>CM045747.1:6663081-6720581 GCA_024760905.1 Plotosus lineatus | reverse complement strand
CAGGATACCTTCCCAGTATATTTTAACTGGTGCCATTTATACTGCTGGGTGAACAGAGGCACACTTGTGGTTAAGACCTTGCCCAGGGGTCTTAGCACACTGAGGGTCTCACTGAGATTCGAACACACAACCTCCTGATCATGAGCGCAGCACACTAACCACTACAGCACCAGCGCCACACTCTCTAACTGTACGAAGCCATAATTACTGGGTATAAATGTGGTATTCGTAAGGTTACATAAACCTTTTGTGAATAAAAAACAAACAAAAAAAACCCCCAGACATACGTAGACGATTGCGGTCATTGTGACCAATGGCAATTTTGATGTCACGTTTTTTTTTTTTTTTTTTTGCCAGAGTGTATGTTTGCATGTTATGACAGCTGACTTTATCGCCCGGCATTCATTTATCATGTCAGAGTGAAAAGCAGGTACAACAGATATCACACCCCAGCACCAATGGATAATCTCATCCGGATTGTTTTGTAGATCTGGACATACGGAATTCAATCGGAATCATAAAGGCGGTCCTACGCTAATTCTGGGACTACTTTGTCTATTTTGTCTACCGTTACCTTTATATAAAGAACATTTTGCATTTCTATTGTGTCACCATTCAGGTCAAAGATAAAGACACTTCATGACAGGATTCCACTGGAGGGACTCCCCCAACTACCCAGTGTCCCTCAAATAGCCAAGGTGTGCATCCTCTGTTTCTTATCTATAATATATCCATGCCATATGCATTTCTTCCATTTTGTGTGACGTATATAATATTTTTCAGGTTCAATAAGTAAAGTAACTGCATAAATAATTTTTAAAATAACTTTATTTTGAGTTTGTGTTCAGCAAATATTTGGACGAGGAGCACTGAAACGTTCGGAGACACCTGCATGTGGTGCATGTGGGATGACTTGCACTTTTTTGTGTTTCAGCTGCTTTGCGATGATGTCACAGGTCTGAAGTTCACTCCCGTCCTTTACCCAAGGGTGAGTGCGCCACTACACATTTGTTCCCACGTTTTCATATATGAAGCTCTTTCATCAACAACATCATCATCATCATCATCTTCTTCTTCCGTTAAATCCGGGATCGGATCATGGGGACAGCAGCCTCAACAGCCAAGAGACATAATCCCTGCAGCGTGTTCTAGGTCCACCCAGGGGTCCCTTCCTGGTCGGACACGCCTGAAACACCACACGAGGGAGATTCTAACCAGACGCCCGAGCCACCTCAAATGGCTCCTCTCAATACGGAGGAGCAATGGTTCTACTCTGAGCTCCCCCTGGATGGCTGAGATTCTCACCTTATCTCTAAGGGAGAGTCCTACCACCCGGCGAAGGAACCTTGTATCCGTGATCTTGTTCTTTTGGTGACTACCCAAAGCTTGTGACCATAGGTGAGGGATGGAACGTCAATCGACTGGTAAATTGACAGCTTTGCCTTGTGGCTCAGCTCCCTCTTGACCACGATGAACCAGTACCGGCATTGCTTTACAGCAGAGGCTGTAGCGATCCGAATGTCAATCTTCTGATCCATTTGTTTGCACATTCGGATCAGATGTGCCAAACCACTTAATCCTATTAGGAGCCTGTCTTAGCCAACACTGTGTGAAGGTGGGGTACACCCTGAACAGCTTGTCAGCCCATTGCAATGCCAAAAAAACACACACCACCATTCACATCCGCACTCACACCGTCTGTCAATTCAGATCAGCCAGTTAGCCTCATGTGCATGTCTTTGGACTGTGGGAGGAAACCAGAGTACCAGGAAGAAACCCACGCAAGCACAGTAGAACATGCAAACACCATATGGTAACACCCCTCCCAAGCCGGGGACTTGACCCCAAGATTTTTTTTGCAGTGAGGCAGCCGTTTGAATCACTTTGCGACTGTGCCACCCAATTCAATGAATATTTCAATGTTAAATTACGGAGTAAAATGTGAGAAGATAAAATAAATAAACATGTGGTATAGTGGTGTCCTCAGAAGCGTTATCGCCTCACAGCTGCAGTGTTCTGAATTTGATCCTGAACTCCAGCTACACTCTGTGCACAAGTTTGGGTTCCTTCAAGTTCTTCAAGTTTATTTCATCATTTCAGTCAAAGTTCCCTTGAGTGTCGCTTTCCCTCATGCTCGGTGCTCCTGGGATGGGCTCAGGATTCACAACAACAATGACCTGGACAGAGTGTTTACTTAAGATGGCTAAATGAAATGAACAATTAAATACATTTTAAATATAATACTTCTTCCTGAGGCATGGTAAACAAGGTGTGGTGTTATTTTCGGAGGTAGATAGACAGACAGACAGACAGACCACTTTAAGTCATCTTTCACTTTACCCGCTGTAGGTAGCTAGCTGTCTGGCTAACTAATTAGCTATCGGTTAGCTCTACTTCTTTAGCTATCAAGCTATTTTGGACAGCTAGATGATAAACAGACAGACAGACAGACATACAGATACAGATACAGTAGTCGGATAGATATATAGAGAGACAGACAGACAGACAGACAAATTCAGTAGTCGGTTGATAGACAGACAGACAGATAAATAAGAACTGTAGTGATTTTAGTTGTATTGATTTTATTCATAGGGCAGCGGTGGTCTAGTGGTATAAGGCGCTGGATCGGTGATCCAAAGGTTGGTGGTTCGAGTCCCACTCACCACAAAGTTGTCACTGTCCCCCCCAGTGCAGCTAACTGGGTTATCAAAGGCCGGCCATGTCTCTCACTGTCTATGGTGTGAGGCATGTAAAAGAACCATTGCTGACTTTCGACAAAAGTAGGCTGCAAAGCCGTCGGCATGTTTCCGCCCTGCAATGGCCTGGCGAGCTGTCCAGGGTGTACTCTGCCCTCGCCCTGAGTTGGCTGGGATGGGCACCAGCCTCCCCGTGACCCTAATTAGGATGAAGCGGTTACAGAAAATGAACTGAACTGATTTTATTCACAGATAGATGGCTGTATCGATAGACAGATAGTTAGATAAGGCAGTAGATTGCTGACCCGAAGCTCGGGTTGAAGCCCCACTATCACCGTTTTGTGTTACTGACCCCCTTCAGTGCAGCCAACTGGCTTGTCAATGGCCGGTCATGTCTCGCACTGTCTGTGGTGAAAGGTTCGTGTAAAAGAACCAAAAGAAATCATCAAGAGCAGCTGTACAGCCTAACAAGCTTTCCAGGGTGTACTCTGCCCTCGGACCAGAGTCGGCTGAGATGGGCACCAGCCTCCCCACGACCCTATTTAGGATTAAGTGGCTCAGAAAATGAATGAACAGATAGATGAGAACTTTTTAGTGATGTTAAGTGTATTGATTTTAAGACTTTGTCTCTGGTCAAAGTTGCACCTGGTGAGTTTTTTGTTTTGTCATGAAGAGAATGGGGACATGGTTCTGAGGGTTCTGCTCTATTTGCAGCGTTCACTACGCTGCACTACTCAGGACATCTGGGCTAATGTGTGTGTACCCCGGGGTGCTGTAAAGTCCATCTGCTTCACTAATGCCCATAGGCTCTCTCTCTCTCTCTCTCTCTCTCTCTCTCTCTCTCTCTCTCTCTCTCTCCTTGTGTGTGTGTGTGTGAGTGTGTGTGTGTGTGTGTGTCAGCATGACCTGGATCATCTCAGGACCCGATTTGGTCTCTCAGTCGAAGCCAACACGGAGCCCTTCTTGAATTATAAAGAGTGCTGATACACACATATGCTCTTCCTGCTGGCTCTGTCTCTCAGCCGCTGTCTGCTTTTTCTCACCCCTCAGGCCTCTCAGCTGATCGTCGGCTTCGATGAGCATGAAGTCAATAACACCTTCAAGTTCGGTGTGATATATCAGAAGTTTGGCCAGGTGAGTGAATCGTGAATTTGAATATTATTCGAGCATATTCGGATTAATGATGTTAATATATGCAGGAACACAACACTGGAGCTTGTACCCTTTTCACACTTTTCTCACACTGTCGTTCCTTTTTCTATCTCAGACGTCTGAAGAGGAGTTATTTGGGAATGATGAGGAGACACCGGCTTTTACTGAATTTCTCAGTGTATTGGGAGACAACATTGAGCTGCAGGATTTTAAAGGGTAAATTAGCATTGCAAACTGACACACACACACACACAGACACACACACACACACACACACACACACACAAACGTTCAATGGGATTAATATGAATGCAGATGTGAAAATGATTCCTCACGCCTCAGAACAATTTCATTATTCGAGTCCCAATTTTATATCTGTGCATCTAATATTCTGTTGGAGCGTCTTTCTCCTTGATTACATCACACAATCACCATGGCAACGTTCCAGCAAACTCGGGCGACATCACAAAATTTATTTCCACCCAGATTTAGGGTCATAGAGCAGTGGTGGCCTGGTGGTATACTAGTATGTGCTGGATGGATCACTGATTCTAAGGTTGGGGGTTCATACACCCCTTACCACAGGTTGTCACTGCTGTCCCCCCCCCAGTGGTGCGAACTGAGTTATCAAAGGCTGGCCTTGTCTCTCACTGCCTGTGGTGTGAAGGTAAGTCTGTTGGGTTTTTACACCCGAGCCAAGTGGATTAGCCTCGTGGCTCATCAGGCTGGTGCTTATTCACGGTTTCCGTAGTGTGGAACGACCAGGAGTTCAACTCCCCCCAGGATGGGATGCTAGTCCATCGCAGGTTTACCTTCCCAGTATATTTTACTGGTACCCATTTATACTGCTGGGTGAACAGAGGCACACTTGTGGTTGTGACCTTGCCCAGGGGTCTTAGCACAGTGAGGGTCTCAGTGGGATTCGAACTCACAACCTCCTGATCATGAGCACAGCACCCTAACCACTACGCCACCGGCCCCACGCCTGTGGTGTGAGGTTCATGTAAAAGACCCATCGCTGACTTTCGACAAGAGGAGCTGCATAGCCGTCAGCGTGTTTCCGCCCTGCGATGACCTGGCGAGCTGTCCAGGGTGTACTCTGCCCTTGCCCAGAGTCGGCTGGGATGGGCGCCAGCCTCCTTGCAACCATAATTAGTATTGAGCGGTTACAGAAAATGAACTGAAGTTAGGGTTATCGTTTTTATATCTTGAATTTATGATGGGAAATCCGAACCGCACACCCCAACACTTTCAATAGGGTGAAGGTCAGGACTGTGATTTTGACTCTGACTCAGACTCTAATTTTCTATCTGTCCCATCAGGGAAGAAAGAGTCCACTGCTGTGATAACCTACTCATTCAGTACATTCAGCTCTTCACTTGACTTCAATTATTGCCATAATAGTGTTGTAGAGCATCAGCTTGAATGACTGAAGCTATAATGCGACGGAGATTAAACGCTGTGGTCAAAGCTAAAGGCAACGCAACATGCTACAGGAACTAGCAACGATCTTTTCCTCAACAACCTCTCTTTCTCTTTATTGCCAACAAAACATACAAAATTACAGTGATAGCATGCGTCAACCTTAAAACATTCATTCATTCATTTCCTGAACTGCTTAATCCTAAATAGGACGGCAGGGAGGCTGGCACCCATCTCAGCCAACTCTGGGTGAGGGTAGAGTACACCCTGGACAGTTCGCCAGCCATCGCAGGGCAGAAACATTCTGACGGCTCTGCAGCTCGTCTTGTTGAAAGTCAGCAATGGTTCTTTTACATGAACCTCCCACCATAGACTGGCTGCACTACACTGGGGGGGTGGAGTGGTTAGTGACAGCCTGTTGAGGGCGGGATTAGTGATCCAGCACCTTACCACCATGCCACCACTGCCCCCACCAGGCCACCATGGTACAACCATAAAACATCAAAAAATAAAAAAGAGAAAATTAGAAAGAAAGTGCACAAAGTGATCACATTACTCAACGTTTATCGACCAATCAGATTGTAGAACTGAAAAGTGTTGTTATACTGTATATAAAAGATAATATAAAGCAAGCCTGTCATTATGGTCAAATAAACTCCGACAGAGGGATCAGGACTGTTGCCCACACTAATAGGTGGCGTCATGGTTACTATGGCTACATACAACAAGAAGGTCCTGATTAGAGTCCTGTGTTTTTGCAGGATGTGTCTGCGTGGTGTGTGCATGTCCTTCCCATGTTTTCTCCAGGTACACAGGTTTCTTCCCAGAGACATACGCATTAGGCTAATTGGCTGCTCCAGATTGCCCCTAGGCATGAGTGTGACTGGTTGTGTGGGTGTGTTGGTCCTGTGACATTCTAGCAAGCTGTTCAGTTTGTATCTCTCTTCGCTCTGAGTCAGCTGAGATAGGCATGAGCCTCACCACGGCCCTAGTAGGATTAAGTGGTTTAACAAATGAATGTAATACTTTTTCAATAATATTAAAGACAAGATGTCACAGGCGGTGGTGGCCCGGTGGTAGGGTGCTGGCTCTGGCTTACTGATCCCAGGGTCGGGGATTCAAGCCCTACCTTTGGACTGTCCTGCTGTCTTCCCAGGGCAGCTAACTGGGTTATCAAAGGCAGGCCTTGTCTCTCACTGTCCGTGGAGAGTGGTTCATGTAAAAGAACCATTGTTCACAAAGGGTAGGCCATTGGGTTTCCATCAGTGTGTTTTTATCTCGTGATGGCCTGACACGCTATTTAGGCTGCGATGAACGCCGGCCTCCCAGTGACCCTAATTAGAATTAATTGGTTCAGAAAATGAATGAATGAACAACATTTCACCTCATTTCCTTTTTGGTGTTTCGGCCTTCAGGTTCCGTGGTGGTCTGGACGTGTCTCATGGCCAAACAGGAACTCAGTCAGTCTACACTGTTTTCCGGACCCGAGAAATCATGTTCCACGTTTCGACTAAACTTCCGTTCACAGAGGGAGACGTTCAGCAGGTAGATACACAATCACCACTCCCACTGATCTCTGTTTGTTTTCATGGAGTTGCTTGAAGTGTGTCATAGTTGCTTGCTCAACACATTAAAGAGGCAGAGCTGTATCTACTGCTGTGGAGCTTCAGTACTGATCAGAACACTGTACGTTGCAGCTGCAGAGGAAGAGACACATCGGTAACGACATCGTGGCTGCGATTTTCCAGGAAGAACCCACTCCGTTTGTACCCGACATGATCGCGTCAAACTTCCTCCATGCTTATATCTTAGTGCAGGCAGAAAACCCCTGTACTGAGCACACCACGTACAAGGTACTGAACCTTCAGGGTGTCCTTCAAACCATTCAGACATTGGATAAGAAGGGATGGACATAGTATAATCTGAACTGAAGGAAAAGTAGAATAGTGCAATACTAATTCAATCTATTATCTCTCTCTCTCTTTCTATTTATATATATATATATATATATATATATATATATATCTATATTTTTTTTTTTTTTTCTTTCTTTTTTTTTTCAAATCTGTAATAATCTGTGTTTCTGATTCCGGTTCCAGGTTTCTGTCACAGCTCGCGAAGACGTCCCGGCGTTCGGCCCTCCTCTACCGAATCCTGCTGTTTTTAAGAAGGTGATGGAGCATTGAAAATCGTGCCTGAACACGTTTCTCGAGGATGAGACTCATAGTCATCAGATACCATCTTTTTCTCTTTCACTGCACAGGGTCCCGAGTTCCGTGAATTTCTGCTGACAAAACTGATCAATGCTGAGAACGCTTGCTACAAGTCTGACAAGTTCGCCAAGCTAGAGGTGAATGAGAACAGCACGGCTTTTTTCTTTATGCAAGCACATAAACAAACACAAACAAGCAGATGCCCTGCTTATAATAATAGTGAGCTATGCATTTTTCTTCCCCGTGTGAGGTCATTAGACATAAGCAGATG
Organism: Plotosus lineatus; assembly: GCA_024760905.1. Classification (NCBI taxonomy): domain Eukaryota; kingdom Metazoa; phylum Chordata; class Actinopteri; order Siluriformes; family Plotosidae; genus Plotosus; species Plotosus lineatus. The sequence goes on along the minus strand of CM045747.1, from coordinate 6,712,827 downwards.
CTAGCTGATGAATCTGCTGACTCGGGAATTCTTATAATACACAGATTGTATTCTTTTAAGTTCATATTTAATTACTCACTCATCTCATTCTCATTTATGAATTCTTATCTATTCATTAATTCTACTTGGGTCATGGGGTGGCTGGTGCTTATCTCAGCCAACACTTGGAAAAGGCAGGGAACACTCACAAAACATCGCAGGGCAATGAAATAACGGTGATTCATTCGCTCACAGCTGGGGTCAATAAAGAACAGCCAGTGAGACTAATGTGCATGTATTTGGACTGTGAGAAGAAACCAGAGTACCAGGAAGAATCTCAAGCAAACACAAGAGAACATGCAAAACCCCACATCATAACACCCTTGCCAAGCTGGGGACCAGATCTCAGAATCTTTTCGCTGCAAGGTAGACGTGATAATCACTTTTTTACTGTGCCACCCAACTCAACTTATATTTCAATGTTAAATTATGTAGAAAAACATGAGAAGATAAAATAAACAAACATGTGGTATAGTGGTGTCCTCAGGAGTATTATCACCTCACAGCTCCAGTGTTCCATGCTTGGTGCTCCTGGGATGGGCTCAGGATTCACCACAACAATGACCTGGACAGTGTTTACTTAAGATGGATGAACGAAATGAACAATTAAGTACATTTTAAATATAATACTTCTTCCTGAGGCATAGCAAACAATGTGTGATGTTATTGTTGGAGGTGGCCAGACAGATCACTTTTTAAGTCATCTTTCACTTTACCCATTGTAGGTAGTTATCTCGATGGCTAATTAACTAGCTGTTAGTTGGATCTACTGCTTTAGCTATCAAGCTCAATAGCTAGCTGATAGACAGATAGACAGAGAGACAGATACAATGTCATCCATAATTATTATCACCCCTGATTAAGTCGTATTCTTTTCCCTTCTAGTAAATTCATTAAATTCACTCTAAATTAGTTTTTTTTTCCTAATGATATCGGATCACAATGAAAAAAAGAGGAAAATCCAACCTTGAATTCAAAAAGTTAGCAATGGATCTTTTACATGAACCTCTCACCATAGACAGTGAGAGACATGGTCGACCTTTGCTAACCCAGTTCGTTGCACCGGGGGGGAGGGGGCGCGCAGTGACACCTTGTGGACAGTGGGACTCGAACCCTCAACCTTAGGATCAGCGATCCACTGCCCTAAAAGTATACTTTTGATAATTTTTTAATAGGCCGTCGTAACTCTGAATAGTCACTAACCGAGTCCGTCATTAAGTGAGAACCACATATATACAGTATATATATATATATATATATATATATATATATATATATATATATATATATATATATATATATATATATATATATATATATATTACTATATTATACTATAATTATCCAACTGAACAGCACATTGGTGTAGTGCTGAAGCCTTGGGTGTTTCTGCATGAAGTAGGTATGTTCATTTCTGTGCATACAGTACGTGGGTTTTCTCCGGGTATTCTGTTTTTTTTTCTACAATCCAAAAACATGCACATAATGCTAACTGGCTGTCACAAATTAGCCCTAGCTGAGAGTGTGGGTGGTTGGATGTAGTTTGGCCCTGTAGTGGTCTTGCTGAGCTACATTCACCCGGTGTTGGCTGAGATGGGCTCCAGCCTCCTTGTGACCCTGGTGGGATTGAATGGCTTGGCAAATGGCAGAGTGGCAGTGATTAAACAACCAACCAGAATAGCTGGTCATACAGTAGCCATGTCAATAATTTTAATGTGTGTATTGGTGTGTGTGTTTCAGGGAAGGACACGAGCGGCACTTCTGGACAATTTGCACGATGAGCTGCACAGACAGACACAGGCAACGATGGGCATAGGTTCCATCACAGGGGAGGACAAACTGGAGAACGGAGGTCATGGAGGTCTTCTGGAGTCCTTTAAGGTGGGTCAGTCTTATTTCAGTAGAACATGGAAAGACTATGTGAACAGAACGCTGTAATTATATTAAAGGTGCGGTATGTAACGTGGCTACTTTGGATGCTATTTATGGAATAATCACAATCGCATTTCCTTTAAGAAAGTTTTGAAAACTTAACCTTTCACTTATATGATAAAGGCTTGTTGTTTTCTTCAGTTCATGGTGGATGAGTCTAAATGTTATGTCTGATGCTTTGACTCGATCATTTCCTTTTAAAAGGAATGCGCTGTGTAAAGATTTAAAAAAGAAAGCATGGAGGGGCATTTCAAGAACCGAAGGAAAGCTGTTGTGACTCTTGCAGTTATTTCACAACTCATAGCTGTTGCCATGGGCGAGCAAGAAGGTTCTGGGTTTGAGTCCCGGGCTCGGCTCAGGCATATCTTTGTGGAGTTTGTACTCCCCATGTTTGCGTGCGAGTGACCCTAATAGGATAATGCATTATCACACAAAATTGAGTATTTTAAAACAAAGAATAAGGAAAGCATAGCATGCATGTGATGGTCTGGGCTTGGAAGTACAGAAAGACCCTATATTTGCGGGGGTTACGTTCCGCTCCCACCCGCGGATCCTGGAAATCCTCAAATTATTGATGCGGTTTTAAAACACTATGTATGATATTCCATACACTAAAATCTGCTTGTTAAACACATTCTATAGCCAGTCTTACTCATTATTACAGTAATAATGCAGTAAAATCTAGTAATGATTAAATAAAAACTTTTTAAATTTTGTCCTGTGATAATATTTATTAATAAATGAAGCGCTTAGGCGCCTTACCAGAAGCTAGAGAAGATGCGAGGCGTTTGAGTGACATCATAGCGGTTAAATAATCATTAAAAACAAACAAAAAACGTGAATTCACAATTCAAGCAGTCACGTTGAAGACATGTGCGCGAAGGAAAAAAAAACAGGTGTACACATCATCTGCAACCAATCAGCAGGATGGAGAAACAAAAGCTCTCAGCCATTGGCTACATTTGAATCACGTGCCAGTCATGTGGTGATGATGATGCATATGTATAATTTGCCGAGGCTGCCATTAATTCAGTGCTTCTCAAATAGTGAAGCGGGGTGCAGTGTGATGCCAGGGGGAGCTCGTATGACCCTGAGAAAAATGTTTTTATGCCATACTGTACTAGAATTAAGTGGGTTTTTGTATTATTTAATACTTTTACTTATTTTTAATGTTAATAAAGATACAATGTTATGCGGAGGTGTATTCATAACAATTTTATAGACAAATAATACTATTTATAGTTGCTGGGGGGGTGTTCTTCCTAGAGGGGGCATCACAGAAAATAATTGTCAAGCACTGCGTCACAAAACATTATGAAAAAAAATCCTTTGAGAGCAAAATCCGCGAGTATGCAGGGCCATGAAAGGTGAACCGCAAATGGGCAGGGGCCTGTATACTGGAGGGGCTGGGGGATGGGAGGTAGGTCATCTTTTTCCCCTCAACCCTGGGTTTGGTGTTCCTTGGACTATCTCAGTTATGACACATTGTAGAGTACCTTGGGTCGGAGTTGGTTTACTCCATGGCCTAAGAGGGATCTGAGGCAGCCTTACATAATAACTCATTATTGTTGTTGATGTTGTTGTTGTTGTTGTAATTGTTATTATTACCTACTCCTGCAGGTTTTATGATTCTTAATTGTTATACCTTTATAGTAAATTTTGTTCATTCATATACTTCCATTCCCACTTTCAGACACTCACCAGAATTAATAGATGCCTCCTTCCTCTTATCTCTTGGTATGGATGATGTCTGCTGTGATGTTTCTTGTTTTGTTTGGCCTCTTCACGACACTAATTAGGATTAAGCGGTTGAAAAAAATGAATGAATGAACGAATAGATTTCATTTGACATTTTACAGTTCCATTAAACATTCTCTGATTTATATTTCAATGCAATACTCTCGTATTACTTATACAACTGTTTTATGCATTCAAATTCCTGGATGTGTGCTCAGATTTACACACATATTCAACGTGTCGCACAACCAAGCAACAGTACCAGCATGTTTCAAGACCACATCTATAGTGCCAGTACGGAAACATTCCTCTGCGATGTGCCTAAATGACCTACCGCCCTATCACACTAACACCCATTGTGATGAAATGCTTTGAGTGACTGGTCCTGGTACACCTCAAGCAATGTCTGCCTCCCACACTACACCCACATCAATTTGCATACCAAAGCAACATGAATACAGATGTTACTGTATCCACAGCGCTGCACTATGCGTACTCACCCCTGGACAACATGAACATGTATGTAAGAATGGTGTTTGTTCACTTCCACTCAGCATTCCACACAGTCCATGTTAACCATGAAACTTGAGAGTCTTGGAATCAATACCTCTCTCTGTACCTGGATTATGGACTTTCTAACCAACCGACCCCAGTATTTAAGGTCAGGCTACAACTGCTCCTCCACCATCACACTGAACACCAGCACACCTCAGGGCTGTGTGCTGAGCCCGTTCCTCTATTCCACTGTAGGCCTATGTATGAATCAAACTCCCATCATAAAGTTTGCAGACAACACCATGGTGATCGGATGAATCTGGCTACAGGGGAGAGGAACAGCTTCTTCCCCACAGCCATGACCCTACTGATCTCAGTCCCCTGCTATACTTTCCCTTCCCATCCACACTACACCATGCACCTTATAACATCGACACTACACCTTCCACTCTATACCAGCTGAACCTTCCCTTCCATCCACACTACACCATAGCAACACCATTTGTACCATTCATATCATCCATGCACATGTACATGTTTCCACTGTTAGTCTATTCACAGTGCTTTTCTTCCACTACTGTATATAAATTCATAGCACACTGTATATCTGTATATATCACCATTTATACATAATAGCACATCTGTATATTGTCCGTATTACATCTGTATATTAACATATTACATATATACATACTGTATATTTGTACATTACATCTGTATATTTGATTCTTTAGTACAGTAATATAGAACATATGCATAGCACTCCTATTTAAATTAATGCTAATCTATTCTCATCTTTACACTGCTCATATCAGTACATAAACGGTTCTAACTCGACATACTACAGTTCCTTCTGACTGTATACTGGTACCTCACTTTACAATAGTCCCAGCAAACGAAAAATCCAGGTTACGAAAAACATTTTGTGAAAATTTTTGTGTCTGGACACGAAACATGTTCACGTTATGAAAGCACCATCTCAAAAATTCAAACAATGCACGAGTTGCTCTCCCATTGATTATCTCCTAACATCCCGCCCCGCTGGCCACCCATTAGCTATCTCCCAACATCGCGCCCCACTGGCCGTCTACTGGCTATCTCCCAACATCCCGCCCCACTGGCCTCCCATTGGCTAAGAGGGATGATGCAGCTCCCTCCCATTGGCTATTATGGAGCTGTATCTCCATAATACCCATGATGCTTTCCATGTAAAGGACAGAGTTACGGTTGTTTCATGAGTTTTTCGAGTGTGCTCATTGCAACTTTATTTTTTGGCTCAGGCTTTTAACCTTGCATAAACATTTGTAAGATTATAATTCTGCTAAGAAGACATAGTCAATACGAAGTAAGTACCTTAAAAGGTATTCTTTTATAATTTTTAACGGGTTTAGGGGGGTAGTATTGGGGGTCCCCCAGTGCGGCTAACTGGGTTATCAAAGGCGGGCCATGTCTCTCACTGTCTATGGTGTGAGGCATGTAAAAGAACCATTGCTGACTTTCGTAAAGAGGAGCTGCAAAGTCGTCAGCGTGTTTCTGTCCCTTGCTAAAAGGGTTGTGACAGGAAGGGCATCCGACATAAAAACCTCTGCCAAATCAAACATGCGAATCAGATGATTCGCTGTGGCGACTCCCGAGTAAAAGGGAAAAAGCCGAAAGGAAGACAGACAGGGGGTAGTATTGGGGCCTTGGAACGAATCACGGGTTTTACATGTACTTATGAAAATTCCAGGTTATGAAACTGCCTCTGGAGCGGATTAATTTCGTAAGGTGAGGTACCACTGTATTTTGCTACCCTGTATTTATACATGAGTAAGGACAACAAGAGTGAATCTAATCTAATCTAATCTAATCTAATCTAAGCTAATCTAATCTAAGTAGTTTTAATTTATTTGGGGATTTTAAAAAAGCGATAGATAAAGTCTGTTTCATGCTCCCCAAATCCCCTCCCCAAGCCTCGGGACTCATCAGTGCTGGAGCTTTCCTGGTTTCTGTAACTTGAAGTGACTAGCAGTTCAACTCCTCCAGGATGGGACTCGTCTCCATCACAGGTTACCTTCTCAGTATTTATTACTGGTATTTACTTTCTATACTGCTGAGATAACAGCAGCACACTTGTGGTTAAGACCTTGGCCAGGGCTCTTAGCTCAGTGGAGGCCCAGCTGGGATCCATAATCATGAGCGGGACAGACTGACAACTACAATCCTTCTCAACCTGCCACCACTTTTCACTTTTTTGCACAACAATACGAGACCTAAATTGTTGATTTCAGTACTGTAACAGGAAACATCACCAGTGCGATCTAAGACACAACCCGATACAGTTCTTGATATAATTGAGAATATTTATAATTCTGCACAATCTGGCAACCATTGAATGCATACTGCAAAAAAGCAAATATAAATTCTTGACTTCAAAATGAAATCTCTGCCAAGCAATACTATATGACCTTGTGTGTGTGTGTGTGTTTATGTGTGTGTGTGTGTGTGTGTGTGTGTGTGTGTGTGTGTGTGTGTGAATATTTCCAGGCAGCGTGCAGGTGTGTGTCGGGTATTGCACAGTCCTACACTGCTCACGCTGTGTTGATTTGTGTTGCAGCCATCAGCATCTTCTACCACATCCAGCTGACACGGATGCCTGCTGCTTGACCCTACATCACTACATACACACCACAAAACAAAACATGCCATCCAATTGCTGCTTTTGTTTGTGAGCTTGTTTGTACGTATATTGATACTTCTGATTCGTTGCAGAAAAGAAATTTCACCACTCACAAGTGTGCGATAACGTGTTAAGGACGTAATGTCGATGTAATCTTGACCTAAGAATGTGGTTACCAAGACAGCACAACGTGAGGTGAAAATAAAATCATTTGACACCTGGAGGACATTGTGTTGTTTCTGTCCGATGCTGTGTGCTGATCGTGTGTTGCACTGTGTTTGTGTATAACGTCATCTGCTGGATGGATTTGGTAGTCACATGAATTTGGAGATACTGTGTTGAAGTTCAAGGTCTTGTTTGTTTTATAATACACTGTACTGAGATGTTTAAGGTGTGTACCCTGATTTTACCCAGGGTTGGCTGAGATGGGCTCTTGCATCTTCATAACCCTGGTATGATTTAGCAGTTCAGCAAATAAATTAATGAATTCTCATGATTTTGAGAAAAAAAGGCAGCTTTATTATCTCAGATTGCTGACGTATGTCTCACAATTTAGTCATTACCTAATAAAAAAAATGACATTTTAAAAATCAGACTGAATTCTGACAGAGTATGTCAAGAGGCATATTATCTCAGAATGCTGGTGTATTATCTCAGAATTCTGGCTACATTTCAAATTGTTATTTATTGAAATTTTTTGAAAATTTTTATTTAAATTATTAAAATTTTTACTTCAGTGAATTCTGACTTCATGTTCCAAGATTCAGATTTTTTTTTTCTTTTTTAATCCAACTTATTATCTCAGAATTATGCCTTATTATCTCATAAATGTTAGAAAAGAGTTAGTATCCATTCCTTCATTTTTTAAGCTGCTTAATCCTAATTAGGGTTGCATGGAGGCTGGCGCCCATCTCAGCTAACTCTGTATGAGGGTGGGGTACACCCCGGACAGCTCACCCAGGCCGTCGCAGGACCAACACTCACACCTAGGGGTGAGTTGGAACATCCTACTCTGCGTGTTTTTGGAGTGTGGGAGGAAACCAGAGTACCTGGAGGAAACCCACACAAGCACGGTGAGAACATGCAAACCCCGCGCAGAAACGTCCAGGCTTGGAATCAAACCCAGACCAAATTTGGTGCAACCATGACCTTCCGATCAGTTTTCCAGACCCTTATCCACTGAGGCATCATTTGTCTGTGACTCCTTTAAAAGAAAATATTTTTTAGTTAAAATGGTTGTGTCATGGTTAGCAGTTCTGCCTTACCACAAGAAGGTCCTGGGCTTGAGTTCAAGCCTCAGCTATGGGCCTTTCTGTTTGAAGTTTGCATGTCTCCCTGCTCTGGGGACTCCGGTTTCCTCTCATGTTCCACAGACATGCACATATTAGTATATATGTTCCTAATTGCCCCTTAGGCGTGAGTGTGGGTGTCACTGGTGGTGTGTGTGTGTTCTTTTGATGCTATGGCGAGCTTTTCAAGGTACTCTGCTTTTACCCGGTGTTGGCTGAGATTGCGGCCCTAATAAAGTTAAGCAGGGTTTCTAAAGATAAAAAAGTTATTTATTACCCGAGGATTTTGAGATCTTTCTCTGTCTGTCTGTCTCTCTCTCTCCCTCTTCAATTAACCCAAACACCCAGGACATTACTTCAGAATATTTAGTGAGAACACCATCAGGACTGGAGTCTCTGGGAAAACCGGTTTTGATTCTATCACTTCTGTTTCTCTTTTCAGGGTAAAAATATTCATAGAAACGCTCCCCTGAAACTAAAACCATCCATATTTTTTATTCTTCCCTTCTATTTTTCTTCTTCTTCTGTCACGTCTCCCAGAGGGCCATGCGGGTGAGGAGCCACTCCATGGAGACGATGGTGGGTGCTCAGAAACACAAAGCCGCCGGAGGAGGTGTCCCATCCAGTATGAGTGGAGGAGGGCTACAGCAGAGCAGCGCTGAGTGCACAAAGAGTACCTTTACAGTGAGAAGGGACATTCTTCAATAAGTACCTTCCTGCACTGACAGAATATTTTGACAGTATAGCGGGAGATAATGTGTCTGAACAATACTGAATATATTGTTGCTTTTTGGCTGCAGAATTTAGTATTAATATACTGTACAACCTTGCATTGTGCGTCAGAGGGCTTTTATTCTAGCCATCTGGGATGGTTTGTTAAAATTAAAATGCTATATACAGTGGTACATTACAGTGGGACTTACAAACTTAATCTGTTCCGAGGGCGAGATCGTAAGTGTTACGGATAGGTAAATTTAGAAGATGGAAATTACCCCGTGAAACCAGCAAAGCACGATAGACCATGACATAAACTATATACAATTTAATAATATGAACAAAATAATAACTTACATCTTAGAGCTCAACCACATACAAATTAACAAATGGTCCCATCGTCACCAAGCACACACAGTAGGCTAAATTTAAAGATGGCGCATGTGCTGGCGGAGAAAGGCTTGCAATCCCGCGTGTCGAAAGAAACAAATGATGAACATCCTCGCGTGGGCTGTGTCTGAACGTGGATGATGGACTTTGATGATGAAGTCCCGAACAACGAAACTTAGTTGATGCGCGTTCCATGGTTCACCTTGGATGAGTTGATTCGCTGAGATGAGTTTCCTTAGATGATCTGCCCGAAGAGACACAAGGATACTGTAGCCAGTCGGCAACAGGTCCTTAATATAGATTCCCTAAAGTTCAGGAAAGTTCCATTCTGGAAAATTCCACATCACCTGACCCGCCACCAGGGCGCGCAACTAGGTCCCCTGATAGAAAATTCCAGACCCAAACAGTTGAGTCATACCATTATTTACAGCACACTAACTGAATCTAATTATACACAACATTTATGCAGCCATAATTTTTAGATTTACATTTATACAAATATTTACATGCCCATAACAGTAAGTCAAAATGTCCGTTAGATAAAACAAAAAATTCCCATCGGAAATAACAGAAAACCAATTAATCCGTTCCAACCCCCTCCCAAACTCATATAACCTGACACAAAAATCAAAGTTCACCTAAGATAAACATGTAAAAACAATAAATATTTCATCATCATAATAATGCATGTACATTGACATTATTAATAATTAATAATAAATAATAATAAAACGAGAATAAACAATAAGTCAACTAACCCTTCCGATCATCGACTGCAGCAAAGATGTCACGTGGGCAGGCATGAGGTGGTGCGTAACAGAGAAAGAAGAAGAGGAGGAGGAGAATTTTGTGCATGTGCTTGCTACAAATGCCAGCAAGGAAAGGCTCGTGGTGAGCTCCCGGGAGGCCAGTGCTTCTCAATGAGTGAGGGGGGGATGATGCTTGGGGGGAAGATATGTGTATGACCCTGGGGATCATGCTTTTTTTGCCATACTTCTTCTTATTCTTCTTCTTCTTCTTCTTCATACTGTACTAGAATTAAGTGTAATTGTGCATCCTCTACAGTAGGTGGCAGTGGCGCTCTAACTGTGTCCCTATGGTGTAGGGGAAACGCACAGAGCAAACAATATGAAGTGCAGTAAACACTATTTATAGTGCTGGGGGGGAGGTTCTTCCTATAGGGGGCATCACAGAAAATAATTGAGAAGCACTGCACAAGGCGTTCTCGGTGCACGGAGTAATACACGCGACAGAATACAAGACTAGTCGGTCTGGAAAAGCAATTTCTCCAGCAAAGCTCGTAAATCAAAATTTTGCTGGTTGGATGGGGCAGATCTTTGGTGGGATCGAAGCTCATATCATGGAAAATTCATTATAAAAGACACTCATATCTCATGGTATGACTGTATTTCATAGAGTGGATGCAAATTTAGGTTGGGGGTTCAGGCCCCAATATCTCCAGGTTGTCACTGCTGCCTACCTCAGTGCAGCCAATTTGGTTATCAAAGGCTAGCCAGGTCTCTCACTGTCGATGGTGTGAGGTTCATGTATAAGAACCATTGCTGACTTTTGTCAAGATTAGCTGCATAGCCGTCCGCATGTTTCTGCCCTGTGATGGCCTGACGGGCTGCCCAGGGTGTACCTTGTCCTCATTCAGAGTCGGCTGAGAAGGGCACCAGCCTCCCCGTGACCCTAATTAGGATTAAGCAGTTCAGAAAACGAATGAATGATTAAATTTAAACTATAAAATTAAATTAAATTCGAGCATTCTTCTTCGAGTTTATGGGGTGGATAATCTCTGTTATAGCAACATAGCAAACCAATCAGATTGTGGCAAATCTGTATAGTCTGTACTTAATTTACTTTTACACAGGAATCAGGAACAACTCGCCCCACAAATCAAGTTGCGCTCACTTTTCGACAGGGTCACTATCAAATTTATGGCATGACAAAATTTGGAAGGGTGCACTTGCAATCAAAGCACCGGAGAAGTACCACCAAAGCTCACAGGTCGACTTAGTAACCCGGATGGATGCTAGTGCACATGCGTTATCCCTCCTTCATGTTAAAGGTTGTGTCAACCTGTGTCGAGTTGCTCCAGAACAAATTATTTCGACACCGGTATTTGCTCAAATTGTTCCTGATGCAAATCCTGATGTAAAAGCTTCATAATAACTCGTGAGGTAACAGTGTCATAACAGATGCTTGTTAAATCATGCTGTGATGGACCAGCTTAAACAATACCACACTCTACAAAAATCACAACATTTGTTTCATTATCATCCAATACAGGTGGTTAGCACGTCCGCCTCACGGCAAGAAGGCCTGGGTTCGATTCCCGGCCTGGGCTTTTCTGTGCGGAGTTTGCATGTTTTCCCCGTGCTTGCGTGGGTTTCCTGCGGGTACTCTGGTTTCCTCCCACAGTCCAAAAACATGCACAGTGGGTTCATTGGCCGTTCTAAATTGCCCGTAGGTCCGCATCATGCGGAAGGCAATAGCAAACCACTGCACTATTCTAACAAAGAAAACCTCCATGAAGATGATAATCAAGGCGTTATCCTTCATGGCATCGCCAAGAGTCGTTCTATGACTCGAAAGGTACTAGACCAGACCATCATCCAATACGGCTATGCAAGTATGTGTAGCTAGCTGACCCCACCTAGCTTATTAATAAAGTCTCCGGGTCTAACTTGGCCACTTTTGAAAGAAGTGAGTCACTGAATCACTGTATGAAATTAAGCAGTATGTCCATTGACTTCTACACTATTACCTTTTCCTAGAAGTAATACATGTCCTATGTGTGTAGCCTCCGGGGCTGTCGGCGAAGTCTCCGATGAAGAGTCCAGTAAAACGGCGTTCAGGCCTGTTTCCAAGGTTACACTCGAGCACTGAGAGCCCTGCTGAGAGACATCCACCTCGCAGGTTACAAGCATACACTCACTCACACATGTAATACTTCTGAGCATTATTACTACTCAAGCATGTCCGCCTCACAGCAAGAAGGTTTTGGGTTCGATTCCCAGTTCAGGCGCTTCTGTGTGGAGTTTGTATGTTCTCCCCGTGCTTGTGTGGGTTTACACACAATCCAAAAACATGTACGGTACACTAATTGACTGTTCCAATTTGCCCCTAGGTGTGAGTGTGAATGGCTGTATGAGTGTTACCCTTATGATGGCCTGGCGAGCTGTCCAGGGTATACCCCACCCTTGCCCAGAGTCGGCTGAGATGGGTGCCAGTGTCTCCAAAACCCTAATTAGGATTAAGCGGCTTAGATGAGGAAAGAATGTATTACTACTAAAGCAAATGCTACAGCAAAGCACCCTAATAATGTTCAAGTGCAGCAAGTATCAGCAAAAAATAAAACTACCATGAGCCGCCTTTGCATGGACTACATCCTTGTAAATATTATTTGTTTATTTATTTGCTTTTCTACAGTGATCAAAAAACAGCGGATGTGTTTCCACACACACAGGAAGTGAGGTCGGAGACGTCATCTAATCCAAGCTCACCAGAAATCTGTCCAAACAAGGAAAGGTCAGTACTGGCACACCTTGATGAATTGATCATATTATACACTGATCAGCCATAAAATTGTAACCAGTGACAGACAGCTATCAAAAGTGATGTGTGAGAAGTAGGAAAAATGAGCAAGTCTAAAGATTTGATAAGGATGCATTGTGAGGGTGGAACGATTGCATCGATTCTTTTACAAAATGGCAGGTCTTGTGGGGTGTTCCTTGTCTGCAACTACGAGGTTCCTCCCAAAGGTGGTCCAAAAATAAGGACCGGTGAACTGGCCAATGATGTCCATGGGGAGGGAAGGCTATGCCATCTGATCCTAATACTCGTGCAGAATTTGCGGAAAATGTTAATGCTGTTCGTGAAAGTGTGTCAGAACAAAGTGCAATGCAGCTTGCTGTATAATGGGGCCACTAGCTGTTGACCAAAGTGCCTGTGCCACATCTTCTGGATGGGCATGTGTGTGTGTGTGTGTGTGTGTGTGTGTGTGTGTGTGTGTGTGTGTGTCTGTCTGTCTGTGGGGGGGGGGGGGGGGTTGCAGTGGAAAGAGATGGCCCTGGGGTGCACTATCAGAACAAGGCTAAAGAAAGAGGGAGTGCGATGCTCTGGTGTTCTGCTGGTGTTCTGCTGGTGTTCTGCTGGTGTTCTGCTGTTCACCCGTTCCTGGCAATGCTATTAATGTCAGATAAATGTGTCCTGCCATACGGCAAAAAAATACTTCAGGAATGGTTTGAGGCACATTTCAAAGCATTCAAGGTATTGGTTGACCTCCAAATATCTCAGATCAATGGAACAACCATATCTGATCTACAGATGCCCCACCGCACAGCTTAAAAAAACATAAAGGCTTTGGCGGCGGATACCCCAGTACACCTTCAGAGATCCCGTGAAGTCCATGTCCGGATGTGCCTGACCTGTTTTGGAATCACTAGAGGGATTAATTCAATTTTAAGTTGCTGGTTTTAATATTATGGCTGATTGGTGTATGAACGTACAAATGTGTGAGAGTTTTCACTTCCTATAAATCGTGATTAGTTCACAACTATTTCTGTGTATTTCTCTTTATCTCTGACTGTGTTGTGTTATATAGACCATTTGTGAAACTGAAGGAGTGTACCAGCCGGAGTAACATCTCCCGCTCATCCTCTAGCACCAGCAGCTTTAGCAGCACTGCTGGAGAAGGAGAAGGCCTGGAGGAGCTTGACATGGTCAGTCATTAAAACGGTCATAAAATGATATGCGGAACGTAGAGCATTTCACAGCAGTATATAGCCCAGTACAGTTCCAAGATGATACATTACTGTTCAAACACCACACTGTGCACTCACACCAGAGCACAGTGCCATCACTATTACTAAACACAGTTACAAATCAACAAAGTGGCAAATAGCTTCACATTGTCTTCAAACAACACAGCACAATTATTAAGCAAACACTTCCCAGTTACAGCACAAATTCACAGCACAGTTACACACTACTGCTGTGCAAGAAACAAGTCAGAAGCAACACAGCATGGTGACACAGTACAGTACTGCACAATAGCAGTATAAAACATTCCAGTAATAAAACCGCAAAGTTACCAAACACAGCACAGTTAGAAAGTGGAATAGCACAGTTACCACACAAAGCATTGCAGATAACAGCAACCGAATACATTACGATTACAGAACACATCACAGCTACAGACCACATATAGACAGCACAGTTACACAACACAGCTGTGAAAGAGACAGGTCAAAAACAACACAGCATGCTTACTGAATCCTGAATGGTCACAGTACAACATAGCTGAGACACCGAACAAAACGCAACAAACTTACAAAAACATACAGTCTAGCTGCACAATACAACAGTTATAAAACAATATAATTGCAAAGTTACCAAACACAGCACTGTTACCACATAAATCATTGCACATAACACAGCACAACTACCAAACATGGCACGATTACAGGACATATCACAGTTAGAGGACACAGCTGTCAAATAGACAGGTCTTAAGCAATGCAGCATGGTGCACATCACAACGCAGCTACAAAATAACAAAACTGAACCTTACCAAACACAGCACAGTTCCCAAACACAGCATATATTACAGGCACATCACGGCTTAAAACTAGACAGCACAGTTATACAACAGAGAAAACAAAACACTCTCAAGCAACATAACACAGCTACTGAATACGACACAGTTACAGCACAAAATCAGTTCCCTAACAAAACAAACACACACAAAACCATACAGTCCAGCTGTACACAACAACAGTTATGAAACAGTACAACTACAAAATTATCACATAAAGCATTACATCTAGCATAACATAGCCTCAAAACACAGCACAATTACACAACACATTACAGCTACAAACCGAAACTCAACAGCACAGTTATACAACACAGCTGTAAAATAAAAAAGTCAAAAGCAACACAACTTAGTGACTAAATACTGTCCAGTTACACAACACAGCACTGTAACAAACAACAATGCACAGTCACCCAAGGGCACTTCAAAACAGAATAACAGAGCACAGACATGAAACAGGGCTGAGCACATCACTCATTACAAGGCTGCATCATGGTTAGCATTCCAATTCAACTCTCGGAGCCCCCTACGCCGGCGTTCTCGAGGTTACATAGAGGATGCATGGTAAGTGAGAATGGCAGTTTCACGGCACTGGAGTGTGTTGTGTTTCCCCAAGCCACACAGCGTACAACTGTGTATAGAACCAGGGCAGCAGAACATTTTTGTTGATTCATTTATTCATGTTCTGAACCGTTTAATCCTAATTAGGGCTGTGGGGAGGTTGGCACCCATCTCAGCCGACTCTGGGTGAGGGCAGAGTACACCCTGGACAGCTCACCAGGCCATCAAAGGGCAGAAACATGATGACAGCTTTACAGCTCCTCTTGACCAAAGTCAGCAATGGTTCTTTAAAATGAACCTCTCAGCACAGACAGTGAGACACATGGCTGGCCTTTGTTGACTCAGTTAGCTGCACTGTGGGGGGTAGCAGTGACAACCTGGTGGTAGTGAGGCTTGAACCCCCAACCTTCGGCTCAATGAGCCAGCACCCTACCACTAGGTTGTAAAACTGCCCCTGTACATTTTTCATATGGAAAATTCTAACAGACAGTGAAGTAAAACACACACACACACACACACACACACACACACACACACACACACACACCCACACACACACACACACCCAAACACACACACACACACACACACACACACACACACACACACACACACACACACACACACACCATCTATGCTAACATCTATTCTTCTTTTTCTTTCTCAGGCTGGAAAAATCAGAGTTCATGTTTCAAGTTCAAGTCAAACCTGAAGTTTCAATTTTCAGAAGCGGAGCGACAAGACTACAGTGAGTAAAATCCAAAGCTCATAAATTTGACTGAAATAATGTATGAGATGCATTCTGTGTGTTCTGTTTCAGGGGCATTGAAAGGGACAGACACAACTAGAGAAAGAGCAGGTAATTATTATTATTATTATTATTATTATTATTATTATTATTATTATTATTATTATTATTATTATTTTGCCATACACAACTCTGTATCCATATTAAATTAAATTAAATTGACTGAAAAATTCTGTGAATTCTATTCATAAACTGAATGACAAGTTCCCCGTGCTTGTGTGGGTTTACTCCAGGCACTCCAGTTTCCTCCCACAGACCAAACATGTGTACTGTAGGACAGACGATTGTGCCAAATTGCCCCTAGATATGACTGTCAGAGAAAATGGTTGCATGTGGTTTGGTCCTCTAATGGTCTAGCGAGCTGTTCAGAGAGTGTGCTTTACCTTCGCCAAGAGTTGGCTGAGACAGGCACCAGTCTCCCCTCGATTCTAATTATGATTAAGCGGCTTCAAAAATGAACGAATGAATTGAATGAAAAGGATATTGTGGGTTTTTTCTAAAAATTTGGTGCCAGTCTCCCCCACGACTCTAATTAGTATTAAGTGGTTCAGAAAATGACAAAAATACAAAGACACAATGCAGCTCCGTCTGACCTTCTCTCTACTTCTCTATTAACATCCTATACACACACACACACACACACGCACCCACACACACACGCACCCTCACACACACACACACACACACACACACACACACACACACACACACACGTGCAGTATGTAGAGTTAGAAACAGTTATGCAAAGATATGGGCAGCATAACAGTGAGAATAATAATATTATACCAAAGAGCAAATATGCAGATATAATATGCAAATATACAGACATATTATTTACATATTACATATCAGCATAAAGGCAGTAATGGCCTGGTGGTAAAGGTGCTGGATAGCTGATCCCAAGGTTGGGGGTTTAAGCTCCACTCTCCATGGGTTGCCACTGTCCCCTTAGTACAGCTAACTGGGTTATCAAAGGCCAGCCATGTCCCTCACTGTCTCTGGTGTGAGGTTCATGTTAATGAACCATTGCTGACTTTCAACAAGAGAAGCTGCATAGCCGTTAGCATGTTTCCTCGCTGCGATGGCCTGGTGAGCTGTCCAGGGTGTACCCTGCCCTCACCCGGCGTTGACTGGAATGGGCACCAGCCTCTCCGTGACCCTAATTAGGCTTAAGTGGTTATAGAAAATGAGCGATGAACATATATGTGCATACTGTACATATATACAGCATATGTCAATATTTATTTATTTCAAAAATTTGCTTGGAATTGTATTCGGTAAGTCAGTTGCCATAACATCCGCAGTGTGACCCATGCTGTTGATGCTGTTGATGCTGTTGTTGAGATGGTTGAATATAGATGTATCTAATAAACTGGCAACTCAGGGTTGTTTATCTTTAATTTTTTTATTTTCTTTTCTTTTCTTCTCTTCTCTTTTCTTTTCCAGGCAGTGTAGCTAAACTGAAGCTTTTGGACTTTTTGTCAAAAGAAAGGAAAGGGACCATCTGCTGTACCAAACACAATCATTCTCATCTCTGCTTTCCAGGACACGTCTTCATAAACTGCACACTAAATACACATCGAGTGGGTGGAACCAAAACGCCAAAGCAAGTCTTAACGGAAAAAAAAACAAAAAAACAAAAAGAGGCCACGAGTGAAACCTGTGCAAAGGTTACTTTGTGTTCAGGGCTGCTTCTCATCACACAGGTAGCAGATAATGTGCAAAACAAATCAGTGCCACTGTTTTTTCTTTTTTTTTTTTTTTTTTAGCAAAGTTTGAGAAAAGGCATGTGATGTATGTGTTGCTTTCTTTGTGGTGATGGTGGGTTTATTTACTTGTTGTTTTTTTTTTATTCTTCACAACATTTTTAGTACAGAGTCTGGAGTATGGACGTGACTTACTGGTCAAATATAAGTGTCTTTATGTGCCGACCTCAGAAAAACTTTCACATTCTGAGTTTTTAGACATTATTTACACGAACCCTCGACAGCAACAGTGGGCTAAGTCCATTTTTTTGTCCAAAAAAAAAAAAAAAAAAAAAAAAGATAACAGAGATAAATACAGAACAGTTAAATCTTTCAGATGAATACAATACTCTCTGAATCCAGGTGGAGTTCCAATTGTGATCTAAAGGTGGCGCTTCAATATTGCTCTCAGCTATTTCACTGATTTACTCATGCAACAATGAGACACGTCCAAAATCCAAGATGGTGGCATCCGTGAGTGTAACTTCCACATCCAGGTAAAACAAACCTGAAAAATAAGTTTTTAAATTAATAGAGGACTCGTTAAATTACTTTTAAAATTACTTTAACTAGGGCACCGTTGTATCTGCTTGTTAGCATTGAACTGAATGTTGCTCATTATTTTTCATAATATTCTCTGAATTTCCTGGGCATTTGGACTTGGCCTACCGTTGCTCTATGTGGCTCATATTACAATGAACTAAATTACCACCAACATAAAAACATTCAGAACTAATGAACATTTAAACAGCTGGTATTGGATCACAAGCTGAGGGGATCATGCTTGCGTCCTTTTGATACAGCACGTAGTATAACAAGAACCTAATCAAAGTGTGATATTCCATTGGCTAGCAAGGATTTTGATGTCAGTGGGTAGGCCGACTGCTTTTAATGGTTTCATACCAAATTTGGTTGTTACATGAAGAAAGTTATAATGGTGAAATGTAAATATAGTTTTTTTTTAAAGCAGTCGTGGCCAAGTATGAGGTTGGCAGAGTATGCAAAAGCCATGGCAGACACTAGTCTCTATTGTCTTTTTTTTTCCCACCTGTTTTCTGAATGTGCAAAGAGTTTCCCTGTCGGTGACCAAACAAACTACAGATATTTAATCTTTTATAGTACATATATGTCCGCAAGACAGCATGAAATATTACTTCTACAATCAGAACGAGTGACTTGTCAGTACGTTGAGAAAAATTACCCCTGATTACGAGCCGTATTACTGATGCTGACCTATCCAAATGCAATCTGATGGGGAAAAAATCTGCAGAAAAAATGTTTTTAAATAAACAACATATAAGTAGGCAAGCGGCAGGGGTGGCCTGGTGGAGGGAAGTGGTGGTAAGGTGGTGGATTACCAATCCCAAGGTCTGGAGTTCAAGTTCCAATATCATTGGGTTGTCACTGCTGTTCCCCCCAATGCAGCTAATTGGGTTATCAAAGGCCGGCCATGTCTCTCACTGTCCGTGGGGGGGGGTTCATGTAAAAGAACCATTGATGACTTTCAACAAGAGGAACGGTGTGTTTCTGCCCTGCGAATGTTCCTAAAATTAATGAGTGAATGTGTAGTCAAAATATAAGGGATTGGTGTATTTATTTATTTTTTTTAATGAGAGTAATTTACTGAACTAACACTACCGGATAATTTTGTGCTAATTGGTTTGGATGTAAGATTATTTTCTCCCAGTTGTTAGCAGTTGTTTTGTTTGAACGTATCTAAATATACGTAGCGTTTAAAATCTGTCCATGCAGCTCCATTTCAAATGATATTTCTTCAAAACTTAAACTAAATGTCCTGCCTCATTTCCTGCAATGCAGCTTTGTGGATGTGCAAAATTAGTTTTATCCTCAGTTCAATATAATTAACTTACTTCAAACTAAATTACAACCTCAATGTAATTTCTTTACTTCATATTTATACACAGACCATCCCATTCAGATATCTTTAAACTTGGTACTACCAGTTAGCTAACGCTCATGATAGAAAATAAATTAACAAATAACCAGAAAATAAAAACACTCTTCTAAGTTGACAACAACTTGGTTAATATTTTGCCGCATAAATATTGATACAGTATATATATTTATTTTTAACAGAGTCGACAAATAAATTACTTTTATTATGATTATTTTTTTAAGAAAGTCCTATCCAGATTTCTAGCTAGCTGCTAACAAGCTATAGCTAAAACCACCTAGCCTAGCTTGTATTGGCTAGCTAATCGACATCCTTGGTGAAAAATACTGCTTGTCTGACTATTCAATACAGCCTTGTCTACCCGTGGATTTTGCTCTCAAAGGCTTTTTTTTCCGTATTGTTTTTAAATTAGCACAGTGCTTCTCAATTATTTTCTCTGATGCCCCCTCGAGGAAGGAAAAAAAAACTTTTCACGCTCTCCCAGTGCTCTGTGCGTGACTATATAAGTATAAGTAGTATTATTTGTCTATAAAATTATTTATACACCTTTGGATAACATTGTATCTTTGTTAACATTAAAAATAAAAAAAAAATACATTAAATAATAATAAAAAAAACACTTAATTCTTGTGCAGTATGGCAAAAAGGCATGTTCCTCAGGGTCATACACGCTCCCCCTGCCATCACACCACGCCCCCCCCCCCCCCCAAAAAAGGGGGGGGGGCCTCCCCACTATTTGAGAAGCACTGAATTAGGGACAGCCCCAGCAAATTATACATATGCATCATCACCATATTACTGACATGTAATTCAAATTTAGCCAATGGCTGAGAGCTTTTGTTTCTCCCTTCTGCTGATTGGTTGCAGATGATGCGTACATTGCTAGCAGATGATGTGCATTATTACTGCATTAATGAGTAAGACTGGCGAGAGAATGGGTTTAACAAGCAAATTTTAGCACATGTAATATCATACATAGGGTTTTAATTATTCGTGGATTTCCAGGATTCGCGGGTGGGGGCGGAACAGAAGCCCTGCGAATAACGGGGGCTCTCTGTATTTTTCAACAAGGATAAACCAATAACAAACTTTTTTAAGGGAAAACAGAAGCTAATATGATAGCTGTGGCTCTGAAGTAGAGTTGGTCAGTTAACTAATGGTAGCTATTCATAGCTAAATCGGTAACTTTTTTTTTTTTTTTTTTTAACCGAATTAGCTACACTATTCAGAGGTTAATGTTGGTTAACTGTAAAGTGTCACGCACATAATGTGTTAAAGCTAATAGCTAGCTCATATTAGAATAGTTTATACAGCTAATATAAAATTAGTGGTACGTGTTAACTAGATAGCAAGACAGTTAACTAAGTCCAACTGCACCAGTCAGAAGTCAGTGTTAGTTTACAATAGTTAACGCTAAATTAGTTAAGATTCAAACTTATGCTTATGCTTGCTAGTTGACAAATGTTTAAGCTAATACGAACTTCAAAAACGTTTAACACCTTTCATTGCTAATTCTAAGACACAGTTGGTTAGCTGGTGATTTCTTAGCTAGCTAAGAACAGCTATGCAATTCAGACATTCATGTTCATTATGAAACAATGAGTAAATTAGCTGATGTTTAATGTTTGTATGCCATGCTGGTTCGTTAACCATGATTAACCTCTAACAGAGACTGTGTTAGCGTGAGTGAGGACCGCGCGTGTTTGCTTCAGAGCTTCCATTCTGAAAATAGCAAGGAAATGCCCCAACTCAATATTATGCCTTATTTTTTTTTTTTTTTTTTCAGTTTTATTCCCTTGAGTTGAAGTGTACATATGCCAAAATTTATACTTTCAGCACTTCAGTACTTTGTTCATATGTAAAAAGAAAAACCAAAAAAAAAAAAAAAAACACCCTGTGACTTGTGAATGTGTGAAGTTTCATTTCTAAAGAGCAAGCAAAAAAGCACTTTCGGGCACCTATGAGGAATGTTTTTCAGGAAGTTGTGAGTGAACTGGTGTACAGTGCTGTGCCAGCCACTGAATCGCTTTACCTGTAGTGAGAGCTTAAAGCACATGCTGTGTACCCATCCGCAGTGGAGTTTGGGGCGGAGAGTATGTGTGGAGTAGCGCTGCTACTGCTCAGGAGTTTTAGTTTGATACTGACATAATTTATTGCTTTTAAACCTTGTTTTAATGTATGTAAAGTATAATTGCGAAGTAAATCGAGACGTAAATAACTGCAGATAAATTAAAGATTATTCCTGTATATGTATATTTGGTAATGTACTGTGCTATTGAGAATTTATTATGAAATAAAATGTTGTATTTTGTGTCAAATTTGGTGTCTCTTTAGTCATAAAGGATCTCTCTCTCTCTCTCTCTCTCTCTCTCTATATATATATATATATATATATATATATATATATATATATGTATATGTTCAATTCAGGATATCAATCACAATACATTTTACAATTATTCACCAAAGATATTAAATGGATGAGCTGAATAACACCTGAGACTATCATATTTAGGGGCAGTGGCCTGGTGGTGAGGTGCTGGATTACCAATCAGAATGTTGGGGGTTCAAGCCCCACTCTGAACAGGTTGTCACTGCCAAGTGCACTAATTGGATTATCAATGGCCAGTCATGTCTCTCGCTGTCTATGGTGTGACGTGCCTGTAAAAGAACCATTGCTGACTTTCAGGAGCTGCATAGCCATCAGTGTGTTTCTGCCCTGTAATGGTATGGTGAGCTGTTCCGGGTGTGCTCTGCCCTCTGCCAGAGTCGGCTGAGATGGGCACCAGCCTCCACATGACCCTAATTAAGATTAAGTGGTTCAGAAAATGAAATGAAATGAATGATCGATTGTGTTTATGGATATGTTAGCTTGGTGATGTGGAAGATTATACTTTGAAATCTGTATTTTTGGTGATATTGTATTTCTGACCTGTTTTTAAAGTTTAATAATAGTCATGTGCATTCTATTAAGCTATCTTTTAAAACCCATTAAAATGTTTAGTGCTGAGTATATGGGAACATAATAAAATTTCTCAGTTATTGTTGTGTCTTTTAAAACTTGTTTAATGTACAGTCGGCCCTCTACTTACGAAAACCTCTGAATACATAAAATCCAGGTTACGAAAAACATTTCCTAAATTTTCGCCCTCTGTATACGAAACAACCTCTTCTTACGAAAAGCCCAAAGACACCATTCAAAAATTCAAACAATGCGCAAGTTGCTCTCATTGGTTGTCACCCAACATCCACCCATTGGCCAGGAGGGAGCTGAATCTCTATAGTACTGTACCCATAAGCTTGTTTGTCACACGTGTAAAGGAGAGATGTACTGTTGGTTCATGAGTTTTGAGAGTTTTGAGAATACTCATTGCAGCTTATTTGAGGAGGTCCAGATGAGCCACTCCCCATCTCAAAAGCTCCACATTCGGCCATGGAGCATTTTTGTGCACTTCATCACAATGGGGATTAGTGCAATAGAGCGGGACGTCATTGAGGCATGTCGCAGAGGAATGTTTCAGCACCAGCACTATAGACGTGGTCTTGAAGAAAGCTGATACTGTTGCTTTGGTGAGAGACAGACCACTTTGAGCATCTCAGCACAGGCTCTCAACACATGACTGGGAATTCCAGCTAGGCCGGCAGCTTTGTGTGTTAATTCGGCTCAGTGCATTTTGGGCATCTACAGGGGGGAAGGGAAGGGTCTGGTGGTCATTCGAAGGCTTGGCCTTTAAGGCCTTGTCCATGTCAAAATGACCATAAAAGTCATTTGGCTGATTGAGAAAGAACACGTTCATGGCAGTTGATGTGGCGTCGCTGTGCTTGTGGTTGGTGATGGCCTGAATGTCCTCCCACATGCGTCAGAATTAATGAAATGTTCCTCCACCTTCAGCTTGTGGCCATACTTGGCCTCTTTGAACCCCTCTTCAGGTCCGCCCTGTGTGTACTGTAGGCCTGTGCATCACCTGATCTGGAGGCTGTGTGGCGTGCCTTCAGTTGAAGCCGCACTTTTCTGTTCCTCCATTGCTTCTGATTAGGGAACATGATGATGCCAATTGTGGTGTTGATGTATTCCAGTACTGACTGAGTCAATGTGTTAGAGCCACAGGTGGCCTCAGAGGCAAGTATACTCAAATCTGTGTCATTAAACCGGTCCAGGAGTCCACAGCTTGTCTGAATGTCTGATAAAGTAGAAGCTATGTGTTTGTTTGTTTTTTGTTTTTATTTGAATGAACAAAATTTGAGCATCCAGCAGCATAGTATTAAAAAAATACATGTAAAAGAATACAAGAATGACAAATAGGTCTAGAGGAGACCATGAAGCAAATGTCAATCACTCAGTAAAGATGAGACTGGACAGACAAGTGACCCTGAATCTATGACCAGACTGGTCTTGGGGACTCTATGGCTTTAAGTTTTTTCCACATTGAAACATGGTTGTGTTCGCATCAAGACAATGGTTACCTTTATCATGTGACCCTGAGGTTTGTAATTTATATCAAGCCACAGTTTTACTTCCTTCAGAGCAAAAAGCCAGAAGTCAGTGTCCAACTGAACAGTTAACCCAAAAGATTTTTTTCGCAGTTTTGTCAGGGCTTTATTAACCACATGCCATTCATCCATCTACCAAACTGCTTAATCCTATTAAGGTCACGGGGAGACTGGAGCCTATTTCAACCAACTCTGGACCAAGAAAGACTCAACCATTCACACTCACACCTAGGTGCAATGTGAAACAGTCAGTTAGCATAATGTACATGTCTTTGGACTGCGGGAGGAAGTAAGAGTAACCAGAAGAAACCCGCATGAGCACAGGCAGGACATGCATACAGCACACAGAAATGTTCCTCGTTGAGCCTGGAAGGAACCCAGAATGTTTTTGCTGTGAGACGGACTTGCTAACATCTACACCACCATGCATGCCCATATGTCATTAATGCAAATATCAATACTTGTTCAAAGGTGAATGCAGCTAAAATGTAAGTAAGTGTACAGCTAGCATGATTAGCATGGTGCAAACCATCGCACAGATTTGGCTCCTTAATGCTATTTATACATAAAACATTATTTAAAAAAAACAAACAAACAAATAAAAACCTTATCAGCAAGCAATATTACAAACTAAAAATCTTAACTGTAGAAACTCAAAAATGTGAAGGTTTTAGTTCCGCAACATCACTGGTGTATTTTCAGAATACAGTGGTACCTCACCTTATGAAAGACCCAACAAATGAAAAATTCAGGTTACGAAACGCATTTACCTAAAATTTCCGTCTCTGGATACGAAAAAAATTCACATTATAAAAAGCGACATCTCAAAAATTCAAACAATGCGCGCTCAGCTTTTATTTTGAAATTGGTACGATAGAGTTGCGATCTCCCAAAACGCCCTGCTGGCCTCCCATTGGCTAGGTGGGAGCTGCATCTCCATAATACCTGTGATGCTTTTCGTGTGCCTTCGACCCATTGTTTGTCACGGAGTTCTAACACGCATAAAGGACAGAGTTACTGTTGTTTCGTGAGTTTTTCGAGTGTGCTTATGGCAACTTTATTTTTTAACTCAGGCTTTTAACCTTGCATAAACATTTGTAAGATTATAGCTCTGCTAAGAAGACATGGTCAATATGCGCATGCACACACACACACACACACACACACACACACATGCGCGTGCGAGTGAGAGTGAGTGATTCCCAGTGAAAGTGATTCCTAGTGCGAGTGAAAAGAAGTGGGCTCGTGGCATGCGGTTGAGTGATATCGCAAAGGAATATGGCTGAAACCCGGTTGCCATTGGTACGGTATTGAAGCAGAAGGTGGCTGCAGCTTTTTGTTTCAACCAAGCAGCAGCACACCTGACTTGGCTCATTCAAACAACTGATAAGAGTCTTCAGACATTTGATTGGTCAGTCTGGCTCATTCAAACAACTGATAAGAGTCTTCAGGCAGTTGATTGGTCAATCTGTGTGCACTATCCAGAGACTGACCAATTAAATGCCTGAAGACTCTTATCATTTGTTTGAATGAGCCAAGTCAGATGTGCTGATGCTTGGTTGAAACAAAAACCTGCAGCCACATGGCCCTTTGTGGCACGAGTTTGACACCCCTGCCTTAAAAGGTATGCTTTTATAATTTTTAAAGGGTTTAGGGGGTAGTATTGGTCACCTTGGAACGAATCAGGTCTTTTACATGTAAAATGCTACTCAACTTATAAAAAAATCAGGTTATGAAACCACTTATGGAACGGATTACTTTCATAAGGTGGGATATTACTGTATATGTGTCATACAGTGAAGGAAAGCTTGTACACCTGAGTAAAATTCTCAGTTCAGTATTACTTGAGGTAGTTTTTTTAAAACATTAAACTGGTAGCTATAATCATATATAATTTGCTTCATTAGCATTACAACATACACAACATATATACAGTAAATACAGAAATACACACACTGGATAAAATACACGTTTATACGCTCATGTACTCTTATCAAAAGATTCTTGGAGTCAACATTTCATATGACATTACCTGAAGTCTCTATTGTGACTCAATTAAAAAAAAAAAAAAAAAATTAAAGGCTTTCTCCAAACGATTGGCAGTGTACTTGTAATACATTACAATCTTTTCAGGTGAGTTCGACAGCCTGCCAGTCATTCGTTCTTTAAGCTGCATAATACTAATTAGGGTCACAGGGAGGCTGGTGCCCTTCTCAACAGACTCTGGACAAAGGTGGTGTACACCCTGAACAGCTCGCCAGGCTATTGCCAGGCCAACACACACAAGCAAACAAACAAACAATATTTCACACCCACACACGGGCAATTTTGGAACTGCCAATCAGCCTACTGTGCATGTTTTTGGATGGTGGGAGGAAAGTGGAGTTAATGAAGGAAACCCACACAAGCACGGGAAGAACATACACCATACAACCTCCACACAGAAAAGTCTCATTACAGTTTTCACAATAAAACTTCTTTGATTAACTTGTGTGTGTGTGTGTGGTTTAATAGAGTCTGTAGATAGGAAGATTTTAAACAGAAAAACTTTATCAAAGTTGAAAACACCGGATCCTGAACTGATCAACCAGTAGAGAAGTTCAGTGTGGAGTAAATGACTGCCGGAGTCGCCGTCATTGCTTGCGTTGCGCTCTGCTGTTCTGAATGATTCAGTGACAAAGCCGCGTACACCACCTGCACAAATAATTAATCGCACAAGCTCAGGTTTGAACCATTTTACAACTTGTTTTATATAAATATCTTGTTCCACAAGCAATAAAATACATTTTTACATCAGCTTCAGGTCTGACGTTTTATTTCCTTTCATTTGCATTTGAGCGACAAGGCTAAATAAACACTTTTCTTCTGTCCTGCAATAGAAACGCTCATTTATTAGAAACATTAAAATACCTTAGGGTCAGTGATTAAGAGTCAGTGATTTACCACCAGGCCACCACTGGCCAATCTCTGTTCATGTTTTTGGAAATGATAGGATAGAACGGTGCTGTCCTGCGGGGCACCGTAGCGGATAGATCAAGAGAGCTATGAAAAAGAAATTGTAAGAATGGTGGAACTTTTTGAAGACAAGTCATGAGTTTATAGAGTGGGGCCGGTGGCATAGTGGTTACGGGGCTGCGCTCATGATTGGGAGGTTGTGAGTTTGAATCCCATTGAGACCCACACTGTGCTAAGACCCCTGGGCAAGGTCTCAACCACAAGTGTGCCTCCGTTCACCCAGCAGTATAAATGGGTACCAGTAAAACATACTGGGAAGGTAACCTGCGATGGACTAGCGTCCCATCCAGGGGGAGTTGAACTCCTAGTCGCTTCACGCTACGGAAACCGGGGATAAGCACCGGCCTGATGAGCCACGAGGCTCGGGTGTAAAAACCCAACAGACTTACCTATTTACCTACCTATGAGTTTATAAGTTTTAAACATTGACAGTATGTGCAGTTACTTTGATGAAAGCACAGGGACAAAAGTTTAGTATACAGACAGTCGTCGACTTGCAACTGCTTTTGGTTCTGACAGACCAGTCATAAAGTGATCTGGTCATATGTCAACTTTCCATCCAAATCCATTCATGCCAAACAGATGAATAAATCTACACAACTATCTTCAATTCAGCATCACTGTGGCGCGCAGTGGAGAGCCAATCCTTTCTGTACTCCAGTGTGTGGGCGGGTCCGATACCTTCAAACTCTAGTTTTATTGGATTATAACAACAGCCACAGACCGTGCGTGTTGTTTTTGAGTAAAGAGGTAAATTTCCCTTGTTTTGATCAACTAATTTCCACAAAGCCAAGCACAGCTGTCAAGCAAATACAAATGGACAGACATGGAAAATCTTCAACCCCCAGAGCAGCTGATTGCCAAAACTTGGGACACGCTTCCTGTCACAGAAACACGACAGCATGTGAGTCCAATAAAAATAGAGTTTCAAGGTATTGGACCCGCCTGCACACAGAAAGGACTGGCTCTCTGCTTCGCGCCACAGTGACGTGGCATTGAAAGTAGATGAATACTGTAAATTTGCTCTGAGCTCTGAGCAGTTAGAAAGAAAGTGAAGCTAGATCATCTCCTGCTTGGCCTTTTAAGATGCTGTCGTATGCAACACTCGCACTGCACTGCCATGAATCATGCTTCACCACGGTTGCGGTTGTAAAGTCGATCAGGCATAGGTCGTAAGTCGACGACTGTCTCTTTACTGTTACTGAACATCTTTAAAAAAGTAGCAGTCTTTGTCATCACACGACATTACAGCATAATTTATGTGTATGTAATATGTTAAAGTTATACATACACTTATTTTATTATGAATAACCATTAAAAAGCACAAAACTGGCAAATGTTCTCATGTAAGATTACTAGCTGGGGGATGAACGAATGGTTAGCCAGCGTTTTTTTTTTCTGGAGTGTGAACACGCTGGGCAAGGTTGTCCGGTGTCAACAATTCCTCAAGCAACATTTTTAGGTGATTTAAAAACAGGTTTAAGAAGCGACTGTGGCTACAATTTGGAAGAAATGGGTGTAAATGGTTACCTATTTGAACCAGAGAGGGAGGAGTCATGTGGAGACAGTGAGACATTACATTCTACTGAGTCTGACTCAATGACTCAGCTAACTGCCCTGGCATGCTATACAGTGAGAATGTATTGCTATCTCTCTGTATGTCGCTATTAAAATGTTCAGACATGTTCACTATATGAACTAAATTTCTATAGTTTAGCTGATGCATAATGTACAGTTTTTTTGTTTTTTTTTTTAATCAACAATTGTATGTGTGTAATGTGTTTTTTTTTGTGCTGAGCAAACATAAAACACCAGCCAAGAGGCATTCGGTGAGGCACATGGTTCTCCTGCCTCATGCTAGGGGGCATTGTTGATCCCAGGACTTCTTGCAACAGCAAGCTGTAGTAAACAGTTCTCAAATCAAGTGCAGACATCCAGTTATATTTTTTTTTTCCTATTGCTTTGCCTTATTTTCAAAAAGGAGGATTATATTATATATCTAAACAGAACATTTTCTAAACTGGGCTTTCAATCAAAGCAGGAGATAATAATTAAAGGAAGACCAACAACAGAGCTGAAAGGTTTGCGTCAGACTACAGGACTGACGACAGTCTGTCTGATGACATAAGTTTTCTCCGGGATCAGTAAAGTTTTCTTTTCTTTTCCTGATTCTGATAGCACAAGCTTTCAATGAGGAAGTCTGGAGTGGCAGAGAAGTATGTTAGAGTGGTGCAGGACATGTATGAGAGATGTAAGACAGTGGTGAGGTGTGCTGTCAGTATGACAGAAGAGTTCAAGGTGGAGGTGGGACTGCATCAAGGGTCAGCTCTGAGCCCCTTCTTGTTTGCTATGGTGATGGAGAGGCTGACAGACAAGGTTAGACAAGATTCCCCATGGACAATGATGTTTGCATATGACATTGTGATCTGTAATGAGAGCAGAGAACAAGTGGAGGAAAATCTAGAAAGGTGGAGGTATGCCCTGGAAAGGAGGGGAATGAAGGTTAGCCTCAGTAAGACAGAATACATGTGTATGAATGACAAGGATCCAAGAGGAACGGTGAGGTTACAGGGAGCAGAGAGAAGGAAGGTGGAGGATTTTAAGTACTTAGGCTCAACAATCCAGAGCAATGGAGAGTGTGGAAAAGAGGTGAAGAAGCGTGTGCAGGCAGGTTGGAATGGATGAAGAAAAGTGTCCAGTGTGATGTGTGATAGGAAGGTATCGGCAAAGAATGAAAGGAAAAGTGTACAAGACGGTGATGAGGCCAGCGATGTTGTATGGTTTAGAAACAGTTGCGCTGAGGAAAAGACAGGAGGCAGAGCTGGAGGTAGCAGAGATGAAAATGTTGAGGTTCTCTTTGGGAGTAACGAGGATGGATAGGATCAGGAATGAGCACATCAGAGGGACAGCACATGTAAGACGTTTTGGAGACAAAGTCAGAGAGGCTAGATTGAGATGGTTTGGACATGTACAGAGGATGGATAGCGAGTATATTGGTAGTAGGATGCTGAGGCTGGAACTACCAGGTAGAAGGCCTAGAGGAAGACCAAAGAGACGATTCATGGATGTGGTTGAGGAGGACATGAAGGTAGTTCGTGTAAGAGAAGAAGATGCAAAGGATAGGGTGAGCTGGAGGCAGATGATTCGCTGTGGCGACCCCTTAAGGGAAAAGCCGAAAGGAAAAGAAGAAAGAAGATGAAGTTTGGTTTGAAGAAAGAGCATAAAGTGATTTTAATGTAGAAATACTTACATCAGCTTTTGGTTTACATCGAACTGTGGCTACAGAGAAAGGGGAAAAACAGCTGTTAGTCACATGACATGAGGCTCTTCAATGATATATATATATATATATATATATATATATATATATATATATATATATATATATTCCTTGCAAAAAATTGGTCATATTGTTAATTCAGGACACCTGGAGAAAGATTTGTTATCGCTATACACTGGCAGGATGAAACCATAATTAAGTGTAAAGTAAAGATCTCACAGCTGTTTCGCGAGCGAGGACGAGGAACGGGAGGTGCAGGCTGGCGGTCTGAGAAGAGATGGCGTGCCAAAGCGAGAGCCAAACAAAGAGTGACACAGAGAAAGGCCGCAGAACAAATAAAGAACCTGTGAGAAGGTTTCCTCCCTCTGGGTTCAGGCACGACTGCAAATACATGACATTTCAGTTTAGTTCACCTGAAATTTGTTTCTCGGTTTCATTCTTTGTGAAGTTTGTTTATTGAGGTAAGTCTGAGAATAGACGTCTGTCTGACTGACTGTCTGTCTGTCTGTCTGCCTGCTTTTATAAGTCCCTCACCCAGATGTTTTTACTTGTATGGTTTTATTGGACCAACGTTTTTTTTTTTATAGTAATCACCATGTCGGTTTGTTGATTTTCCGTGGAAGCTTGAAGGCACATCTCTTCCTAAACCGCTAGATGGACCTTGATGAAACTTTACCCAGATGTAGTGTAGCTCCTAAAGATTAGACAGATGTTTTAAAGTGGAGATTATTTAAAACTTATATCATGTTGCAAGAGTAATGATGGTGGGGGGCTGGGGGTCCTGTATATTTATGAAAGATGCCCAGGCCAACATACATTTATTATCATTTTTAAACAACACTTGAGGATTAAGGGGCCCCCAACAGTGGCCGCTTTATGATACTGTGGCTTGAACCATTAACCCAGTAGTACCTTGACTCATGACTGTCTTTTATAACAAGTTTTCCATGATATGAGCTTTGATCCCATCAAAAATCTGCTCCATCCAATCAGCAAGAATTCACTTTACAAGCTCTCCTTGAAATGGCTTTTCTAGGCTGATTAGCCTCGTATTCTTCCGTGTGTATTCCTCTGCACTCCGAGAACGCCTTGTGCAGTGCTTCTCAATTATTTTCTGTGACACCCCCTCTAGGAAGAAAAAAAAAAACATTTCACATCCCTCCCAACACGACTATAAATAGTGTTTACTGCACTTCATATCGTTTGCTCTGTGTTTTTCTCTATACCATAGTGTGACAATGAGAGCACCACTCCCAACTACTGGAGTGAATGTGCAGTTACACTTAATTCTAGTACAGTATGGCAAAAAAGCATGTTCCCCAGGGATATATGTGCCCCCCATGGCATTACACCATGCCCCCCAAGGGGGAAGCACCCCACTATTTGAGAAGCACTGGCCTTGTGGGAGCTCACCACGAGCCTTTCCTTACTGGCATTCGTAGCATGCACATGCACAAAATTCTCCTCCTCCTCCTCTGTTACGCACCATCTCCTGCCTGCCCACGTGACATCTTTGCCACAGTCGATGATCGGAAGGGTTAGTTGACTTATTGTTCATTCTTGTTTTATTATTAATAATTATTAGTGTTAATGTACATGTATTATTATTATTATTATTATTATTATTATTATTAAATATGTATTGTTTTACGTGTTTATCTTTAATATATTAGGTCAAATATACCTGTTTGTGGCAGGTTATATGAGTTTGGGAGGGGCTTGGAACGCATTAATTGGTTTTCTGTTATTTCTTATGGGAAGAATTGTTTCATCTCACAAACTTTTCGGTTTACGAGCCCGCCCTTGGAACAGATTAAATTCGTAAATCAAGGTACCACTATATATATATATGTATATATATATATATATATATATATATAAATAAAAGGACAGGACAAAGACTTTCTATTGAAACTCCATTTATCACTACAGATCTGTTTCGAGGGGTGGTGAAACCATCCTCTCTCTTCAGGTGATTATAGAAGGATTCTTCTATAATCACCTGAAGAGAGAGGATGGTTTCACCACCCCTCGAAACAGATCTGTAGTGATAAATGGAGTTTCAATAGAAAGTCTTTGTCCTGTCCTTTTATTTTTGTTTATTTGCTCTACCAAAAAGTATTGAGCACTCTCCTACGGAAGGATCTACTCAGAAAATCCTCTATATGTATGTATATATATATATATATATATAATCTCCCAGTCAGTCCCAGTCAGGATAGTTTTCAAGCCCCCTGTTAATTAACCAGGGGCGGTACAGTGAAGCAGTGATCAGCACATCCGCCATACAGAAAGAAAGTCCTGGGTTTGATCCTCGGGGAATTTGTGTGTGGAGTTTAAGTTCTCTCTGTGTTGTGTGGGTTCCTCCATGTATTCCGGTTTCCTCGAGCAGTCCAAAAGCATTGACAATAGACTACGAGGTGATGGTGTGTGTGTGTGTGTGTGTGTCTGTGTGTGTAAATCGTTGTGTGTGTGTTTGTCCTGCAATGGACTGGTGAGATGTTCAGGGTGTACCCCGCCTTTGCCTCAGACAATAAATGAATGAATGAATGAATGAATGATTGAATGATTGATACTGGACCAATCAGATTGTGCCACTCCAGTGTAGTACATGCCAATATTTCTTCTGATTATAACCCAAACCCACATGATTTAAAATGAAGAGAAAATGATGTCTGATACGTACTGAGATGGACAGAGGTCACATTAACTTTTGTTACGTGACCCTGACTAGTGGTCCCGCTCCAGTTGATGTTGCATTGGTACTCCCCGGAATCAGATTGGTTCAATTTATTGATGTTAAGGATGAGGCGGGTCATGTTGCGAGCGTGGGTTTCGTTGGACAGGTGGACTCGTGTCGATGGGGTGAGGTAAG
Organism: Plotosus lineatus; assembly: GCA_024760905.1. NCBI lineage: Eukaryota > Metazoa > Chordata > Actinopteri > Siluriformes > Plotosidae > Plotosus > Plotosus lineatus. Next base: position 6,679,280 of record CM045747.1, on the reverse strand, counting down.
TGAAATCCGGTTGTCTGACCCCCCATCCTCCCATCCATTTCTCTTCACAATGCAAGACGTCACAATTCAGAGACAGACTGCCACCTTCAGGTATGTACAGAACTTTACGGCTCGCGATCACAGTAGTCACGCACTTGCTCAGACACACTGAAAAAGAGAAGGGATGAAGAGTGAATGCTGTTCAGTTTTGTTCACTACATGCTACATCAGTACACGGCTAAGATCTTCCCTGCTTAACAGAAGTGTGCTGGGAAGATGGAAAGAGTACTATGAAGAGCTGATGAATGAGGAAAATCAGAGAGAAAAAAGAGTACAAGAGGTGACCATTGAGGACCAGGAAGTAGCAAAGATTAGTAAGGGTTAGATGAGGAGGGGACTGAAGAGGATGAAGAATGGAAAGGCAGTTGGTCCTGATGATATACCTGTGGAGATATGGAAGTGTTGAGGAGAGGTAGCAGTAGATTTTATGACAAGAACATTCAACAAGGTCTTAGAGAGTGAGCAGATGCCGGAGGAGTGGAGGAGAAGTGTGCTGGTGCACATTTTTAAGAACAAGGGAGACGTGCAGAGTTGCAGCAACTACAGAGGGATAAAGTTGATGAGCCATATGATGAAGTTATGGGAAAGAATAGTGGAAGCTAGACTAAGGGCAGAGCATTTGTGAGCAACAGTTTGGTTTCATGCCAAGAAAGAGCACCACAGATGCAATGTTTGCTTTGAGGATGTAAATAGAGACGTACAGAGAAGGTCAGAAGGAGCTGCATTGTGCTTTTGTGGATCTGGAAAAAGCATATGACAGGGTGCCGAGAGAAGAACTGTGGTATTGCATGAGGAAGTCTGGAGTGGCAGAGAAGTATGTCAGAGTGATGCAGGACATGTATGAGAGATGTAAGACAGTGGTGAGGTGTGCTGTCGGCATGACCAACGAATTCAAGGTGGAGGTGGGACTGCATCAAGGATCAGCTCTGAGCCCCTTCTTGTTTGCTATGGTGATGGACAGGCTGACAGACGAGGTTAGGCAAGAATCTCCATGGACTATGTTTGCAGATGACTTTGTGATCTGTAGTGAGAGCAGAGAGCAAGAGCAGGAAAATCTAGAGAGGTGGAGGTATGCCCTGGAAAGGAGAGGAATGAAGGTTAGCCTCAGAAAATCAGAATACATGTGTGTGAATGAGAAGGACCCAGGAGGAACGGTGATGTTACAGGGAGCAGAGATGACGAAGGTGGAGTATTTTAAGTACTTAGGCTCAACAGTCCAGAGCAATGGAGAGTGTGGAAAAGAGGTGAAGAAGCATGTGCAGACAGGCTGGAATGGTTGGAGAAAAGTGTCCGGTGTGATGTGCGATAGGAGAGTGTCAGCAAGAATGAAAGGAAAAGTGCACAAGACGGTGGTGAGGCCAGCGATGTTGTATGGCTTAGAAACAGTGGCGCTGAGGAAAAGGCAGGAGGCAGAGCTGAAGGTAGCAGAGATGAAAATGTTGAGGTTCTCTCTGGGGGTAAAGAGGATGGATAGGATTAGAAATGAGTACATCAGAGGGACAGCATATGTAAGATGTTTTGGAGACAAAGTCAGAGAGGCTAGATTGAGATGGTTTGGACATGTACAGAGGAGGGATAGTGAGTATATTGGCAGTAGGATGCTGAGGTTGGAACTACCAGGCAGAAGGCCTAGAGGAAGACCAAAAAAGAGATTTATGGATGTGGTGAAGGAGGACATGAAGGTCATTGGAGTAAGAGAAGAAGATGCAGAGGACAGCGTGAGATGGAGACAGATGGATTGCTGTGGCGACCCCTGAAGGGAACAGCCGACAGGAAAAGAAGAAGAAGATAGACATGCCTGGTCTTTGATAGCCCAGTTAGCTTCATGGGGGGTGGGGGGTGGACATAGTGCGGTGCTTGGTAAGGTAATGGGAGGAAAGTCAGTTTATCAGAAGGCTTACCCTGCTGTGAAAAATAAAAGTCGAAAAAAATATACAAATTGTTGAAAACCTTCAGGGTGGAATATTTATATTGTTGATTTTTTTTTAAAAAAATTGATTTACTGTATTAATAACATAAGGGAAGTTATTTCCTATACATTTAACCCATTGAAAGTGAGCACACACACACACACACACACACACACACACACACACACACATGTAAACAGTGAACACACATACTCAGAGCAGTGGGCTGACACACACACACACACACACACACACACACACACACACACACACACACTGGGGCCCCCAGAGAGCAGTTGGTGGTTAGGTGCCTTGCCTAAGGGCACGTCAGCCGTTTATGTGGAGGAAGGTAAGATGCTGCTCACTCCCCACTGCCACACATTTTTCCTGCTTGTTTGGAAATCAAACCAGCAACCTTTCTGTCCCAAGGCCACTTCTCTAACTTTTAGGCCCAATCAAATACATTCATTCATTCATTTTCTGAACCGCTTCATCCTAATTAGGGCCACAAGGATGCTGGCGCCCATCTCAGCAAACTCTGGGCGAGGGCAGAGTACACCCTAGACAGCTCACCAGACCATCGCAGGGCAGAAACACACTGACAGCTATGCAGCTCCTTTTGATGGAAGTCAGCAATGGTTCTTTTACATGAACCTCTCACCATAGACAGTCAGAGACATGGCCGGCCTTTGATAACCCAGTTATCACGGGGTGGGGGTGGGGGTGGGGTCAATGGGAAGGGCAGTGACAACTCGTTGAGAGTGGGACTTGAACCCCTGACCTAGGATCAATGATCCAGCATCAGCAAATACATGTTATCCTCATAATTTGACATTCTGGCATCAACTGAATAGTCCTTTTTTTCAGTACGTTACAGGACCTGATGTTGCCATCATCACGAATGAAAAGGTCACTGTACAATCTGTGAAATAAAAGAAAACACTGGCTGGGAGGAAAAGAAGACATTTCTTAAAAATGTCAGACTTAGAAAAAAAAACTACACAAAAAATAAACCACAATAAGATTAACAATCCAGCAGAGATAATGAAACTTACCTTGGAGATGAAACAAAACTGCCAGGATGGAAAGCAGACGTCTACGGAGAAGAATTTTTGGCATTTTTTTTTTTTTTTTTTGTCGTGAAAGTGTCCATGAACATTCCTCAGACGGTTTTTAAACAGCGAGGAGGATCAGGCTCTGTCTGTCGGAGTCTGTAGTTCACAGCGAGTTCTTCGTGCTTTCATTTGTGTTTTTAAAACGTCCCCTTCCTTCCTCAGACTTTTTCCACTTTCATCCAGTGCATTGTTATCGACCCGATAAGGAAGGAGCGCCACACACTGAGATCCCAAAGTGGAAAAAGCAGAGATTACGAGTTTCCTCTGCCGAGGGATTTTAATCATAATGAGCATGCAAGCTTCCTATCCTGAAATACCTCTGCGAGGAAAACACGGGGGATCGGGGGATGGGGTGGGGGTGGGGTTACGACTTACACTCAACACAAACTAAAATAAACAATTATTTCATGTTTCATCTCCATTCAATTCATAATTATAAAATTACAATATCACAAAACTGAATTATAATAACGTAATGCTAGTTAGGGTCACAGGGAGGCTGGCACCCATCTCAGCCGACTCTGGGCGAAGGCAGAGTACACCCTGGACAACTCACCAGGCCATCACAGGGCGGAAACACGTTGACGGCTATGCAGCTCCTCTTGTCCAAAGTCAGCAATGGTTCTTTTACATGAACTTCACACCATAGACAGTGAGAGACATGGCCGGCCTTTGATAACCCAGTTAGTGCACTGGGGGGACAGTGACAACACCTAGAGAATGGGGCTTGAACCCCAACCTTTGGATGAGTGATCCAGCGCCTTTACCACCAGGCCACTGCTGCCTCTTTTGAAGTCATTTAAATGAAATTCAGAGTAGCTTAATTTTCCCCAGCCTCTTAATTGTGCTAGAGCCTATCTCAGCCAACACAGGGTGAAGATGGGGTACACACTGAACATCTTGCCAAACCATTGCAGGGACAACCCACACAACCATTCACACCCAAATTCCCACCCAGTCACAGTTTCAAACAGCCAGTTCGCCTAGTTTTATGATTGTCTTTTGGACCGTGGGAGGAAACCGGAAAACCCAGAAGAAACCCACACAAGCACGGGGAGAACATGCACACTCCACACACAAATGTTTCTCCGATCCAATTCATAGAATTAAATTAATTTAGCTCAGAAAAAGGTAACTTCTGTATTTATATTACTGTTAGATGACAGCGACATAGATTATTATTATTATTATTATTATTATTATTATTATTATTATTATTATTATTATCATTATTGTTCTTCTTCTTATTATTATTATCATTATTGTTCTTCTTATTATTATTATTATCATTATTATGTTATGATTTTTAATAAAATAGGTGTATAAAGAGCCTGTTTTCATTCTTTCATTTTCTGAACCACTGAATCCTAATTAGGGTGACGGGGAGGCTGGTGCCCATCTCGGCCAATTCATTCGTACTCACACTCACACCTAGGGCTGATTTGGAACAGCTAATTAAGCTACTGTGCATGTTATTGGACTGTGGGAGTAAACCGGAGAACCCGGAGGAAACCCACACAAGCACGGGGAGAACATTCAAACTCCACAGAGAAACACTCGAACTGGGAATCGAACCCAGGACCTTCTTGCTGTGAAGCGGACATTAAAGAGCTTTTTGCAAAGTTAAAAACACAGTTTGGTGCTGATTTCCATTAAACTTCTAGCAGCGGTGATTCCATTGACAACAAAGAGCCTTTTTGATGTTTGGCGATAATCATGTCAAATTCTGGATTCAGGTTTTTTTTGAATGATCCTTTAATAATGTAAGAAAGGACAATTTTTAGCTTTTGTAGCAGAAGTCAGAGTATCATACAACAAAAACAATACAGTACTACACTCACTTGTCGTGGGGCCGGTGGCGTAGTGGTTAGGGTACTGCGCTCATGATCGGGAGGTTGTGAGTTCGAATCCCACGGAGACCCTCACTGTGCTAAGACCCCTGGGCAAGGTCTCGACCACAAGTGTGCCTCTGTTCACCCAGCAGTATAAATGGGTACCAGTAAAAATATACTGGGAAGGTAACCCGTGATGGACTAGCGTCCCATCCAGGGGGAGTTGAACTCCTCGTTGCTTTACGCTACAGAAACCGGGGATAAGCACCGACCTGATGAGCCACAAGGCTCGGGTGTAAAAACCCAACAGACTTACCTTTTTCTACACTCACTTATCATATGGGCGTGTTTGTTGTCAGATCCTGTGTAGGCACTGTGTATCCAGTCTGTCTGTCTTCCTTTCGGCTTTTTCTCTTTTACTCGGGATTCGCCACAGCGAATCATCTGATTCGCACGTTTTGATTTGGCAGAGGTTTTTACGTCGGATGCCCTTCCTGTCACAACCCTTTTAAGCAAGGGACAGAAACACGCTGACGACTTTGCAGCTACTCTTTACGAAAGTCAGCAATGGTTCTTTTACATGAACCTCTCACCATAGACAGTGAGAGACATGGCCTGCCTTTGATAACCCAGTTAGATGCACTGGGGAAGGGGGGGGGGGGCAGTGACAACCTTGTAGAGAGTGGAACTCAAACCCCCAACGTTTGGATCAGCGATCCAGCGCCCTATACCACTAGACCACCACTGCACAACTGTGTATCCAGTATGATTAAAAAAAAAAAACATGATAATAACAATGCCAGGACATTCAGAATAAACCAGCATGGCACTCCAGTGATCTAGACACTAGGGGCAGTGGTGGTCTAGTGGTGTAGGGCGCTGGATCACTGATCCAAAGGTTGGGGGTTCGAGTCCCACTCGCCACAGGGTTGTCACTGCCCCCCCCCCAGTGCAGCTAACTGGGTTATCAAAGGCGGGCCATGTCTCTCACTGTCTATGGTGAGAGGTTGATGTAAAAGAACCATTGCTGACTTTCATAAAGAGTAGCTGCAAAGTCGGCAGCGTGTTTCTGTCCCTTGCTAAAAGGGTTGTGACAGGAAGGGCATCTGACATAAAAACCTCTGCCAAATCAAAGCGTGCGAATCAGATGATTCGCTGTGGCGACTCCTGAGAAAAAGGAAAAAGCCAAAAGGAAGACAGACATCACTCTAGTGATCTAGTGTGTCCACGTCCAAAATCCAAAAAAAAAAAAAAAAACTTGTGCTTTCCTTAGCATCACTTCATGTCAAGCTCACTAATTCTTTCAGTCAGGTCTTAAAATCCACACAATTTCCCAACATGCACTTCACTGCTCAGTTTGGTTCATTTTCACCACATAAGCACAAGGTGGTGCTGCGGCACTATAAACACGCTGAATAGTTGCATAGGCTTGTACAAGAGAATACCAATGCCTGAGCACCTGGCTGGTATACTACATAATAGATAGAAGATTTGACAAAATTGCTACAAACCAAGACACACCGTGAGATGCTACATGGAAGAACCAGAAAACAGAGAAGTGACCAATCAGGAGAATTTATGTTTTTTTTGTGGTATAAGCTCTTCCACAGGGAGGAATCTGTGTGCTGTATACACCCATACTGTGGCTACAAAAATTCTAATAAACTGAAATTGCATTAAATTCCCCCCACACACGTATTACAGTTCAGATTATTTCATAATACAGTGGTACCTTGATTTACGAGTGTCTTTTATAACAAATTTTCCATAATACAAGCTCCAGTCCCACCAAAAATCTGCCACATCCAACAAGCAAATTTTTGATTTAGGAGCTCTGGTGTAATTGAGCATCCTGTACAGCAGGTGGCAGTGGTGCTCTCACTATGTTCCTTACAGCATAGGGAACACAGTGAGAGTGCCACTGCCACCTACTGTAGAGGATGCACAATTGCACTTAATTCTAGTACAGTATGGCAAAAAAGCATGTTTCCCAGAGTCATACGCACCCCACCTGTCATCACACCTTGGGGGGGCGTGCCCCAGTATTTGGGATGCACTGGCCTTGCGGGAGCTCAACAAGAGCCTTTCCTTGCTGGCATCCGTAGCATGCACATCCACAAAATTCTCCTACTCCTTCTCTGTTACGGACCACTTCATGCCTGCATACGTGGCATCTTTGTGCCCACGTGACATCTTTACCAGAAGGGTTAGTTGACTTATTGTTTATTCTTGTTTTATTATGATTATTAATTATTATTATTAATGTTAATGTACATTTATTATTATTAATAAATATTTATTGTTTTTACATGTTTATCTTTAATATATTAGGCAAAATAAATGCGTTTGGTGCAAATTATATGAATTTGGGAGGGGGTTGAAACGAATCAATTTCTTTTTCTATTATTTCTGATGGGAATTTTTGTTTCGTCTAACGAACATTTTGACTTACGAGCTCGCCCTCGGAATGGATAAAATTCATACGCCAAGCTACCATTGTAATTATATTTGTGATCTTGACAAAATGTCAGTATATTGTTGTTAAACATGTGGCAAAAAAATTGTGGGTTTACTTACTTGTGAAACATACAGCACTATACAAGTCTTGCTAGCATATATGTATATATATATATATATGTATATATATATATATATATATATATATATATATATATATATATATATATATATATATATATATGTATGCCACATGCCCCTCAGGGGTGTTTTGGAGCCCCAAGACAACTATAAAGTAATTAATTAATAACTAAATTAATTAAAAACTGCTGTAATGACCAAAGCAGAAGTTGATCCACAACGGAGCAGGTCCGGATTGAATGGACGAGTATCAGTACCTTTGTTAATGTTTATGATATTGTGTTGATACTTCACCAGAAGGGCACAATCTGACTGTCTCACCATCAAAATATTGTCAAAAAGATATTATTCAGAGTGGATAATACTTATACCAGAATGCCAGACACACAGTTATTCACAGTTACTATGGGCAATCATCATCATCATCATCATCATCATCATCATCATCATCATCATCATCATCACATATAAAAATGGAAATAAATGATCATGTTTTAGTTTTGTTTTTTTTTTTTCTTATGTAATATATACTAAAATAATTAGGCTTGGTGAAGGTCAATGATTTGAATACTTCCCTACACACTCAATTCATTCACGAGCCTCATCAGTGACCTCCACATTCACTGAATAACTGTGGAACAGTCTGTGCATGGTGTTTCAGGACAAACTGAATTATAAGTACTTCTACTTATCTTTCTGTGGTCAGGAATGAATGAGTAGCAAAAAGTTTCAGTTCATTCTGTTCTGCTGATTTGTGGAGTACCATGATGGTAGCTGAAGCCTGCCAGCTCAGTACATGTAGATAAGTCACTAGAAATGACATATCTGACAAGGACACAAGAATTTATTTGTTGTATTAAAATATAAACCTGATGCCTGAGAAAGGCTCCTGTCTCATTTCTTTTATCTGGAGCTGTATTCCAGCCTGAAACTTGTTTCGATGGTTCCACAGGAACTCTATCTCTAACTAAAAACAAACACAGGACATCAGACAGATGACCCAGAACCGTCCCACGCTCAGTTCTGATGTAAATTAGCCTTGACATATCATACTTGGTACTACCCCACACTGCCAAAAGTAGAGGTCACACACAGGAATATGCTGTTGTTTTGCCTTCATTCTCAGCTTACAGCACGTGTTCGTCATGCCACGGTTTCTACAAACTCAAGCAACATCACATTTATTTACATCCAGCGCCGGGTTCATTTCTCACCCATGTTTTGAACCGATGAAGAAAAACTGAACCACTCCATAAAGTCTTCTCCAGCACATCCCGAAAACCTTCAATAAGATGAAGGTCGGGACTCTGGGCGGGGCCAATACATCTGTGAAAATGCTTCCTCAAGTTCCCTGAATCACTCGCTCATTATTCGATTCCCCATTTTATATCCGAGGAAGAAATCAGGGAATAAAAAGTGCATCATTCAGTACATCCAGATCATCAGCAGCTTTTCATTTTATTGACATGTTAATGTTGTGGAACCTTGACCGGACCAACTGGAGCAAAAATGCCATAGAGATTACATGCAGTGATAAGGGATGAACGCCCTAAATGAAATTATTTAAGTGTCTGACCTCTCTTTTTTTTTTTTTTTTTCTTTTTTTCTTTTTTGATTGGGCAGTGTTGTTCGCCAGCCAATTGGCCTAATAGGCAGTGTGGAATTGGAGTGTGGAAGAAAACTGGAATACCCAGAGGAAACCCTTGTCAGCACAGTGAGGACAGCATGCAAACTTCGCACAGGGAGTCCTGAGCCTGGAAATCTCGGAATCTTCTTGCTGTGAGTCGGACATGCTAACCAATACGCCACCGTACCGCCTGGACTAAACTCACATTCTAATTTGCGGAACCGCTGAAGCGTACTTGGGTCATTGGAGAGGGTGGAACCTGTCTCAATCGGTATTGGGTTAAGACAGGGAACACCCCGGACAGCTTGCTAGACCATCACGGGGTGAGCACACACTCACAACCATTCACACTCGCACCTAGGGGCAATTTGGAACAGCTAATTAACCTAATATGGGGCAGTGGTGGTCTAGTGGTATTAGGTGCTGGATCACTGATCCTAAGGTTGGGGGTTCGAATCCCATTCTCCACAAGATTGTCACTGTCATACCCCCCCCCCCCCCCCGGGCAACTAACCGGGTTATCAAAGGCCGGCCATGTCCCTCACTGTCCATGGTGAGAGTTTCGTGTAAAAGCACCATTGCTGACTTTCGTAAAGAGGAGCTGCAAAGCCGTCAGCGTGTTTTTGTCCCTTGCGTGTCAGGAAGGGCTTCCAGCGTAAAAACCTACGCCAAATCAAACGTGCGAATCATTCGCTGTCCCGACTCCTGAGAAAAGAGAAAAGGCCGAAAGGAAATCTCTCTCTCAATTATCCTAATATGGATGCCTTTGAATGATAGAAGGAAACCAGATGATCCAGAGGAAACCCAAGCAAACACATGGAGAACATGTAAACATCACATAGAACCGCCCTTGCCGAGCCCAGGACCTTCTTGCTGTGAGATAGACTTGCTGATCAGGATTCCTTTTTGTAGATTTTAGTTGACGCAACATGCTAGGCTAAGGAGTAATGAGCCTCTGAACGAACCGTGCAAAGCCCAGAAAGGTAAACATTTTATCCAGAGCATCTCGGATGCTATTTTTTATTTTATTTTTTTTATTCCTGCTCATGAGAGATAAATACTGAGCAGAGAAGGGATATAAACACTCAGTGGTGATGCTGTTCCAGTGTAGCGTTGTGACAAACCGCTGCCACAAAATGACTTAGCACAACCAAACTTAAACCACTGCACCGAGAGACCGTGTAGAGGACGGTCTCCAGAGGAAATCTCATATTTTTTTGCACATCGGTTTCCACAATGCGGCCTCGCCGACGGTATTTAATGCCAGAGTCTGGGAGTGTGTCATACGCAGACTAAATAACATGACACCACTTGTAGATGTTTAATTACATGACATTCAGCGGAACATGTGGATGCAATTAAGGGCCTTTTCTCTCAGCACCAAGTACAGAGTGTCGCATCACAATCACTACAGAGAACCATTTCACCCGGGGAGGAGTCTGAAAACAGGTGGGGAATGTTGAGGGTGGGTTTTAAAAAGTCTGTTTTGTGTTTGTGTAATTCTGAATAGCTTCTATAGGGAAGCCTTGTCAAAGGAGATCTATTTTTTCTACACACACACACACAAAAAAAAACAAAAAAAAAAAAAACAGGGGGAAACAAACAAGTCCAGCAGAGTAACTGAGTGTAGTGTATCCCGGCGTTTTCTAGGCCAGCACCAGCAGAGGCGAGGGAGGGACTGGAAAGCTGATCCCTCATTCCCATTGTTTCCTGAAGTCATGGCTGTTGATGAGAAGCAGATGTGGAGCACGTCAGAGCCGCACGTAGCACGGGATATGTCTCATTTCCCAAAGGGGGTAAAGAAAAGAAATAGAGAGAAGAAGAAGGAGACCCGGAGTGTGTTGCAAAAGAAACAAAAAAAAAAAACAAAAAAAACAAAAACACACAACATCTGAATAGAGAAGTTCTTCTGCTTCACATTAACATGAACTGGAGTTGAGAAATGTGATTTTTTTTTTCACAAGTTCAAAGAAATTCACTTCCTTTGTGTGAAGCTATTTTACAAAAGGGTCAGTGGTGTTTTTATTCCAGAAATACTTAATAATAATAATAATAATAATAATAATAATGCAGGGCAGTGATGAGCTGGTGGTAAAGGTGCTGGATCACTTATCCCAAGGTTGGGGATTCAAGCCCCACACTCCATGGGTGGTCACTGCCCCCACACCCCCCCCACCCCCCACACACACACACACGCGCACACACACACAACCCTCCTTGCAGCTAACTGGGTTATCATAGGCCGGCCCTGTCTCTCACTGTCTCTGGTGTGAGGTTCATATAAAAGAGCCATTGCTGACTTTCGACAAGAGGAGCTGCATAGCCATCAACGTGTTTCTGCCCTGCGATGGCCTGGCAAGTCATCCAGGGTGTACTCTGCCCTCGCCCGGAGTCGGCTGGAATGGGCGAAAGCCTCCCCACAACCCCAATTAAAATTAAGCGGTTACTGAACTGAACTGTTTTATGCATCATTATTTCTACTATTAAAAATGACTCTTTCACTCATTTGCTCAATTTGTTCTAAAAATCAATTCAAATCTTGACACTGAGTTCAAGTCAGCGGTTCACTTTAAGAGGTCAAAAGTTTACACGCCCCAGTGACATGACCTCAACACCATAAAACACCATGAAATGTACACAAGGGTCTGAAACTTTTGCACTCTACCTCACTCGAGTTCTCGGTTGCCCTGAAACCTTCGAGTGCGATGGCTACTGATGTCCCGAGCTGTAATAAAGAAGGTTTATAGCACTAATAAAAGGCTGTTATCTCCGTGTCAGCACATTACACCATCCATCTGAAGATCTCCTGCGGACCACTGAGGAATCTGATCACCTCAGTATGTAGCATTTAGTTCCTGGTTGCTTTAAGTATGAGTGATGTCATTGATGATTTTATGTTTTGAATTTTTTGGGCAGGATTACTGAAAACCATGTGCAATAAGAAATGCAGGATATGCAGCCGTAGTCTAATGGTTTGAGACCGAAAGGTTGCTGGTTTGATTCCTGAGCCAGCAGGAAAAATGTGTGGTGGTGGTGGTGGAGTGAGCTGCACTTTCCTTTCCTCCACATTAGGGGCTGAAGTGCCCTTGAGCAAGGCACCTACCCCGCAACTGCTCTCTGGGTGCCCACATTGTGTGTGACAGCTACTGCTGTGTGTGTGTGTGTGTGTGTGTGTGTGTGTGTGTGTGAGTGAGTGAGTGAGTGTGAGTGTGTATATGTGTTTATGTGAGTATGCAGTGTGTGTGTGTGTGTGTGTGTGTGTGTGTGTGTGTGTGTATGTGAGTGTGTGTGTGTGTATGTGTGTATGTGAGTGTGTGTGTGAGTGTGAGTGAATGTGTTTGCGTGTCTGAGTGTGTGAGTGTTTGTTTGTATGTGTGTGTGTGTGTGTGTGTGTGTGTGTGTGTGTGTGTGTGTTTGTGAGTGAGTGAGTGTGAGTGTGTATATGTGTTTATGTGAGTATGCGAGTGTGTGTGTGTGTGTGTGTGTGTGTGTGTGTGTGTGTGTGTATGTGAGTGTGTGTGTGTGTGAGTGTGAGTGAATGTGTTTGCGTGTCTGAGTGTGTGAGTGTTTGTTTGTATGTGTGTGTGTGTGTGTGTGTGTGTGTGTGTGTGTGTGTGCTCAGTATAACAATAATTATAATAATAATAATAATAATAATAATAGAGGGCAGTGGTGGCCTGGTAGTAGGCTCAGTAGGTGAGCATGTTTGTGCTATAATAAAAGGATCCATGGTGGTATAGTAATTAGCATGTCTGCCGTGGAGCTACAAGGTTCTGGGTCCGAGTCCCAGGCTTTCCTGTGTAGTTTGCATGTTCTCCTCGGGTGTGTGTAGGTTTTCTCCTCGACATGAACGTTAGGCTATTTGCCTGTTCCAGCTTGCCCCTATGTGTGGGTGTGAATACTTGTGTGTGTTGACACTCTGATGGTCTGCCGAACTGTTCAGGGTGTACTTCGCCTTCACCCAGTGTTGGCTGAGACAGACACCAAAGACCCTGGTAGCGTAGCGTGCTTCAGCAAATGGCTGAAAACTTTATTTCGCTAAACTTTGATTTTTAACTTTTTTTTTTTCATATACAACACATAAAACATTCATTCATTTTCTTTTTACCTGGTCACGGGCAGGCTGGTTCCCTTCTCAGTCAACGCCGAGCCATGGCAGGGTACACCCTGAACAACTCACTAGGCCATCGCAGGGCCAAAACTCACACAACGATTCATACTCACACTTAGGGAGGATTTGGAACAGACATTCAACTTAATGTGTCTGTTTTCGGACCATGGGAAGAAACCTACGCAAGCACGGGGAGAACGTCCAAACTCCACACAGAAACGCCCGAGCTGGGAATTGAACCCAGGACCTTCTTACTGTGAGGCAGACATGCTAACCACTACGCCACCCTGCCGCCAGACATGAAATAAATAAATAAACAAACAATAATAATAATAAAACATAAATTTTGACCTCATAGCAAGAAGGTCCTGGGTTTTATTCCTGGGTCCAACTGTTTATGGGTGGAGTTTGATTGTTTTTTGAGTTTTCTTTGTGTCCTCTGGTGTCCTCCAACAGTCCAACGACATGCACATAACTAGCTAACTGGCTGTTCTGAATTATCCTCGCTGTGAGCTATGAATGCTTGTTTGTGTGTGTGTGTGTGTTTGTGTGTGTGTGTGTGTGTGTGTGTTGCACTGGGATGATCTGGCGAGCTGTTCAGGGTGTAACCCATTGTCAGCTGAGATCCATGTCCCACCAGCCTTTCTGTTAGCCTAATAGGAAAAAGCAGTTCAGCATGAAAACAAATGAGTGCGCGCGGAACACTGTGGGTTGTGGGTTTGCGCCGCGACTGGAAAATAATCAACTTTAGCGTGGCAACAATAACTTCACTTCAGTCCAGGCTGGATTATATCCCTGTAACAGCAGAACCCTTTACTTTGAGTCATTAGTTTTATGATTTCATAAGCAATATTATTACAGACTAGCACATACAACTGCCGGCCAAAAAGGCTCACACACGAATACCTTGTTGTTCCATATTTATTCTCACTTACAGCATCTCATTATCATGCCATTGTGTTAACAAATTTAATAATTATAATATTCATTTCCATCTTACCGCTTTGAATTGATGAGGGAAGAACTGAACCACGCCATAAAGTCTTCTCCTGCACATCCCCCAACACTTTCAATAGGGTGACGGTCAAGACTCTGGGGTGCCGATACATATGTGTTACATTTTATTAAAACATTACTGTTGCTGAGCCTCGGCCGGACCAACCAGAGCAACAACACCATGGAGATTACATGCTGTGATCAGGGATAAATGCCCTCCATGAAAATGCTAAAGTATGCAACACTTTTTTTTTTTTTTTTTTTTTTTTTTTGTGTGTGTGTTCTGGGCAGTGTATTTTCACACTGTAATAAACTGCACCGTCAACTCTGTAATTATTACGCCTGCAGGCGCACTGACTGCATCGGATGTATTTCTGGTTGTGGCTTTTGTTTATTAGAAACACACCCTGAATCTTTCCAGAGCACCACTCAGAAGAGAATGTCTCGTAAAACACAGCACTGCGAGACGCTCGTCTTGGCAGAATGAAACAGTCAACAAACACTTCATGGGGGGGAAAAAAGAAAAAAAAAAAAAAAAAAAAAAAAAAGGCTAAAATGGCCGCCCACATGCTCCAGATGACTTCAGTCTGGAAGGGTGAGATTCAAGCAGCTCTGCATTGTGGATGTGTCTCACACACTGACCGCCATTCACGGCTTCTCTTAGCAGCGCTGAATTAACACCAGTTCTCAACTCTTTGAAATTCTAGCAGACTTTAATTCGCAGAAAGACATTTCCTCCTCACCCAGAAAACAAAAAACAAAAAAAAAAAAACAAAAAAACCAGACAAAAGGCTGCCGTAATTGTTTTTTGAACGAGAGAAATAAACATAAAGAAGCAAAGTTCAGTTCAGTTCATTTTCTCTACCCGCTTAATCCTAATTTGGGTCACGGGGAGGCTGGTGCCCATCCCAGCCAGCTTCGGGCGAGGGCAGAGTACACCCTGGACAGCTCGCCAGGCCATCGCAGGGCGGAAACACGCTGACGGCTTTGCAGCCTACTCTTGTCGAAAGTCAGCAATGGTTCTTTTACATGCCTCACACCATAGACAGTGACAGACATGGCCGGCCTTTGATAACCCAGTTAGCTCCACTGGGGGGGACAGTGACAACCTTGTGCAGAGTGGGACTCGAACCCCCAACCTTTTGGATCAGCGATCCAGCCCCCTATACCACTAGACCACCACTGCCCCTGATATAGAAGCAAAGTTCGCAAAAAAAAAAAAAAAAAAAAAAAAAAGCAGTACCACCAGAAACTCAAGTTAATTATTTATATTTCGTCGTTATAAGGTTCAGAGGTATATTTTTCAAGTCTGTGTTTTTTTTTTTTTTTTTTTTTTTTTTTTTTTTTTTAAATTCTGTTTTTCACAATCATCATGGATCATCACAGAGTCTCAGCGACCTCAGCACTGGGACAATGATTAAGAGCCGACTCCCCACCTCACTGGGTGAAAGGACAGAGCTGTGGCAACTACAAACAGATCATCCGAACCTGTGGGCCTCACCGCAGTCCGATAGATTTCTTTTATTTTTTTAGTTATTATTACAGAGTTTATTGGTGGGGAAAGGGGGCGGGGTGTGTTTGCCTCCAAATAAAACCCTGACCAAACCCATGCACACATTTTCACCAAACTTGGTGGGGACACTCCCCGACCTGAGTCCTGAGTCTCAGCCTCCGTGCAACACCAGTACGAGTAAGCAGTTCAGCTACTGCGGTGTACTGAGTACGTCCATATCACAGCAAGAAGGTCCTGGGTTTGAGTCCCAGATGTTTCTCTGTGGAGATTGTATCTTCTCCCTGTGCGTTGTTTCTCAAGGTGCAGTCCTCTGGTTTCCTCCAACAGTCCAAACACATGGATTAGACTAATTAGCTGGATGTGGTGAAGGAGGACATGAAGGCAGTTGGTGTGAGAGAAAAAGATGCAGAGGATAGGGTGAGATGGAGGCAGATGATTCGCTGTGGCGACCCCTGAAG
>CM045747.1:6633081-6658081 GCA_024760905.1 Plotosus lineatus | reverse complement strand
TACTTTTCAAGGTCATATGTGACGCGCTCCACCGAAAGTAGGCGCTTGTCGCAAGTGACACGAGGAGCTTGAGAGACGAAGCGCGGCTTATCCGGACTTCCGATCTTTCAAGTGAGCAAGTGATGATCGAGTACTAAACAAGTATTCAACGCGCACTTGCTCACTTGAAAGATCGGAAGTCCGGATAAGCCGCGATTCGTCTCCCAAGCTCCGTGTGTCACTTGCTACTACATCTACTTTTGGTGGAGCGCGTCACATATAGGAAAAACTGTGTATTTGGTTTCTGAACATTTACTTGCCGCGCACTGAAGCTGGTGCTTTCGTTCCTGACATGCTTGCTCTATATTGGCTTATTATGAAATGGTCCTTTCAGCGGGAACGTCTGAACATGAAAAATCGGAGAATAAACAAAATACCATGGCAAAGACAGCAATTATTCCTCCTTGCTTTTTAGAAACTATCTGAGGAATGTTCAGACACTTTCGTGACAAACAAAGCTAAAAATTCTTCAGTACATTTGTTTTCCATCTTTTTGTTGCATTTTTGTTTCATCTCCAAGGTAAGTTTCATTCTCGCTGCTGTACGGGTTATCCTGCAGTGCTGTATTTTTTGTTTAGTTTTTATTTTAAAAGTCTGACATTTTAAAGAAAAGTTTTCTTTTATTTTACTGATTGTTCAGTAACCTTTTCTTTAGTGATGATGGCAACATTAGCTTCTGTAAATTACTGAGAAAAAAAATTTGAACATTCAGTGAATCGAAGCTGAAACGCATATTAAAATCGTCCCTCCCTGAAGGTTTTCAACAATTTCTATTTTTTTTCAGCAATGTTTTTAAAATCATGCTAAGCCTTCTGATGCACTGAGTTTCTCATGCACCGGACTATCTCCACCCAGAATGGGTGCAAGTGAGCATCAAGCTTTTAGGGGACCAATCAGATGATGAGCAGAAAGTCCTTAATAGGGAGGAGGAAGTCAAACAGGACGTCTGATTTCATTTGAAGCAGGGGATGTGGTGACCGAGGGGAGGGTACTGGCTTACAGATCCAAAGGTTTGGGGTTCAAGCCCCACTTCTGTCACTGCTGCCCCCCCAGTGTAGCTAACTGGGTTATCGAAGACCAGGCATGCCTCTCACTGTCTGTGGTGAGAAACGTAAAAGAATCACTGCTGTCATTTGTAAACAGAGGGTCATTGGGTCGCCGTCGGCATGGTTCTGCTCTGTGATGGCCGGTCGAACTGTCCCGGGTGCATTCTGGCCTCACCCAGTGTCAGCTGAGATGGGCACCAGCCTCGCTGTGACACTGATTAGGACTAAGCAGTTCAGGAAATGAATGAATGAAATGTGGGGAAGTGGCGTTTTGACGATCACAGTGATGAGCTGCTTTCTTTATTCTGATGTAGGAACTAAAAGTCAGGGATGTTTTTTCTTTATGACCAATGTATTGGGGAAATCCATGAGTCGTCACCTCAATCACATGACCTGAATACTTCAAGGAGTTATACTCCGTACTTATCCGCTTGGAGGGTGCAAATGAATACATGGCTGATCATTGCTTCATGTGTCAGACTTATAAGCTTCACGCTGCTTGTCATGACATCATGAATCACTTCCTGTGCTTATGCCTCTTTACTGTTAGCACCCGGAAGACGATTATTTGCTAGAAACAGCACAGCCGAGTCTTTTAGCAAATTCCTAATGATGACAATCTGTGATTCTTGAATTTTATTTATCTATGCTGGTAGTTAGATTTAAAGTCCTGGAACATTGTCATGTTAGCAGGGAAGATCTTTAAAATCTTAGATTTAAATGCGATAAAGGTGATGACACATTCCCAGGGTGTACTCTCCCTTCGCCCGGAGTTGGCTGGGATGGGCGCCAGCCTCCCCGCGACCCTAATTAGGATTAAATGGTTCCCAAAAATGAATGAATGAATAAAGGTGATAACATGGGTTCAAGAAAGTGTCTCACTAAAGAATAGGTGTAAAAAGAAAGTTTATTCTCCAATACAGGTACAAATATAAATGTACAATTCTGTACAAAACCACAAATACAGATGCTAATTTTAATACAATTCTGTGTGTATAGTGATTAAAGTGCAAAAAAATGTGATTTGGACTTGAACCTCACAACAGAATTTAAGATTTGTTTAAATTTCATGAGCACAAAATGACACTAGAAAAAAAACGATAGTTCACCATCACTGCTCACTTGAGTCGAGTTTTATGACCAGGACTGGACTTGACATTCTTGAGCTTTTTATTAATCTTTTACAAAAATCTAAACCGTGTGCAAATACTGTACATGGTGTATCCCGTTTGCACCATAAGCCCTGAGCAGACTATCTGCCTCCCACTGCCCTGACATACATCTCCCTAATTTTGTTATGGCCAATTCCAATCCATTAGAGACTTTATCACATGACAGCTCCAGCTGACCAGATGCTTTCAAACTAGCTGTGTATACATATTCAGGGGTTGCACCGGGTCATGTGGGTAATGTCTTCCCTCACTAAGAGCCCTGACTTCATGGGCTTCCAGCTACAGATGTACCAACTGAGGCTCGTAAATTCTCAGGTGGGCGTGACCATCCGAGCACAGTGAGTGGACTGGGGGGGGGGGGGGGGGGGGGTAGTAAGGCACTGAAAGTTCATTAAGCTTTGGTTAGAACGTATAAAGTGGTTTTCAAGGATGCCTCGGACACACAGTTTATTAAAAAGAAAAAAGAAAAAAAGTCAGAAGCGAGCAGATAAAGGAATGTAACGAGAACAGAAAGGTCAGTTCTATTTAAAGTGCATACAAGATCCTAATAAACTCTGAATACTATATACTGTATGAATCCTGAAAGAAATAGACTGTGAATATGCAAATTCTTTAACCTTGATTCGTGCAAACAATTTCATGTGGACCTCCTTTCTTTTCTTTTTTTTTTGAATTTGTGTATTTTTGTGTAATTTGTGCATCACTCATTTGCTGAACCACCTAATCCAACTACTGAGGTCGCGGTAAGCCCAGAGCCTTCCTCAGTTGACACTTGTCGAAGGTGGGGTACACCCTGGATAGGTCACATCAGACCATCACAGGGAAAAAAAAAACAAAAAAAAACGTACAACCATTCACACTCACACCTATGGTCAATCTCATACAGCCTATTAGCCTAGCATAGCTTTGGACTGTAGGATGAAACGTGGAGGAAACCCACACAGACACGCAAAGAACATGCAAGCTCCACACAAACGCCCAATCCTGGGAATCGAACCCAGGACCTTCCTGCAGGGACGCTGATATGCTGATCACGACACCACCATGCTTCCCACAAGGAAGCACTCGTATCTTATATTTATTAAGGCACTACATTTGAAGAAGTTTAAACCCGTCCCTTATTTGTTGGATGGTGTAGGAGCCAATCCCAGCTTGCGTCAGTCTAGAGGTCGGGTTACACCATAAACAGGTCTCCAGTCTATTACTAGCGTAACACAATGGCAACCAACCACTTTTCACATTCACTCTGATGGGTAATTTAGATTAGTTACTGAAACTCGGGGGCGTGTCTTCAGATTGCAGAATGAAACCAGAGTACCCAGAGGAAACCCTTGCAAGCACAAAGAGTACAGGAAGGCCCTCATCACCTGGTCCTGAACCTTCTCCCTCACGATGGAAGATAGCAGTGTGACCAACTTAGCCACCAACCGAGCCAATTTAACGAAAATGTTCATATTAACATCTTGAAAAGAAAGGTAGCCATGAGCTAAGGCCCCACCCTATCAGGACAAAGGTAATGCTGCCCTGTAACCACAAAATGGGAGGGTGTGTCATCGGTCCTGGTGCTCCGCAGTGGCCGAGCTGCCTTATCGAAAGGTGTTGGTGACGCCTCTTACTGTTTTCTGGGTGTGGCTAAATTTACATCATTTGTGCTATGAAGGAACCTTTGATTCGGAGTTTTACAGCAGATTGAAGCTCAACATGCACACGCGTAGAAAGAAAAGGGACGTTATTGGAACACGTCCAAGAGTCAATCTGACATGTAGCTTCATTTCAAAAAAACATTTACAGGCTGAGATTAGTGAATCCAACCCAATGAAGTGAGAAAGAAAACTGAAAATATGAGAAAAAGGCACTGAAGAATTAAAAAAAAAAGTATGTTCAAGTTTGTTGTTTCTCTTTTCACAATATGAGTTCTGGGACATCACAAGTCAAGATCTCGTTTGCTTTCGCCTCTCCGATCTGCCTGTGGAACTGTCCTTGCTTATGTGTTTTCCAGCAGTGCCGATTTGGCCCCAGAGTCACACTTTTAATACTCGGCATGTGGTTAAAGATGGTCGCAGGCAACGGTGTGGTCACCGTGTTGGACAGATTGAGTTCCTGTAAAGCACTCAGTCCATTAAACACGTCTGGAGTCAAATTCTTGAGCTTGAAATTGTTTGAAAGGTCTAAGACTTGGAGATTCCTCAGGCCTCGAAAACTATTTGGATGGATGACGGACAGCTCAGGGAGACCACTGAGAGACAGATGGAGGAGATCCGTCAGATGCTCGAAGGATCCTTTTCCAATGCTGCGGATAAGATTTCCATCAAGGCTCAAGTACTGCAGTGGAATTCCTGCAAGTCTGGGCACCGTCCTGAACTGATTGCCTGCCAGCGTCAGGCTCTTGATGTACGGGGCATGGAGGTGAGCGTTTGTTGAAACTGTGTCGAGAAGGTTGTTTGAAAGATCTACACTGATAGTGGATTCCTGGCCTCGTGTGTTGAACACGTTGAGGTTGAATTCATGAAATCTGTTGCCGCTCAAATCCACCTCGGCTAAAGGCAGACCGGAGAAACATCCGTCACTGAGGCTTTCCAGAACGTTCTGGCTGAGATCCAGAGTCTCCAGGTAGCGTAATTTGTTGAAGGCCTGGGAGCTTACTCGTGATATGCGGTTATTGCTGAGGTCCAAGCTGACCAGAGTCGTGTATCCGGGTCCTGACAGCATGGAGTCGCTGATGTGGCTGATGGAGTTGTCGGACAGGTCCAAGTGGGAGGTGTCTAGAGGAATCGGGATGGGAGTGTCGTCTGGTCCAAGCCCATTGCAGTCCACCCTGGTGAGGCTGAAGCTGTCGAACAAGCCATAGCTATCCACCTCACAGTGGCACTTCGGATGGCAGTTTTTCACCCCTCCTGCTGTAACCAGGCCGAGGACAGTGGACAGGTTGAGGCACAGAAAGACCCTCATGATGTTCTACAAGAAAACAAACAAACAAAAAGATGAGGAACCGAACAATATAATGAGTATGCTAGCTGGGGTTCTTTTATACCATCTCTGTATGCATGAATACGAGAGAAAAAAACCCAAAAAACAAAAACTGATACTGGAAATAAACAGCCGGAATTAGTCCACAGGAGTCCAGATGGTCCCACTGGCAGCACCATTCCATAATATTTGTCAAAAATAGAAAGCATCACTCACGCACACTCTCTCACTCACTCAGACTCTCTGTCACACTCACACACCCACCCTCCCTCTCTCTCTCTCTCTCTCTCACACACACACACACACACACTCTCTCTCACACAGACACGCACACACAATCTTGTTCTCTCCCTCACACACACACGCTCTCTCATATGCACACACACGTGCGCGCTCGCTCGCTCGCTCTCTCTCTCTCTCTCTCTCTCTCTCTCTCTCACACACACGCTCTCTCTCTCTCACACACACACACACACACTCTCTCTCTCACACACACACACACAATCTTGTTCTCTCACTCACACACACACAGCTCTCTCATATGCACACACACGTGCGCTCTCTCTCTCTCACACACACACTCACTCTCTCTCTCACAAACAAACACACACACACAAACTCTCTCTCTCTCTCTCTCTCTCACAGACACACACACACCCGGTCTCTCTCACAGACACTCACACACATTCTCATTTTCTCACTCACTCACGCACACACACTCTCTATCTCACACACACACACACACTCAGTGCTTCAGATAAATATGTTTTAGTGGCAGTACTGTACTCCTCAAACATTTTCCAGGGAATACAGACTTATAATTGAGGGAATTGAACACGTCACCATCGCTGTCTAGCATGAAATGATTGTAAGCAGTTACCATCACTGTAAATACCAAAACAACGCAGCAATAGTATTCAACTTCACTTGGTACGATACAAGAAGGCCGGTGTACTTAGTGTGAGGAACAGTGAATGTATTCGCAGTTGTATTACCATGAAATGAGAAAACTTCACCACTTGTACCTTCGGAGATTATTTAAGGATACGCGTAATTATCTGACAAGTGAGCCATAAAACCTACCATTTTAAACTGAAGCAAATAAACTGTTTCTCTTACAAATGAATAATACATGGACATCGTAATGTCCGAAATCCGTAAATATACTTATTTATTAAACGGTTATAAACATCTGCTGCATCTGTCTGACTTACAGTTCTTTCTGAGGACTCGTCATCGCCGTCATCCGTCTGTACAGATATCTCGTCTGATTCAGTCGCACTCACAACAATTCAACCTTCGGCTTTGTAAAATAGCGGTGTTGCTTGATTTTCAGATGGATGGAATATCGAATCTCCGCAGCCCTGTTCAGGAATCACAAGCCACGGGTTCACAAGCCAAACTCTTCACCCACTGAGCTCGCATTGCGTATGTCTTTTTGTTGAGGTCATCATCGTGTCTTAACATTTAGCAACAACACCGTGAATAATTCAAGTGGCCAGCGGAAGAGATATTTCTTATGGTAATTGGAATTTGAGAACTGAAAAAAAAAAAAATAAATAAATAAATAAAGTAATTTTCCGGCTGTCGGTCACAATTTTTTAAGTGGCCTTATGGATATCGCTATAGCAACTGTAAGAATAGCTGCCCTTGGGACAGATTTGCCAATGCAATTACCTGCCATGTTTCTGCTACGCCGTGCGTGGTATTTTCATCATGAATTAATATGTACATTTAATTTCTTTTTTTGTTAATGCATATTGCAGTTTTTTGAAAGCGTAGGGTATGAAACGGGTACACAGACTGTAACATATTGAAAACAAATTCAAGGGCACCCATGTAGAGAAGGACCCGTCCTCCAAGTTTGGTGATCCTACGTCAACTCCATCCAAAGTCATGGCTCTAACAAGCCTTGACAAACTGATCATAGAAAAAAAGTGACCTTGAAACAAGGTCAAGGTGTTCCACACACGGTCAAATCCATCAAAGCCTTTTCACCATTCAGGGAGCCCCATACACCAAATTTGGTGACTATATAATTTCCTTCCAGACGTCTTGCACCAAGATATTGGACAGAAAGACAGATCCATTTCTATAGAAACCTTGGTGGCTGAAAAGCTGAACGACTTCAAACGTGTAGAAACTTAGCTTTCACAGATCAGACTTTCACTCATCATCCGTCAGTTGATCATATCTGTGAAGTCTGTTTTACAACAGTACACACAATATTACATCACGATACAATACTGTCCTGACCCGCCAGACAGCAGTAACTGCAAAATCATTGTTTTGAGAAAAATTACGACAAATTTAATTGTTTTTTTTTTCCCCTGGAAGGTGAATTAAGGAAATTGTTTAACATATTTGGAAATATATTATCCCTGAATTTTTCAGCAAACTGAGCTTTCGCTTCAGAGCCCAGGAGTTTGAAACGTTGGGTTTCTCACATTCGGGCAGAACGCGTCACATTATCAAGATCAGCTCGGCATCAGAGATTTTCTTCATTGTACTTGTGCTTTACATCCATTTAAACAAACCATGTTCATTTTGAACGACTGAGATAAAAAAGAAAAATCCCTTTTCTTTCTTCCCTGAGCGATTTCTTGAAACCGGTTTGTAAAGTTCCATGTTTCATTTTCCCACGAATACCCAAAGCACATCCTGTTCCAACATGACGCATTATCACGCAAGAGTCAGGAATCAATGATCTCAATCATCTAACACCCACAGACTCACACTCTCACTTTCAATCTGGTACATAAATTAGACGGATGAAGCCATCTATTAAAATAAATATAAAAACAAACAAATAGGAAGGAAGGACAACATTCATGGAAAGGAAAACCCCTTGTACCGTTTTTATCAGCCTAGGATGAAGTGCATATTTTCAATCTCTTTGGATTTCCCCTGGGTTTTCTCCCCTAATTTAGTTGTAGTTGATTCCCGCTCGTCAAGCATACCGTCCTCTCACATGACGACCACCTCCAATGGGGAAGAGTGACAGCAAGCACGCGCTTCCTCTGAAACACATGATGCCTGTTAGCACTGTCAATACAACAATCGGAACTTAGTAATCGAATGGCATTTTAATTATACGGAACAAAATTCAGGCAAAAAAGATAGTAACACTACCTCCTTTCCCTACACCAAGCCTCAACATGTGTAGTACCCTTTACATGACATGCGACCGTGCAAGTGCTCGGAAAAAAATATTATGTAGATGTCTCACAATAGCTTAAAACAAAAGTTTAACTCTAATACGTAAAGTATTTTTTTCAGTTTAAAAAAAAAAAATCACTACTTTTTCCCTAATCAAAATGGAAATCAAAAGGAAACACCCTGAACACACTTCTTTCAACAAAATTATAACACTAATAATAATAACAACAATAATAACAAATAACACTCACAAATTTATGAACAACACAATCCTGCACACTCAAGGTCATCTCACAGTTGAATGAGGCACGTGGGACCAAGATGTGTTGAGTCAGGCGACTCCACAACAAGTATAGAACACTTGACAGCACTGAGTACAATGTGTCTAGTAGTTATTAGCATTTTTTGAAAAACGACCATCTGGTCCTGCCGGCGTTAAAGGGTTAATTTAAGATACTGGACCATTACAGAGGCAGACTGTGGGGCAGGTGGTGTAGTGGTTAGGAGTACTGGGCTCATGATTAAGAGGTCATAGATTTGAATCCCAGTTAGACCCCCCCACCACCACCACTGTATAAAGACACCTGGGGAAGATCTTAACCCAGTGCTTCTCAAATAGTGTGGCGCACCCCCCTTGGGAGGCACGGCATGGTGCCGGTGGGGGGGGGGGGGGGTGTTGTATGACCCTGGGGAACAGGCTTTTCTGGAATTGTGCACGAGAATTAAGTGTAATCGCACATCCACTCCACTAGTTGGCATTAGCGCTCATTGTCGTGCTATGGTGTAGCGATTTTTTTGCACAAGCAAACGATATGAAGTGCAGTAAACAACCCCTCAAGAAACAACACAAACATTTCTAACAGGAACGAATACAAAGGTGGAGAGAGCTGGATATCAACACATAAATAAGCTAAAAGAATTTAAATAAGGATGTACAGAAAGAAAGAAAGAAAGAAAGAAAGAGTGGAGCTTTGAAATCCGAACGCTCTAGAGTCTGAACAAATCGAAATCTGAACAAAAAATCCGTGAGTTCTTCCATCCGGGAAACCGACCAAAAACCGGAAGTCGAACTCGAGAAACGTGCGAGAAAAAAACGAGACTGAGAGGGAGGAAAAGTGCGAGACTTACGGAAGTTGTTGATACTATGTATGTTCTGGGAAAGTCCGAAAGTTGTTGATACTATGTATCACCCTAAAAGCTGTCTAGGGGAAGTCTGGAAGTTGTTGATACAGTACAGTACTATGTACATAGCACTAAAGCACTAAAGCTATCTAATCACTAACGCCATATACCACCTCCAGCGACAAATATGATTTAGAGTACCGAATACAAAACCCACAGATCGGCTTATAGGCATAACCGCCTAAACGAAGCTGAACAGGATGCATGTATGTATGCATGTAAGCTAAGTTAAAGTGCTAAAGCTAAGCTAACGCACTAGCAGCACTGTGAACACCTTTAACGATGAAGTCATGAGCCACTTCCATAAGGTTTTGAAAAGAAGGCAGAAACAAGCCACGTTAGAAATGTTCTTCAAGAAAAAAAAAAAGACAACAAGAAGAGTCATTCATGCAAAGAAAAGAAAAAAAAAACACCTTTGGCTGATTTACCTGAAGCCGTTATGGAAGGGAACTGCTTCTCTTTCTCTCCAACATTTATGTATCCCGACTGCTCACCACCACAACGGTTAAAATTCTTATCTTCATTGTTCTTCCTCTTAACTTTTCTGTGGTTTTTTCACTTTAGTGTGTTATGGTCTCTCAGGTGTGCGTTTTATTGTTCACAGAGTGCGTTTTATTTTTCACCGGGAAGGCACTCAATCAAAATGGGTGCGTTTTATTGAAAACGGGTGTGCTATTTAAAAACGGGTGCGTTTAATTGTTCACATGGAAGGCACAAGATCATGGAGCAATCTTAGTCACTGTTAGAGATGCGGAGAAACACGGAGATCAAACTAAACTGTGCTCCACCAGTTCCTGCTTTAGTTTAATGTCTGTGTTTGTAGTGCTCTAGTGCCTTCCCTGTGAACAATAAAGCACACCCGTTTTCATAGATGAAACGGGGAAATCGTAGTCACTGTTAGAGGGACAGAAAAATTAAGAGTCTCTCACGACACAGACCATAAAACATAGTGTACTGTATTCAATAATTTTTCCACTTAATTTGCAGACCTATGGTATGAGTTACGGTACTGTTAACTTCTGTTCTAAAGGCGACGGAATGGATTAAGACCATTTACATTATTTGTAATGAGAAAAGTGAATTGGGAATCTGAACAAATTGGAATCCGAACAGCCGTCTGGAACGGATTAAGTTCGAGTACCGAGGCTCCGCTGTATTTTTTAATTTCAGGCACATTGGTGCACTTTAAATATTTTCAATTGCAGATTAAAAAACAATGTTAATGAAGTTTTATTGAAAGTTGAACTGTATTTCTTTCTTTTTATTTTTAATGTTAATAAAGATACACTGCTATGCAGAGGTGTACTAATCATTTTATAGACAAATAATACTATTTATAGTTGCTCACGAAGCGCTGGGGGTGAAATGTTTTTTCTTTTTGTCCCTGGGGGGACACCACAGAAAATAATTGAGAAGCACTCTCTTAACCACAAGCGTGGCTCTTTAAACCCAGCAGTATCAATGGGCACCAGTAAAAATATACTGGGAAGGTAACCTGGTATGGACTAGCGTCTCATCCAGGAGGAGTTAAAACTCCTGGTAGCTAGAGAAACCGGAAATAAGCACCGTCCTGATGGGCCACTTGGCCTCAGGTGTAAAAAGCCCAACTGATTTACTTACAGAGGCAGTTCAGTCAAGTTTGTGCACTCGGAGTCAAGTCGTGTAGCTAATGAACTGATATTGAGCTTTGTACATGCGACTTACGAGTTTAGCACATACTACCCAAAAACACAAGTAAACCATGCTTCCTGAAAGTGGTTTTTACAGGGGCTCCTGAGTGGAGCAACAGAATAGACAAGGTGCGTGACTATCAACACGGAGAATGCGGGTTTAAATCTGGGTTGAAGCTGCAGTCATCCGTAACTGGGCGTCCACGGGAGTTAAGTCGCTGAGCTCTCGCAGGAGGGGGGAATGGCATAGCACGCCCCCATCACTCACAGCCTATCACCAGCCAATCCAAAGACATCGGTAAAATTATTGATACAAAAGGGGCGAATAGAGCTTTCCTCCGAGTACATTAGGCTGCCTACAAATGCGCAGCAGTTCATAAAGAGGTGGGTGGAAGCAGCATAGCACGACATAACGGGGAGTAATTGAATTCGTAAATGCCATCCTGAATGGTGGCTGTCAGAAATGAAAGGAAGGCAACACCTCTAGTGTAGGAATTGAATACAACTAAACTCAGGGAAGAAAAAAATGGGGGAGGGGTTTACTTTTAAACAAAGCTTTAGCATGCACTTGTTTAAGTACTGAAAGCATTTGTGCTACTGTACCAAAGATGAATACGCAATACAGAGAAAATTAAAGCTGTGTTTATTACCTTCACCTCCATGAGCGTAAAACTCACCTGGTACAATCCAACGGCACAGCGTATGAATTGCGTGCCACCCATAACGAGATATAAATAACAATCCTAATAAATCCATGAGCACGTTAATGTAGCATCCGGAAAAGTATAAGACTTCTGAAGATATGCCAAAGGAGCAAGTATGCAAATTTTCCTGATATATTGCCAGGAAATGGTTTGGCAGGGAAAAAAAAAATAAAAAAAATTACAAAACACAGAAACATGTCAGGCCTTCGGGCTCATCACCAAATATATTCATTTAAAAAGGAATTCGTGAGGGAACAATTATTGATTAGTTGATATACCACAAATGGAAACGGGAACAAACTTGTTTTGTAAAAGTTCAGTTTTGTTCCTTTTTATTATTTACCCAAACATTTCAATTCTACTTTGAACAGGACAATTTCAACCCATTGAATTAGGCAACCCATTTGCCTAACATCAATGGGAAGAAACCCTTGCAAGCACAGAAAGTACATGCAATCACCACACGAAAATGCTTCCCACAGGGCCCGGAACTTGAACTCAGGTCCTTGTCGTTTCAGGTGGACATGCTAAACACTACGTCACCATGCCACCCAGCTCTTTAATTAATATAAACAAGTTTTATGTGCTATATTAGCAAATATATGGGATCTAAAACAAAGAACTACTTGAGAACATACTGTTATGGGAGTCTGAAACAGCGACTCGGTGTCTCAGTGCTTTTTTCTTCTTTCTTCCATAACTTTTAATGACATTGTAAAGCTTGGCTTGCACTTAAATCCTGCGTTTATACGTACAAACAAAAATGAGTTTAGAGTAATAAATTACAAGGAGTGTCTATAAAATGTCTTAACGTCATAACAGAACAATACATTTCTAACTGTGATGGGTGTAACGTGCCAAAACAGCCAATCGAAACACGCTATAAAAGTAAGAAGCTATAAATGTAATTTACACTCATTTACATGCGTGTTTTAAAAGAACATCTGATGTCTGACTCAGTAATTACAACCTGTGCATTTGGAACGCTTATAAAGCCAAAATCATCAAGTATCTGGCACTGAAGTGTACAAATATAAATAAGTTCTGTTACTGAAAGGATTCTTGATAGGGGCAGTGATGGATAGGGTGCAGGATCGCTGATCCTAAGGTTAGGGGTTCGAGTCCCCACACAGGTTGTCACTGTCCCCCCCAGTGCAGCTAACTGGGTTATCAAAGGCGGGCCATGTCTCGCACTGTCTATGGTGAGAGGCATGTAAAAGAACCATTGCTGACTTTCGACTAGAGTAGGCTGCAAAGCCATCAGCATTTTCTGTCCCTTGCTAAAAAGGGTTGTGACAGGAAGGGCATCCGACGTAAAAACCAATGCCAAATCAAACGTGCGAATCAGATGATTCGCTGTGGCGACTCTCGAGAACAGGAAAAAGCCGAAAGGAAGAAAGAACTGAAAGGATTCTTGGTCATAAGGTGTTAATAAAAATCTGCTGTTACAGGAATTTGATCAACACTGGGGCGCTGGATCTCTGATCCAAAGGTTGGGGGTTCGAGTCCCACTCTCCACAAGGTTGTCACTGTCCCCCCCAGTGCAGCTAACTGGGTTATCAAAGGCGGACCATGTCTCTCACTGTCTATGGTGAGAGACATGTAAAAGAATCATTGCTGACTTTCGACTAGAGTAGGCTGCAAAGCCATCAGCGTGTTTCTGTCCCTTGCTAAAAAGGGTTGTGACAGGAAGGGCATCCGACGTAAAAACCTCTGCCAAATCAAACGTGCGAATCAGATGATTCGCTGTGGCGACTCCCGAGTGAAAGGGAAAAAGCTGAAAGGAAGACAGACAGACGTCTATAAATCAGACTAGTCATGTGACTTGTGACTATTTTTTAAAATAAAATAGATGTTAGGAGTCTCTGTTGTCAGTGGTATGTATGAGAAAGTCTTGGGGGGGGGGGGGGATAATAAGCCGCAAACTATTATTAGTTAACTGCAGGTAATGCAACAAGGGGGAGGTGAATGCCAGTGAATAATAGGAATAGTCAATTTTGCAACATCCACTGAGGCGCATACTTGTTTTAGTATACAGTGGAGCCTTGGAATCTGAACGCTCTAGAATTCGAACAAATCGGAATCTGAACAAAAATCCGTGATTTTTTTTCGTCCCGGAAACCAAACTTGAAGTCGAACTTGAGAAACACGTGGGACTTCCGGAAGTCCGGAAGTTGTAGATACTATGTCTGTCTGTCTTCCTTTCAGCTTTTTTCCTTTTTTTACTCAGGAGTCGCCACATCGAATCATCTGATTCGCACGTTTGATTTGGCAGAGGTTTTTTTACGTCGGATGCCCTTCCTGTCACAACCCTTTTTAGCAAGGGACAGAAACACGCTGATGACTTTGCAGCCTACTCTTTACGAAAAAAGAAAAAAAAAAAAACCTGTTCTCCTGCCACTATTAAGGGTCCCAATGTGAAATATTAAATAAATTAATGTGTTTCAAATTGAGCAACGTATTTGTTGACATTTTCGAACAAATACAAGTTAATTATAAACCGCCAGCAACAGCGCGGAGCGTGCCGAAGGTATTTGTTCGTTGTTGAGTGCAATATTAAATGTTGATATGTTGAAGAAACCTTGATACTCTGTTGATTACAATATTAAAAGAATAAACTTTGATATTCAGTGCAGTGCAGCTAACTGGGTAATCAAAGGCGGGCCATGTCTGTCACTGTCTATGGTGAGAGGTTGATGTAAAAGAACCATTGCTGACTTTCGTAAAGAGTAGTTGCAAAGTCGTCAGCGTGTTTCTGTCCCTTGCTAAAAAGGGTTGTGACAGGAAGGGCATCCGACGTAAAAACCTCTGCCAAATCAAACGTGCGAATCAAATGATTCGCTGTGGTGACTCCCGAGTAAAAGGGAAAAAGCCGAAAGGAAGACAGACAAACTTTGATATTCAGTATGTTGATTTCAAATATAAGATATTTATTTAATTATACTGTGTTTACAACATAACTTACATAATATAGCATGATGCATGAAAATAAAAATTCCCGGGGAAGCCCGGGTGGCCTGCACAGGCAAAAAACCCAAACATTTCCTCCCTACCTGGTGAATCTTTTTTTTTTTTTTCCCCACACGTTATTGCCAACAAAGAATTTAAGCCTGGCCTCACCGAACATAAAAAAAAAACCCAACAACAATAAAATTTAGAGCTTTGATTGTGCTTGACCTTCATAACTCGTGGATATTTCATAAAAAGGCAAAAAGAACAAAGGCAACAGGTGTTGCAGGCATTACTGGAACACAGAGGATATACGTTGTGAAGCTGGACATCAGCGTTTAAAAATCGTAAGATTTCAAATCTAATGCTAATACAGTACATGATGCTAACAACGCTGACTGTGTTTTCAGGTTAATTTTACTTTAAGTTCATGCACCAGTACAATACCATGAATAAAACATTGTGATACCCAAGCTGAAGTTGGAGCGAGACCGCAGAACAAGCTAATTCGCTGCTAATGCTACAAAACATAAAATAAAATATTCTAATCCCAGCATTGATTGCTTTTAGAGTTAAAATTCGACATTATTATTAATGTTGGGAACTCTAAGTCTTTCCAGTGTTATATCAGTGTGAGTCTTTTTTTAGTTCACCACATTCTGGTTGGAGCAAATTAATCAGCATAGCAGCTCACGTGTGAACCGCCTTTGTGAAAACAAGAACGAGTCATTTTTTTTCAGTTGCTTCCAAATAATTGTATACAATAATTAAAAAAATGACAAATAAAATAAATTAAAATATGCTTTTTAAAACTAAAACTAATAAATCATATTCATTCATTTTCTGTAACCGCTTTATCCTAATTAGGGTCACGGGGTGGCTAGCACCAATCCCAGCCAACTCTGGGCAAGGGCAGAGTACACCCTGAATGGCTCACCAGGCCATCGCAGGGCAGAAACATGCTGACAGCTATGCAGCTCCTCTTGTCGAAAGTCAGCAGTGGTTCGTTTACATGAACCTCACACCATAGACAGTGAGACATGACCGGCCTTTGATAACCCAGTTAGCTGCGCTGGGGGGGGGGGGGACGGACAACCCGTTGAGAGTGGGGCTTGAAAACACAACCTTAGGATCAGTGATTCAGCACCTTTAACACCAAGCCACCACTGCCCTTATGATAAAAATGATATTGAAAAATGAATTTTCTTTTAATTTGGCACTGGTATTAAACTGAGCTGAATAGAATAATAAGTCACTTGGATGATTTGAGCCCAGTACAGTCTTTCATAATAAAATAAATAAATAAATAAATAAAATAAACATCAACTTTCATTTTTAACTGTAGCTGAAAATCCCTTCTGATAAATGGGGCTAATTGAAGTGTGGTTGTTTGAGCGTTCTAATGAGATTCAACATGTGAGGATCTGATAGTAAACAGAAAAATGATCAATGACATAATGAGGCCAAAGTTCGTCATTCTTGTGAAGTCGGTCATATGTCATGTTCGCCTTCTGTTATGTCATGATGACCAAAATAAGTTATTATATAATCTCTATAATCATTTGGATAATCATTGAACAAGTGCTGACACTCCTAATTAATTGCTATCTAGAGCTTAAGTTAATGTATCATGGACTCAGGCCAGCCCTTTAGCCAGACTGGTGTCATTAAAAGCCACTAGCAGAGTTCAAGGACTGATGAGCCACATTTACCTTTACAACACTGGGGGAAGGGGGGAGACGATGGACACACATGACCACCACCACAGTCTATGAAGAGTTTTATGAACAGGGTTCTTGAACAAAAAGGAAAAAAAAACAACAACCCTACAATAACTGGGATGGACCGACAGACACTAGTCAGACATTTTCCAGTACAATCCCATAATATTTAAACTTCATGCACGTCACATGATTCCAGTCCAACCTGAAGAAAAAAAAAACCTGCAGTTGCTGAATCACTAGCTGCAAAAGGGGAATCATTCATAACTTATTTATGGAAACCATGAAATGATGCCTGCGAGTTTTAGCTAATGTTATGCTCGGCATCAATTAATGCAGCCGTGAGGGGGGGGCACAAACCAGTGTCTCTCCCTCACGCCGGTCCCAAGCCCGGATAAATGCAGAGGGTTGCGTCAGGAAGGGCATCCGGCGTAAAACAAATGCCAAATAAACTATGCGAATCACAAGAAAGAATGACATACCGGATCGGGCGAGGCCCGGGTTAACAACGACCGTCATCAGGGCCGCCAACCAACAGGGTGCTGATGGAAATTGGACTGTTGGTCGAAGACGTCAAAGAAGGAGAGGCGGGAGGCGGTCCGTTGCACAGAGAGAGAAGAGGAAAGGCATGAGTGTAGGACTGAAAGTAGGGACTTTGAATATTGGAACTATGACAGGAAAAGGTAGAGAGCTGGCTGACATGATGCAGAGGAGGAAGGTGGACATACTGTGTGTTCAGGAGACCAGGTGGAAAGGTCGCAAGGCTAGAAGCATAGGAGCAGGGTTTAAGCTGTTTTATCACGGTGTGTGGATGGGAAGAGAAATGGAGTCGGAGTCATCTTGAAGGAGGAGTTTGCCAGGAATGTTCTAGAAGTGAAAAGAGTGTCAGACAGAGTGATGAGTCTCAAGTTAGAAATTAAAGGTGTGATGGTCAATGTTGTTAGTGCGTATGCCCCACAGACAGGATGTGAGCGAGAAGAGAAGGAGAGATTCTGGAGGGAGTTAGATGAAGTGATGCAGAGTACCCCAGAGGTGAAAGAGTGGTCATTGGGGCAGACTTCAATGGACATGTTGGTGCAGGAAACAGAGGGGACGAGGAAGTGATGGGTGGTAGGTTTGGTATCCAGGACAGGAACGCAGAAGGACAGATGTTGGTAGATTTTGCAAAAAGGATGGAAATGGCTGTGGTGAATACTTTCTTCCAGAAGAGAGAGGAGCATAGGGTGACTTATAAAAGCGGAGGTAGGAGCACACAGGTAGACTACATCTTGTGCAGGCGATGTAATTTAAAGGAAGTCAGTGACTGCAAAGTAGTAGCGGGTGAGAGTGTTGCCAAACAGCATAGGATGGTGGTGTGCAGGATGATGCTGATGGTGAGGAAGGTGAAGAAGGCAAAGGCAGAGCAGAAGACAAAGTGGTGGAAGTTGAAAAGGAAGAGTGTCGGGTTGTCTTCAAGGAGGAGTTGAAACAGGCTTTGGGTGGTCAGGAAGTGCTTCCAGATGACTGGACAACTACAGCTTAATGTGATCAGGGAGACAGGTAGGAGAATATTTGGTGTGTCATCTGGAAGGAAAGTAGATAAGGAGACTTGGTGGTGGAATGAGGAAGTGCAGGAGTGTGTACAAAGGAAGAGATTAGCTAAGAAGAAGTGGGACATTGAGAAAACCGAAGAGAGTAAACAGGAGTACAGGGAGACACAGCGTAAGGCAAAGGTAGCAGTGTCAAAGGCCAAACAGAGTGCGTTTGATGACTTGTATGCTCGGGTGGAAAGTAAGGAGGGAGAAAATGATTTATACAGGTTGGCACAGCAGAGAAATAGAGATGGGAAGGACGTGCAGCAAGTTAGATTGATAAAGGACAGAGAGGGAAATGTATTGACTGATGACAGAAGTGTGCTGGGAAGATGGAAAGAGTACTTTGAAGAGCTGATGAATGAGGAAAATGAGAGAGAAAAGAGTAGAAGAGGTGACTGTTGAGGACCAGGAAGTAGCAAAGATTAGTAAGGGTGAAGTGAGGAGGGCATTGAAGAGGATGAAGAATGGAAAGGCAGTTGGTCCTGATGACATACCGGTGGAGGTATGGAAGTGTCTAGGAGAGGTAGCAGTAGATTTTCTGACAAGAACATTTAACAAGGTCTTAGAGTGAGAGGATGCCAGAGGAATGGAGGAGAAGTGTGCTGGTGCCCATTTTTAAGAACAAGGGAGACGCGGCAGAGTTGTGCAACTACAGAGGGATAAAGTTGATGAGCCATACGATGAAGTTATGGGAAAGAATAGTGGAAGCTAGACTAAGGGCAGAAGTCAGCATTTAGAACAACAGTTTGGTTTCATGCTCAGAAAGAGCACCCACAGATGCAGTGTTTGCCTTGAGGATGTTAATGGAGAAGTACAGAGAAGGTCAGACGGAGACTGCATTGTGCCTTTGTGGATCTGGAGAAAGCATATGACAGGGTGCCGAGAAGAACTGTGGTATTGCATGAGGAAGTCTGGAGTGGCAGAGAAGTATGTTAGAGTGGTGCAGGACATGTATGAGAGATGTAAGACAGTGGTGAGGTGTGCTGTCGGTGTGACAGAAGAGTTCAAGGTGGAGGTGGGACTGCATCAAGGGTCAGCTCTCAGCCCCTTCTTGTTCGCTATGGTGATGGACAGGCTGACAGACGAGGTTAGACAAGATTCCCATGGACTATGATGTTTGCAGATGACATTGTAATCTGTAGTGAGAGCAGAGAACAAGTGCAGGAAAAATCTAGAGAGGTGGAGGTATGCCCTGGAAAGGAGGGGGAATGAAGATTAGCCTCAGTAAGACAGAGTACATGTGCATGAATGCCAAGGACCAAAGAGGAACGGTGAGATTACAGGGAGCAGAGATAAGAAAGGTGGAGGATTTTAAGTACTTAGGCTCAACAATCCAGAGCAATGGCGAGTGTGGAAAAGAGGTCAAGAAGCGTGTGCAGGCAGGTTGGAATGGTTGGAGAAAAGTGTCCGCTGTGATGTGTGATAGGAGGGTATCGCAAAAATGAAAGGAAAAGTGTACAAACGTGTGTTGAGGCCAACGATGCTGTATGGGTTAGAAACAGTGGCCCTGGGGAAAAGACAGGAGGCAGAGTTGGAGGTAGCAGAGATGAAAATGTTGGAGGTTCTCTTTGGGAGTGCGAGGATGGATAGGATTAGGAATGAGTACGCCACAGGGACAGCACATGTAAGACGTTTTGGAGACAAAGTCAGAGAGGCTAGATTGAGATGGTTTGGACATGTACAGAGGAGGGATAGTGAGTATATTGGTAATAGGATGCTGAGGCTGGAACTACCAGGCAAAAGGCCTAGAGGAAGACCAAAGAGACGATTCATGGATGTGGTAAAGGAGGACATGAAGGTCGTTGGTGTAAGAGAAGAAGATGCAAAGGATAGGGTGAGATGGAGGCAGATGATTCGCTGTGGCGACCCCTGAAGGGAAAAGCCGAAAGGAAAAGAAGAAGAAGGAGATGCTCGGCATCAATTCATAATTAACAATTATTCTTTGATGGCAGGGCGAAGGTCACTGAAATTATTTATCCAACAATATCTACTGAGCCAAAGGTGAAGGAGCATTAAAAGAAAACTAAAACTAAACTATAATACAGTGGTATAGGTGCGGCTATACATATACATCCTGAAATATCATGATATATTAAGGTATTTTGAGCCTTGCTGTATAAACAAATATAAGCTATAAAAACCACTATATAAACTGAAAACATGGTCTAATATCTGATATCACAAAATTACCAGGAAAAAAGTAAACTTATCAGGAAAAAAGTGTTGGGGACCAGTTGACCGATCATGCAGTTTTGGGGACCAGTTGACCAGGGACCAGTTGACCGTTCACCGCACCATACATGCAACTATAAATAATGTTTATTGCACTTCATATCATTTGCTTGATGATTTTTCCCTACACCATAGCACGACAATGAGAGCGCCACTGCTACCTACTGTAGAGGATGCCCAATTACACTTAATTTTAGTATGGTATGGAAAAATAGCATGTTCCCCAGGGTCATTTTTACACTTAATTTGCGGACCTATGGAATGAGTTACGGTACCGTTAACTTCTGTTCAAAAGACGACAGAACGGATTAAGACCATTTACATTATTTGTAATGGGAAAAGCGGATTTGGAATTCGAAGAAATCGGAATTCAAACAGCCGTCTGGAATGGATTAAGTTCGAGAACCGAGGTTCCACTGTACTAAAACAGGATTATGACGTGTGATAACACTGCCTGCTCCGGGTGACCGTGACGAACTGTGAGTGTGTGTTATTTTGATTCATGCATTAAAGTAAGATGAAATGTGACCCTTCCAAATTCTCCCATTATACATGAACGTATGTATTTTTCAACCATCATCGGCTCATTTTTACTTACAGTTTCAAAGACGCACTCTGTTAAAGTCAATTCGATAGTTTGCATTAGACTGTCGGAAAAGTGTTAAAGCAGGGGTCACCAACATGCACGAGTTGCCCGCACTGCTCACTGCTATTTTTAGAATAGGCCTACAGCTCCACAGCGCCACTTTCCATTGAGCTGCATCTTTTTTATTTTTTTTTTTTTTACATCAAATCAATATCTTCACATAGATGAGATTTCCTTTCGGCTTTCCCCCTTTATTAGGGGTCGAAACAGCGAATGATTCGCACATTTGATT
Source organism: Plotosus lineatus (assembly GCA_024760905.1). Lineage (NCBI taxonomy): Eukaryota > Metazoa > Chordata > Actinopteri > Siluriformes > Plotosidae > Plotosus > Plotosus lineatus. Next base: position 6,636,788 of record CM045747.1, on the reverse strand, counting down.
TGGCATAGGTTTTTACGTTGGATGCCCTTCCTGACACAACCCTTTAAGCAAGGGACAGAAACATGTTGACTGCTTTGCAGCCTACTCTTTATGAAAGTCAGCAATGGTGCTTTTACATGCCTCTCACCAGAAACAGTGAGAGACATGGCCCGCCTTCGATAACCCAGTTAGCTGCACTGTGGACAATATCTTCACATAGATTAATATCATTAATTGTTAATAACATATCATTAAAAGTAAATTGATCCAAATTCGTTATTTCAGAAGTCTGTATCGACCTGGTAGCCTTTTCAAAAAGGTTGGTGACCCCTGTGTTAAAGCATTTCCCTCCCAGAAGAGTGCAAAAAAGTAATCAGTTCCATAGAAGGCAAGTTAATGGCAACAGTAACAGTATACAGATATTAAACTGAAAAATTCGACATAAACAGATAGTGAATATCTGTGTAAAAAAGAAACCAAATGCCTAAACACGATACAAATCAAACGCAAATGAATTTTCATACATCACACAGTTGTCCAATTACACATATGCAAGAAAAGACTGGTGGACAGATTGTTTGTAGCTGCTGTAATGTAAGCAAGAATAAGAATGGCCACTTTTCTGTTTTCCATATGGAAAGGTTGATGGTGGCAGCTATTTTCAGAACTGGCTTTGTTGTTTTAATGATTTCATCCTTCTCACAAACGGAAGTCAAAGTGTTCAGCAGATAAAGGTTCTCCTTAAACCCTACTGCACATGCTTTTCCTTTTGGGAGATTAAGAGCACAAAACCCAGAAATCTTTTTAATAAGCACTTTCTCTGAACAATCCAGATTTCCAAGCAACCCCAAGCAGAGCATGTGTTGATCATCTTTAATCTGGTGTCGGAGAATCAGCAGTACAAATGGAACCTAATGAGACGCTGGAGCTTTCATGAGCAGCAAACATCTGCTGATTTCATTGTGATCAAATCAATATCTACACATAAATGAATATCATTAATTATTAATAATAATATATAATTAAAGGTAAATTGAGCAAATTTGTTATTTCAGAAGTCTGTATCGACCCGATAGCCCTTCGCATTAATCGGTACCCGAAAAGTAGCTCTCAGTTTCAAAAAGGTTGCTGACCCCTGTGATCCCTCCCAGAAGAGCACAAAAAGTCATCAGTTCCATATAAGGCAAGTTAATGGTAACAATAACTGTATACAGATATTAAACTGAAAACTTCGACATAAACAGATAGTGAATGAGATTTCCTTTCGTCTTTTTCCCTTTATCAGGGGTCGCCACAGCGTGAATATCTGTGTGAAAAAGAAATCAAAAGTCTAAACACAATATACCTCAAGTGCAAATGGATTTTCATACCTTTACAGTTCTGTCTCAACAAGCATCGTCCCTGACATGAACTGGAGTGGATTTAAGGCATAATTGTCCTCATCAGAAAACCTGTTACACAGTTTGACCGTCTGTATTTTTCTACTCACGAATACACAGCAAAAAAATTAGCTTTAACCCTCCTGTGAACTCTCCTTGTCTTCCAGAATACTCCACAGGTTTTCAATAGCACAAAGTTATTTCTTGTGAAACTACGTGTTTACGCTGGCTTCATATTTCATCTTGCATCACTAATATCCCTTCACAGTATCCAGCAGCGAGCCGTTCGAAGCGATAATCCAGAACCACTTGGTATAAGACCATTAGGATTAGAACATATTACCAACCCCCACCCCCACCCCAGTGGAGCTAACTGGGTGATCTAAGGCTGTCATGTCTCTCACAGACTATGGTGTGAGGTTCATGTAAAAGAATCATTGCTGACTTTCGACAAGAGTAGCTGCAAAGCCATCAGCGTGTTTCTGCCCTGCAATGGTCTGGCGAGGTATCCAGGGTGTTCTCTGCCCTCGCCCAGAATTGGATGGGATGGATGCCAGCCTCCCCACTACCCTAGTTAAGATTAAGCGGTTACAGAAAATGAATGAATGAATGACATCCTACCAACCCTTAGTAAAGATGTTGCAAGTGCATACAAACAGATGGAACCAAGAATATGGGGATGGAAGAATGGAAACCCACCCTGTTGTCTCCCTCACATCCATTTAATCACGTTACTTCTTATTCGCAGGACACAGTCTATAGAGAGGGCAGTGTCATGGATAACACATCTGCCTCAAAGCAAGAAGGTCTTGAGTTCGAGTTTGCATGGATTTCCTCCGTGCGTGCCAGTCTCCTCCCACAGTCCATAGACATGCATATTAAACTATTTGGCTTTTCTTAATTGCTCCTAGGTGTGAGTATAAATGGTGGTGTTGCTGTGTGTGTGTGTGTGTGTGTGTGTGTGTGTGTGTGTGTGTGTGTGTGTTGGAGCTTTGAGTACAGGGTGTACCCTGCCTCTGCCCAGAATTGGCTGAGAACCCTAGTGGCATGCATTTTGGATGATGAAATGCCTGTAGAGATAGCAACCTGATTAAATCTGGGGTTGGTAATCTGGGACGCAAGCAAACATTGAAAGTAGTATCTGTTCAGGATTCTGGATGAAACCTCCCTTGTTATCGGAAGCCCTTCTAAAACCATGGCCCAGTTCCACCCACATATGCTCTGATTGTAGATTCATACACGTGCAGGTAGAAGCGAGAGAATGAGACTGGATATTTCCCAGTGGATCCTGACTCGAAAGTGTTTTTACAGGCTGACTGTGGTCGCATTTTTTTTTTTTTTTCAGATTTTCAAGGGATTCATGTTGACCATTTGTAAACACCATTCTTTTCCCAATGTAACAGAGTTAAAACTTTCCCAACCCCCAGCTTTAACATGTAAACTGACCCAGAAATACATGACCAATGTGTCCCCAAAAATTTATGCCATTAATATAACGTGTACTGCATATGTTGAATTGCATGCAACTCTCGATAGGGTGACTGTGCAATTTAAGCCACGCCTTTCTATAAAAAAAAGAACTGAATGTGTCATTAGATTTAATTATAGTTTTATAATTTCAATCCAATTTTAATATCCATCCATGGGAATTAAATCTGTTTCAAATGTTATCTTATGTTTAGATCCCAGGAATTAACTCGCCTTCTTTAAATGTTTGTAGACCAAATGGTTCTTAGAACTCACTGGGACGAACTACCCCCATGGGAGCTCCCCAAACACTACATCCCTTCAAGGGGTCCTTTTCCATTTGCATTCACATTCATAGTAACAGCAGGAACACTGAAGGGGACAGACGCTGGTTTGTTGGCATGAAACTCACTGGAAATGCTCGCAAAAACTTCTACATTTTGCTTTAACGCTTCAAAAATCACGATTCATTTCCTCTTGACTCATTCACGGTAACACACCTCCGTCTAGACAAATCTTCATATGCTTACATCACTCCTGGTTCCTCACGTGCTCAGTAGCTGTCCGAAAGAAATAAAGAGCTAAAAGAAATTATGGTTGTTCAACAGTTCTAAGAACTATGGAAGCTCTGAAAGTTCCTCAAGGAGTGGCCATGTTGAGAAGTCGACTTTTGTTGTGTTGTGAAGCTGCTGCACATCTTCAGCTCTTACTGACTTGCAGCTGCTCTGCTGTGTCGTATTACTCCCAGTCTTATTGTAAATGGTTAATTCCATCAGGCCTGCTCGCCAACTTCCTCTGCGAGCCTTGTATTAACCCGTTAGGAGTCACATGACTCACTTAAGCATATCCAACTCTTTGCAGTCACAGCAGCTGTTCTTATCT
>CM045747.1:6615581-6628081 GCA_024760905.1 Plotosus lineatus | reverse complement strand
CGTGAGGGAAAGTCAGCAATGGTTCTTTTACATGAACCTCACACTATAGACAGTGAGAGACATGGCCGGCCTTTGATAACCCAGTTAGCTGCACTGGGGGGACAGTTACAACCCACTGAGAGTGGGGCTTGAACCCCCCAACCTCAGGATCAGCAATCCAGCACCTTTACCACCAGCCCACCAATGCCCGAGTCTCTTTTCTATTCCTTTCTTTTCCAGGCAGTTTAATGTTTCTTGCAGGACAGTGGTGGCCTGGGGGTAAGGTGCTGGATTACTGATCCCAAGGTAGGTGGTTCAAGCCCCATCATCACCTTGTTGTCACTGCTGTCCCCCCAGTGCAACTGACTGAGTTATCAAAGGCCTACCATGTCCCTCACCGTCTCATTGTGGTGAGAGGTTCATGTAAAAGAACCATTCTGCAAGTTACCTGCATATTTCTGCCTGGCAAGCTGTCCAGGGTGGACTCTGTCCTCTCCCAATGTTGGCTGAGATGGGTGCCAGCCTCCCTGTCACCCTAATTAGGATTAAGCGGTTCAGAAAATGGATGAAAATAACATTCTCTCTCTCTCTTGTGAACCGTGTAATCCTACAAGGGTGGTGGTGCCTATCTCAGCCGACTCTGGGCAAAGCCAGGGAACATCCTAGACTCCAACACCCACAAACTCAGACATTCATTTTCTGAACCACTTAATCCTACCTAGGGTTGTGTGGAGGCTAGCATCTATCTTAGCCAACTCTGTGCAAGGGCAGAGTACACCCAACGCAGCTCGCCAGGCCAGCACAGGGCAGAAGCACGCTGACGGCTATGCAGCTCCTCTTGACAAAAGTCAGCAATGGTTCATTTACAAGAACCTCACACCACAGGCAGTGAGAGAGATCACCAGTATTTGATAACTCGGTTAGCTGCACTGGTGGGGGCAAGCCGTGATGACCGTTCACCGGTGGGGCTTGAACCACCAACCTGGGCTCGGTAATCCAGCACCTTACCACCGGGCCTAATGTGACACCTAATGGAACAGCTAATTATCCTAATGTGCAGGTGTTTGGATTGTAGGAGGAAACAAGAGAACCCAGAGGAAACCCACGCAAGCACAAAGAGAAGATGTAAACTCTACACAGACACACCCTTGTGGAGCCGAAGAACCCGGGACGGTCCTCCTATGACCTTTTCATTTCTTTACCTTCAACATTATCAGGACCACCAGACTCCTGATGATAATTCAAACGTGAGTAACAGTCAGCTCAGGTTCAGGAGATTCTGGTGATGTCTGAGGTGATGAGTGTGGAGCTTAAGTAGCCCGAGGCTACACTGTGACTGCACCTTCTTGCCCAGGTCCCCGGCGAGCAGGACTCCACACGTGTGATGTCTATGCATGAAGGAGGCCCATTTTCACTTTGTTCCGGTTCCGTGGTACACCTGCGACGGTGAGAAGACGGTTCGTTCCAGGAAGTGTGCTTCAGTACGTTTTTCTCTGATGGCCTCAGGATGCCAATTCTGACCACCTTGTTGCTGTTGACCTCCTGTAACATCTGCAGGTCATCTCAACTCCATTCAAAATGTGTCGCGAGAGACGTCAAATGTTGATACCATACAGCTGGTGGGCCTCTGTGGTGCATCCAGCAACCTGCCTCCTCATGAGGTGACAGATGTCCAGATATATTTTAAAAGTCGGACACTCCTCGAGGAGGTGTTGGGTTTAGACCCGGCGGTGTGGCAGCAGTAGCGGTCCCCATAAAGGAGCACCGGCGGAGTGACTCTCGCTTCACTGTACCGCCTCATCAGGTCAGCGCTGTGCCCAGCAAGCTCGCACTCGCACACTCATCACATTCACTCGTTGTGGAACATCTTTTTTTAGTGGCGCAGCAGTCAGTCTTTCATGCTGCATTTTATCCATCAGTTGGTCCACGTGGCCCGAGCAGTTTTCCAGTAACCAGTGGAAAGTCTGCCTCCAGCAGGACCCGAACTGGGCTGCGGGTTCTCCAAACACTTCAAGCTTGATTCAAACTCTCTCTCTCTCTCTCTCTCTCTCTCTCTCTCTCTCTTCTGGACTGCGTTCACTGCACATTTACAAACGAGGCAATGTTCAATTCACTGTACCAAACATGTTACACACCACACAACGCAAAATACGAAGAACACACACTTCGTTTCATCTTTTAAAAATAAACTGATTGATGATATAACAATATTACACAAAATTAGCCCTCATGACCCCTCCCACTTTCAGCAACTTCAAACACACATTTACAAGTTTACAATCACACCCCTCCTCCCATTTCACATACACACACACACACACACACACAGACACACACACACACACACACACACACACACACACAGACACACACACACACACACACACACACACACACACACACAAAACAAAGCTGAAAGTGTCAAGATGTGTGTGTGTGTGTGTGTGTGTGTGTGTGTGTATGTGTGTGTGTGTGAGAGAGAGAGACAAAGAGAGAGAGAGAGATGGGGGAGAGTGACAGACGTTTTCATGCCAATCAATCAACCTTTCCTTTGAATTGAAAAATTGAAAGACAGGCAGACAGAGAGACAGACCCAAATACACAGTGCCAGCCAGCCAGATACACACACACATTCACAGAAAGACAGAGAGAGAGAAAGAGAGAGAGAGAGAGAGAGAGAGAGATTCACAGAGAAGCTCTCTCTCACACACAGAGGGACAATCAGAGAGAGAGAGAGGGGGAGAGACGATTCACACAAAACAATTTACACACACACACACACACACACACACACACAATCAACAATCCAGAGCAATGGAGAGTGTGGAAAAGAGGTGAAGAAGCGTGTGCAGGCAGGTTGGAATGGTTGGAGAAAAGTGTCCGGTGTGATGTGTGATAGGAAGGTATCGGCAAGAATGAAGGGAAAAGTGTACAAGACGGTGATGAGGCCAGCGATGTTGTATGGTTTAGAGACAGTGGCCCTGAGGAAAAGACAGGAGGCAGAGTTGGAGGTAGCAGAGATGAAAATGTTGAGGTTCTCTTTAGGAGTAACGAGGATGGATAGGATCAGGAATGTGTCCATCAGAGGGACAGCACATGTCAGAAGTTTTGGAGACAAAGTCAGAGAGGCTAGATTGAGATGGTTTGGACATGTACAGAGGAGGGATAGTGAGTATATTGGTCGTAGGATGCTGAGGTTGGAACTACCAGGCAGAAGGCCCAGAGGAAGACCAAAGAGAAGATTTATGGATGTGGTGAAGGAGGACATGAAGGTAGTTGGAGTCAGAGAAGAAAATGCAGAGGACAGGGTGAGATGCAGGCAGATGATTTGCTGTGGCGACCCCTGAAGGGAGCAGCCGAAAGGAAAAGCAGAAGAAGAGGAAGACACACACTCACACACACACACACACACACACACAAAACCATTTACGGTCTCTCTCTCTCTCTCTCTCTCTCTCTCTCTCTCTCTCTCTCTCTCTCTCTCTCTCACACACACACACACACACACACACACACAGATGTTTATTGTCTGCTCTGCTTTTTCTTTTTCTTGTTTTCCACTTTTAAAGCTTAAGAGTCTCATACAAAATGTCATTCTGTGTGAACATCAGACAGTAAAGACTCTTGAGTCCACATGTCTTCCAGCAAGTTAACCCGAGTCCATTTCCTATCTTTTTTTTTTTTTTTTTTTTTTTTTTTTTTCGGGGAAGGGGGCATATACATTATATACATTTGTATATATTCATTCATTCATGCTCTGAACTGCTTGATCATAATTAGGGTCGCGGGGAGGCTGGTGCCTATCTCAGCTGACTTCTGGGAAAGGGCAGAGTACCCCCTGGACGGCTCAAACACCATCGTAGGGTGGAAACACGCTGACGGCTATGCATCTCCTCCTGTCGAAAGTCAGCAATGGTTCTTTTACATGAAACTCACACCATAGACAGTGAGAGACACGGCCGGCCTTTGATAACCCAGTTAGCTGCGGGAGGGGGGGGGGGGGACTTGAACCCCCAACCTTAGGATCAGTAATCCACCACCAGGCCACCACTACTCCCCTTTGTATATAACCCCCTTTTTGTATAGTATTACCCCCTCCGAGTATCTGTATATCACCCTCACCTTTTACAGAAGTAAAGCACAATTGCAGTCTGGAAATAGAGACTACACCGCCATCTTGTGGTCAAAACAACACCACAACTCTTCATTCTTATTCCATCCTCTCTCTTGCTCTATTTTGCCCTGTGGTGGAATAACCGAGGATTCCTCTTTTTCTTCTCATATCTCTCAATTCCATTCCAGCCACCCGGCGACTCCATGTTAACAGGCTTGGTGTTGGTGATCAGAATGACATGAAAATTCCCAGAATTCTATGTAAAGCTGCATTGCAACAGTGTCCATTGCAGAAGGCACTATGTAAATAAAACAGAATTGAATTGAATAAACTTGAGACTGCATGGAAAGATTTGATGGCTGGTCAACCAACTTAATGTGCAAAGACACACACACACACACACACACACACACACACACACACACACACACATGGAGCAGTGGGCCGCCGTACATGGTGGTGTCCAGAGAGCAGCTGGGGTTTAGCTGACTTGCTCAAGCACACTTCAGCCATGAAGGTGGAGGAAGCGAAAGTGCAGCTCACCGTCACATGTTCCTTATACACCCATTTTACTGGAGCTCGGCATGCAATGATCGTGGCGGTGAGGCATGGAACGCAGTCTACGGAAGAGCTTCGGCATTTTTACACGGAAAACAGATGCAAATCCTACGGAAAAGTGGAAATTCTTATACCCCCATTTCACTGGACTACGGCATGCAAGGATCGTGTAGCAGAAAGGCATGGAACACAGTCTACAGAAGTGCTTTGGCATTTTTACACGGAAAATGGGTGAAAATCCTACAGAAAGTGGAAATTCTTACACTTTCGGAATGTTCACAGCATGTGCAGCACAGGGACTGCAAAGTACGCCAAAGTGACCCCACGGAACACTCACGAATTTTTTTTTTTTTTACGTGAACGTGATTTTGAACATGTTGAAAAGCACGTTCACGGAATATTTTGGCCTGCTGGATGCATACGGAAGTGGAGGAAGACTTGAGGAATAACTACGGAATGACATGCAAGATGAGGGATGACAACATTTTTGCTTCCGTAAGTCTACCGTACTCCAGTGAAATGGGGTATTAAGAGGGAAAAAGATTCCCAACTTTATTGTGAATATGCATTAATTTTATTAATTATTATTTATTTATTTGTCCCTGCTTCCTGTGCTTACTTGGGTTTCCTCTGACGGCAACATGTTCTTCTACAGTCCACAGACATGCACATTCGACTAAATGACTGTTCCAAAATGTAAGTGTAAACGATTGCGTCATGGGGTGTTCCAGCCTCCCAGCGCCCCAAGGAGAATTAACATAGAAACACCCACTCCGAGCTCGGGACTCGAACCCAGGAACTTCTCACCGTGAGGCGGACATGTTAAAGGGATGATCATGGTTGGGGTGTCATTGAAAAAAGTAACTGAATGAACTGAATAATCCCCGAACTTCGTTTTTCATTCTCAGGTTCACAGCATGTCATTCGCGGCATCACATTTTGTTTCGTGATGTCATCGCAAAAGGTTTCAAACGTGTTTCTGAAAATGTCACGAAACAAGACTCTGATGCAGAGTTGTCCCAGTCGCTTCTCACATAGTCGCAGAAAGGCCACAAAGTTGCCATGTTGCTCAAAAATTATTCGTTTTTTTTTTTTTTTTTTTAATAGCATAGAAAAGTGACAAATTGGAGACTCCCATGCGGAAAGTTTGAGACTTGCCGACATCCGCCATGTTCTGTATTCCGTTGTCATCATTCATTTTATTTGCACAGTTAAAAAGCGAATGATTTGATAACTGAAAGAAGACAAAATGCAACATCATGTGATTTACAACAGGTGATTCACCTTTTTTCCGACTGCCAAACTTCTGCAAACAAATTGCTAATCCGTCACAAAAATTGTCGCTGGACCTCGTGAGGTTTGTACGATATATACAATTAAGCCTCAAAATATTTGCTTGTTGAGCAGTGATGGCCCGGTGGGAAGGAACTGGATTACTGATCCCGAAGTCAGGAGTACAAGTTCCACTATCAGTGGGTTGTCACTGTCCCCCCAGTGCACTTACTGGGTTATCAAAGGCCAGCCATGTCTCTCACCGTCTATGGTGAAAGGTTCATGTAAAAGAACCATTACTGACTTTTGACAAGCGGAGCTGCATAGCTTCCAGTATGTTTCAGCCCTGCGATGGCCTCGTGAACTGTCCAGGGTGTACTTTGTCCTTGCCCATAGTCGGCTGACATGGATAGTGGCCTCCTTAGACCCTAATCAGGATTAAGAAAATATATGAATGAAATCACCCCTTGGTGTTTTTTAAGCGCGTCTGCCCTTTAATGCGCTAGTGAGCTATTCAGGGTGTTCCATGCCTTCGTGACTTCGGCCTCCCTGCAGCCCGTAGTCATAGGTTCAGAAAATGAATGAATGGTGTGCTGAGTGAACCTTTTTTTTGTTGTTGTTGTCAGAAACTAAACACGTCCTTGTAGACTGAAATTACAGAACCTGGGAGTTAGCCGGTGTTTTAAACACTAGGTGGCGCTGAAACATTTCTGTTTAAATTTTTTAATCACAGCTGAAAGACAATTACAGAAAAGCGAGCAGGGAATTTGTACAAATCATTCGGTTTAATTAATGAGTAATACATGTGTAATAATAGTCTCTATTAGTGCTGAAGAATTTCCTCCAGTGTGGATAACTACTGCGGGTCATTTGATGGCAGTGATGATGCAACATCGAGAGGAAAAGAGAAATAAACAAAAAAGAAAAACATTCTGAGGGAACATCTGGACAGTGGGAGAGGTCAGCTGACATCATTTACATTTTCAATATATTCCTATAAAAGTGTATGGTTTAGTTTTATTTATTAGACTTTCATTTGTTCTAAATACATCTTCCTTTCTTTCTATTTATTCATTTATAAAACTATTATTTTAAATGACAATATTTACTTTTGCACTATTTTTCTGTCTGCCTGTCTGTGTCCACCCTTGTCTGTCTGTGTCCATTCTTGCCTTTTGGCTATCTGTCTATTTTTTCCATCTCTGTCTGTGTCCATCCCAGTCTGTCTGTGTCCGCCTGCTTATATAAAAGTGAAATCTGTCTGTCTGTCTGTGTCCATCCCTGTCTGTATATATATTTGTCTGTCTGTGTCCATCCCTGTCTTTTTGGCTATCAATGTGCCTGTATGTTTTCATACCTGTCTGTCTGTTTGTGTCCATCCCTGTCTGGATGTATATTTGTCTGTCTGTGCCCATCCCTGTCTTTTTGTTTGTTGGTCTGTCTGTATGTGTTCCTCCCTGTCTGTTTGTGTCCATCTCTGTCTGTCAGTATCCATCCCTGCCTGTCTGTGCCCATCCTTGTTTGTCTGCATAAAAGTGAAATCTATCTGTCCGTCTGTGTCTCATCACTGTCTGCATGTATATCTGTGTGTCTATGTCCATCCTTGTCTGTCTGTGTCCATCCCTGTCTTTTTGGCTATCAGTCTGCCTGTATTTGTCCATCTCTGCCTGTATGTATATTTGTCTGTCTGTGTCCATCCCTGTCTGTATGTATATTTGTCTGTCTGTGTCCACCCCTGTCTGTATGTATATTTGTCTGTCCGTGTCCATCCTTGTCTGTCTGTGTCCATTCCTGTCTTTTTGGCTATTGGTCTGCCTCTATATGCCCATTCTTGTCTGTTTGTGTCCATCTCTGTTTGTCGGTGTCCATCCCTGTCTGTCTATCTGTGTCCATTCTTGTTTGTTTGTAAGACGCTGAAACCTGTCTATCTGTCTGTGTTCATCCCTGTTTGTCTGCTTTTGCCTGTATTAAAGTTAAATATGTCTGTCTGTCTGTATGTGTGTATGTATGTATGTATGTATGTCTGTATGTGTGTGTGTGTATGTCTCAGTCCTTCTCTGTCTGTCTGATTGGAAAAGTTTATTCAGTCTATGTGTGTGTATACATGCATATCACTTTGGGTCTATCCCTGTCTGTCTGTATCAAAGTTAAACTCTTTATCCCCGTCTGGATAACAATTAAACCTGTCTGTCTGTTTCCATCCCTGTTTAATTTTCTGTATGTTAAATTAGTTTATCTGTCTATATTCATCTGCCATGTATGGAGTGAGGCTGAGGAACAAGGCTTTGAAAATAAGACAGTTTTAAGTCCAAAGTGCTAAACAGAGTCAAGACAGGCAGAGTTCAAGGACACAAACACAATATCACAAACTCATAAACAGGAAGTACAAAGGAATTACATAATATCAGCCATATCAGACTTCATTAAAGACACAGACTCAAAACACAATAGATCAATCAACACGAATAACAGTTTGGTAACAACATGAAGGTGATAAAACTTTACTCAATCTAGTGGTAACAGGAGTGATCACGTCCATGAGCAGGGTGATAAAATAAATAAGGGACAGGAGTGAGAGAATGTGACATGAAGAGCCATGTGTCATGTGACTGGGTTCGGAACAATGGTTGCTGGGAAGTAGTATGTAATGGGAATGGGACTAGAATGAGATGAAGGTGTGACATCATCTGTCTGTATGGTGTCGTCCGTCTGTAAATCATAAATAAACAAGGAAAAATAATTAATTAAAAAAAATAAATCAGTCTCTTCATATCTGTCTGTCAATCTCTCTACATATAACTATCTGTCGCTGTCTATCCCCATCTATCTGTCTGTTCATGTAAAATTTAAATCACCGATCAAACATTTACATCAGTGGTCAATCTGTCTGTCTGTCAGTCTGCCTGTCTGTAGAAATCTTAAATCTGTCTATCCCTCTCGCTGACAAATCAGCAAGGCAGCCTTTCAGTCTGTATGAGTTAAGTATGTCTGTCTGTATATTGCCTCTGTCTGTCTGATAAAATATCTATCTATCTATCTATCTATCTATCTATCTATCTATCTATCTATCTATCTATCTATCTATCTATCTGTCTGTCTGTCTGTCTGTCTGTCTGTCTGTCTGTCTGTCTGTCTGTCTGTCTGTCTGTCTGTCTGTCTGTCTGTCTATCTATCTATCTATCTATCTATCTGTCTGTCTGTCTGTCTGTCTGTCTGTGTCTGTCTGTCTGCCTGTCAGTCTGACAATCTGTCTATCACTGCCTGTCTGTTAAAAACATCTGTCGATCTGTCTTTATACTCTTTCTGTCTGTCTGTCAAAAAATCTATCTATCTATCTATCTATCTATCTATCTATCTATCTATCTATCTATCTATCTATCTATCTATCTATCTATCTATCTATCTGTCTGTCTGTCTGTCTGTCTGTCTATCTATCTATCTATCTATCTATCTATCTATCTATCTATCTATCTATCTATCTATCTATCTATCTATCTATCCACCTATCTGTTTGTCAGTCTGTGTTGTGTACTTCTTTTGTGTGCTGGTCTCCAGGTTGAAATAATTTAAAACTCTTGGTTAATTGATTTTGCGCTTCACTCAGAAGAAACTTGAAACAAGTCCATGGACAATCATTTGTGTTTGTGGTTTTGTGTGTTGGACGGCACCTCACATTTTGGACTTTGCAGACAGTGTGATAATATCCAGTCATTACTTTCAGCTGTTTGAATGTGACGCATCTGATTTTTCCTGCTGTATATTTGCTGTGTGGCAATGTGTGTGTGTGTGTGTGTGTGTGTGTGTGTGTGTGTGTGTGTGTGTGTGTGTGTGTGTGTGTGTGTGTGTGTGTGTGTGTTGCAGTACATTATTGGACAAGTCACTGGAAAACATCAAGAATATAATGTATAATATGAGTACGTGAATAATCTCGAACAGCTTGAACATTCTCTGTGGAGGCTGAAGCGAGTAAGAGGGGATTGTGTCTCTGGTTTATTTACTGTAACAAACAGCTGAGGTTTTATTGCAATAAATATCAGAACTGTACAGTGTACAGGACTGCAATAGTAAACAAGCCATGTACTTCATAAAAAAACACATTACAACACATTTCAGATTAAAGTAGAACACTACTGACTGATGTTGTGGCTGGTTATTTTGAACAAAAGCATAATTCTTCTGACTATTTACAAGTTTATAGTCATATGGCAGCAGCTAAACTTGAAAAGCAAATTCTAGACCGTCCAATTTATCAAAAAAAGCAAAAAAAAAAAAAAAAAAAAGGAATAGGAGCCAGAAAAGAAGTGAAAACAGTCCAGAAATATCTTCGTTTTCTAATCAGACTGAAATGAATAGAAGTCAGTGGAAAGCTTTACTCAATCGGTCCTCTCGTGCTGAGAAGCTCATTTCCTCTGGAGTGTGTTTGGAGAGGAAACCTGGATCTGGGCCATGTGGTTCGGTCCAAACAATATCGCTGAAGTCTATGTAGGGGAGTTTAAAAGAAGAACAAAAAGCAACACATGAGAATTTGTTTAAAAATGGGCATTAACATGGCGCGGAACGCCAAACTTTACGCTGCTCAGCCCTCAGCAACTGATGCCTTCTAGGGAGCAGTTACATTGATTTGTTTATTACTGCCACCCATCTTGTGATACCTTCAAACAAGAGTTTTTTCACTAACTTGGTAATGTTCATGTACTATAGAACATACCAAAGGACATCATCATCATCATCATCATCATCATCATCATCATCTTCTTCTTCTTAATCCGAGGACGGGTTGTGGAGGCAGCAGCCTAAGCAATGAGGTCCAGATGTATCTCTCCCCATCCACTTCCTCCAGCTCTTCCCGGGGGGACACCAAGGCGTTCCCAGAACAGCCAAGAGACACAGTCCCTCCAGCGTCTTCTAGGTCAACCCCGGGGTCTCGTCACAGTTGGACATGCTTGAAACACCACATCAAGTAGGCTTTTGGGAGGCATTCTAACCAGATGTGCAAGCCACCTGAACTGGCTCCTCTCAACACAGAGGAGAAGCGGTTCTACTCCGAGCTCCTCTTGGAAGGCTGAGCTTCTGACCTTAGCTCTAAGGAAGAGCACCGCCACCCAATAAAGGAAGCTCATTTCAGCAGCTTGTGTCTGTGATCTTGAACGCCTCCACTTGGGGCAGGACCTCATTCCAGACCCAGAAAGTGCATTCCACCCTTTTCCACTTGAGAACCATAGTCTCAGACTTGGAGGTGCTGATTTTCATCCCGGCTGCAAATTGCTCCAATTAGAACTGGAGGTCCCAGATTGATGAAGCCATAAGAACAACATCATCCACAGAAAGCAGATTCACCGAGATCCGATGGCCAGCAAACCAGAGCCCCTCAACACATCGCTGAACAGAATCGGTGACAAAAGACAACATTGGCGGACTTGGATGAGAAGTGAGATATCATGATAATTGGAACACACCCTCTGGTCCCCCTTTTAAAAAAGGGGACTACCACCCCAGTTTGCCAATCCAGAGGTATGGCCTCTGATGACCACATAACCATGTGTGTGTCAGCCATGACAGTCCTACAATATCCAGAGATACCTGAGATATTCAGGACATATTTAGGGCAGCGTCTGACCACCAGCTTTTTAAACTACCTCAGCAACCTCAGCTCTAGTGATGGGTGGACCCCCACCCAAACTCCCAGGGTCTTCCTCCTCCACAGCGGGCAAGTTTGCGGGATTGAAGAGGTCCACAAAGTATTCCTTCCAACTCCGGACAGTATCTCCCGTCAAGATGAGCAGCTCGTAACTTCCACTGTAAAAGAATATTTTTGAGAACTGCTCCCCCTCCTGAGGCGTCAGATGGTGGTCCAGAACCTTTTTGAGGCCAACTGATAATCGCTTTCCAGACTCTCACTGAACTATTCCCACGCCTGTGATTTTGCATCTGCGATAGCATGTTTGGCCTGTTGGTACCTGTGACCTGCCTCGGGAGTCTCACAGGCTAATAAGACCTGATAGATCTCCTTTCTCATCTGGACGACCCCCTTCACCAAAGGTGTCCACCATGTGTCCGGGGGTTACCGTCACAACAGGCACTGATGACCTTTTGGCCACAGCTATGGGCTGCCGCCTCATTTCTATGTGGAGTCTGCATGTTCTACCTGTGCTTGCATTGGTTTCTCCAGGTTTCCTCCCACAGTCCAAAAACATGCTCAATAGGTTAACTGGCTGTTCCAAATCACCCCTAGGATGAAGTGAATCAGATAAACAATGAATGAATACTGATGATGATGATGATGATGATGATGATGATGATGATGATGATGATGATGTTCAAGCTAATGGAATCCTTCAAAAGCCAAGCCACCCATACAAACATTTCCTGTCTCTGTCTCTGATATAAACTGCCCTGGTTCCCTCCTGTCTTCCTCCGTCTCCATTACAGTGCGGAACTACAATGCGCCCCAGCGGGCTCAGTGCACATTGAACATACACAGCTGGTCATGGCACAGGTGTAGCACATCTGTGCAGCTTTCAGAAGGATTACTGTATATAAACACACCCATAGTTTATCACAGCATGAAGTAATGCCA
>CM045747.1:6608081-6610581 GCA_024760905.1 Plotosus lineatus | reverse complement strand
GGGGTGGTGAAACCATCCTCTCTCTTCAGGTGATTATAGAAGAATTCTTATAGAATTCTTCTATAATCACCTGAAGAGAGAGGATGGTTTCACCACCCCTCGAAAGAATTCTTCTATAATCACCTGAAGAGAGAGGATGGTTTCACCACCCCTCGAAAGAATTCTTCTATAATCACCTGAAGAGAGAGGATGGTTTCACCACCCCTCGAAACAGATCTGTAGTGATAAATGGAGTTTCAATAGAAAGTCTTTGTCCTGTCCTTTTGTTATTTGCTCTACCAAAAAGTATTGAGCACTCTCCTACGGAAGGATCTACTCAGAAAATCCTATATATATATATATATATATAGGATATATGAGTGAGTGGTAGCACCGTGTTAACTCCATTAACTTTGCAAACAGGGTAATGTAAGCCTGGCTGTATTCCTTTGATTGTAATGACAAATTTCACTATTTGCAAGTAGTTCTGTAGTGTAGTCCATAATTCTTTATTTATTTATTTAGGCTTAAGATTCATCATTCATTTTCTGTAACTGCTAAATCCTAATTGGTGTCGCGGGGAGGCTGGTGCCCGTCCCAGCCGACTCCAGGCGAGAGCAGAGTACACCCTAGACAGCTTGCCTGGCCATTGCAGGGCGGGAACACACTGACGGCTTTGCAGCAACTCTTGTCGAAAGTCAGCAATGATTCTTTTACATGAACCTCATACCACAGACAGTGAGAGACATGGCCAGCCATCGATAACCCAGTTAGAGCCACTTGGGGGTGGGAGGGTGGGGGTGGGAGGGTTAGTGACAACTCATGGAGAGTGGGGCTTGAATCCCCAACCTTAGGATCAGTGATCCAGCACCTTTCCCACCAGGCCACCACTGCCCAGGCTTAAGCTTAATGAATTATTTTAATCTTATATGTATCTCTGTTCCCTTTATAAGTGTCTCAAAGAATTTACCGATATATACAGTACATTGATGTTTAAGGTCCACACTCATTTTTATGGTTTACGCATTCGACTCTGCTATTTTTATGAGGTACGGAGGGAGAATGTCTGGCTCTGTTTGCTGAATATTGCACTGGCAGTTACAAGTAGAACGTCAGCAAGTTTTGATGACAGGAAGAAGTAGAATGTTTACAACTCTCCAATCAAAGTGCTCTTTATGGAGCTGCCCTGATGCCTGGCGTTGTGGTTCGAGCAGGTCACTTCAGTTCAGAAATAAACCTATTTACGTGTTCAGAGAATTTTGCACTCGATTAATATATGTTAGTTAGTGATTTCTAGTCACATCGACCTTAACACTGTGATGTTAGGATTAGGGTTTTTACTCTTCCGACCCTCCTGGAACAATTATTGAATCCCATGTTGTTCTCATGACATTGTGTGTGGTGACTGTATGAACAACACATATCTTTCACGGTTATACTGGAATTATATCAAAAAAACAAAAAACAAACAATTTCATTTCATCGATGAGTTCAAAACAACCTGTATTCAATTCAAATCAGATTGAATAAATCTTTAATAAATTATATCAGTTGATAGCGTGTCGATTAGCAGGTCTGCCTCACAGAATGAAGGTTCTGAGTTTTAGTCCCAGGCTTGGTGAGGGCATTTCTGTGTGGAGTTTGCATGGTTTCTCTTTGTGGTCATAGGTTTCCTCAGGTTACTCTGGTGCCCTCCAACAGTGCATGCACATTAGGCTAATTGGCTGTTATAGATTAACCATGTGTGTGTGTGTGTGTGTGTGTGTGTGTGTGTGTGTGTGTGTGTGTGTGTGTGTGTGTGCGCGTGTGTGTTGGCACTGTGAACTGTTCATGGTGGTCAGTCATCCGGCCTTTGCCCAGTGATGGTAGACATAGGTGCCAGCCTCTCTGAAACTCGAACAGGATTAACCAGTATGGCAAATGCCCCCAATCTGTTTAGTGTGAAATAATTTCTCTTTTTTTCTGAATGCCACCTTGCAGCTCGGCTGTTTTTAAGGGCGAGTTTTCGACCGAATGTGTAACCAGACAAGGGGGCCGGAGAAGGGAGATATCCAGGCATCTCTCCAGCATGTAGCTCATGCACTCTTTTCAACACCACATTAAAGCTAATATTTTGCTAACGGCGATTGTGTATTGCATCTCGCCCATTTGGCTTGAGGACAGTATTACAGTCTTAAGGTTATTGAGGTTGGATGAGGGCTTGGAATAGCAGAAAATAAGGCGAGGCAATATCGCTTCACTCTGAGAGGAGAGCAGAGATCTAGTTTTGGATCAAGTATGCATGAACGTCTTATTCTTTGTGGTACATGGAGCGTCGGGTACACAATGAGCCATTTATGAAGCAGATCCAAAGATAAATGGTGCGGCTCTAGTTGTGAGCGTGTTTTAACTCGGGCACCTCCAGGCAACGGATGTCCCGGTGTATGTTTGTACGAAGAATCCGATATCGTCACAGACGTTTGTACCTGACAAATCTGACAGATGCTTTTAGAGGTGATTGATGGACCAGGATGAGAGATGG
>CM045747.1:6588081-6603081 GCA_024760905.1 Plotosus lineatus | reverse complement strand
GAAGGGAAAAAAAGGTTACAAAATGAATGAGTCAGAGTGTGAAACAGACAATTACTACATTGATTAAAATATTTACATAATTACACTTAAACACAGACAGGTATAAAAATAGGCATCAAAGGCAAAGACTTCATTTAATGTTGAAAAATGGTGCCCATCTCAGCCGACTCTGAGCGAGGGCGGGGTACAAACTAGACAGCTCGCCAGGCCATCACAGGGTCAACACTTACACAACAATTCTTACTCACACCTAGGGGAGATTTGGAACAGCCAATTAACCTCCTGTGCAAGTTTTTGGACTGTGGGAGGAAACCCGAGTACCCGGAGGAAACCCACGCAAGCATGGGGAGAACATGCAAACTCCACACGGAAACACCCGAGCTGAGAATCAAACCCAGGACCTTCTGGCTGTGACGAAGACGTGCTAATCACTACGCTAATGTACCGCCCAGATATCTGAATGATGTTTATCACCCCCACCCAAAAAATAAAAAATAAAAAATAAAACATATCAAACCCGACTATTTTAAACTGTGGCTGTTTAAAAAGTCAAACCAAAAGTGTGCCGCAACAACGCAGTGTGAAATCCCCCTGAGACGGTGTCGGGGAGTTTTATCTGCTACAGTAAAGTCCTGAAATTTACTGAGTGCTCTTCACACGCTTCTTATTTGGAGACGTGAAGACAGAGAAGAGATTAAAAGCAAGGGATGAAAGATGAGATGAGATTTATCGTGAAATAATCAGACATCACCAGGCACGGCGTTAGTGAGTGTGTGTGTGTAACGGATCCAGCCCTGCGTCCTTATTTGACTCTCGTTTAAGGCATGGACACAATAAATGTTCTGTTCAGCACAATTTTTTTTTCCTCAAGCATTATCCGCCCTGATTCATCGCCAGCGAAACGCTTTCCTTCACCTTACAGCCATTTAAATCCTCACTCCGGAGTCGCTCGTGTGCCAGCGCTGCACTAAGGAAATTACTCTGCGGTCCAATTCCTGTGTCTCTACCCACCAGAAAACCCAAACAGCTAGTTCTGATAAAACATTTATTCCCAATTCATCTGTTAATAAAACGATTTTTGTGTTTGTAATAGCGCAAAATGGGGGTGGGTGGGTGGGACCCCCGACCCCCGACCCCCGACCCCCGACCCCCGACCCCTGACCCCCGACCCCCCCGTGCCGTCGCAGGAAAACAATCAGCAGTACATTCATGATGAATATTATGAGTATGATTTAATTATTATTTTGTTTTTTATTTCCCCCCCGTTTTCTCCCTAATTCCCACCAATCAGGTATTACTTTCCCGACCATACAAGACCAGGGAGGGGCGAAAGCATGCACACACACCCTCCATGACATGCATTGCTCACCACCTGCCTGCTTGGGGGAGGGGGAAGTGCGGTACAACACTCTCAGAGGAAAAGCGGTATCCGACTCCTCGCATAAATGAGCTCACAGATGCTCCATGATTGGCTGGCGATTGCTGTGAGTCACAGGAAAGTGAGTGTATGCCGTCCCTCCCTCCGATGAGAGCTCGGCCAACCAGCTCCCAAGGACTCCCAGCTACGGATGGCTGTCGCATCAACGTAGTTTCGAACTTATGACCTTTGGGTTGATAGTCACGTGCCTTGTCTGAGTATGATTTTAACGTTTTGCACTCCTGGGTTCAAGTCCTCAGCCCAGAGGAGGTGTTTTTATGTAGTTTGCATGTTCTCATTCTGCTGGTGTTGGTTTCCTCCGGGTACACTGGTTTCATCCAACAATCCGAAAAACGCACTTTCAGCTAAACGACTGTTCCAGTTTGTCCGTAGCTGTGAGTCTGAGTGCGAGTAGATGTTTGGTTGAGAGAACAAGTTCTACTCAGCCATGTGGTAACTTAGGAGTATATCAGTGGGTTGTATGTGTGTTGCCCTACGATAGACTGATGAGCTTCAAGGTGGACACCACAGAAGCTCAGTGTCGATACTCCCTATGACCATAGCAGGATCATAGTAGGTGATGAGTAAGTATTATTGGTGGAGGAAGGAGACAGCACGGTGGTGTAGTTAAAACATTCATCTAATAGCAAGAAGATCCAGGGCAGCTGTTTCTGTCTGCGGGTTGTTGGTTCTCCCTGTGCAAACACGGGTTTTCTCAGGGTACTCCGGTTTCTTCCTGCATTGTAAAGCCATTCACATTATTTGGACTTAACCGTTCCAAATTGCTGATACGTGTGAGACGGAATGGTGTGTGTGTGTGTGTGTGTGTGTGTGTGTGTTGAACCTGTGACGGACTGCTGAGTGGTTCAGGGTGTACCTTGCCTTTGCTTGTAGTCAGCTGAGATAGGCTCAAGTCTTCCAGTAACCTTATTACTTTGTAAGATTAAGTGTCAGGACTGAGTGATGCAGTGAAAGGAGGCAGGGTGGTGATGCAATGTTTAACACATCTGTCTCACAACAAGAAGGCCCTGGGTTCGAGTCCCAATCTTGGCGAGGGTATTTGTGTGAGTGTGGGTGTGAATGGTTGTGTTTGTGTTGCCATGAGATGGACGGGATAGCTGGTTAGGGTGAAGAAAGCCTTTCCCAGGTCTGGCTGAAATGGGATAGTCTCTCTGTAACTGAGAAAATGGATAAAGTGGGTCAGAACATGAAATGTAATGAAGAAAAGAAGTGGAAGGGTTTTGGTGAGATAGCCTGTCGGGCTTTTTACATCCTGGGGCCCAGTGGCTCATCGGACCGGTGCATATCCACAATTTCCGTAGCGTGAAACGACCAGGACTTCAACTCCCCCTGGATGGGACGCTAGTCCGTCGCAGGTTACCTTCCCAGGATATTTTTACCGGTACCCATTTATACTGCTGGGTCAACAGAGGCACACTTGTGGTTAAAACATTGTCCAGGGGTCTTGAGGGGTCAGTGGGGATCTAACTGGGATTCGAGCACTCAACCTCCTGATCATGAGGTCAGCACTCTAACCACGACACCACTGGGAAATGTTTTGATATTCATGTTAATCTGGGGCAGTGATAGACTGGTGGTAAAGGTGCTGGATCACGGATCCTAAGGTTGGGGATTCAAGCCCCACTCTCAACGGGTTGTCTCTGTCCTCACAAAGCCGATCATGTCTCTCACTGTTTGTGGTGAGAGCTTCATGTAAAAGAACCATTGTATGACTTTTGACAAGAGGAGGCTACATAGCCGTCAGAGTGTTGATGTCCTGGTACGCTGTCCAGGGTGTACTCTGTCCTCGCCCGGACTTGGCTGGGTTTGGGCGCCAGCCTCTGCGTGACTCTAATTAGGATTAAGCGATTACAGAAAACGAATGGAAGTTAATCTGACAAAATCGAAAGAGAAAAAAACCCTAAAATTTAAAGTGTCTGGTAACCCAATCTGTATCGACACACTGATTATGAAAACAGAAACCAGACTATATATTTGAATTTTGTTCCGTTATGAACAATATCGAGAACTGTAACGCCTCCAAAATCTCAATTAACACCCGTCCACACCCCTTCACTCTTCACATTGAAACCAGGAATTTTGATGATTAAACCATAAGTGAGTCTCAGTCTGGCAGCAATTTTTAATAACCCTCTGCTTCAAGTCCTCTCTATCTCTCTTTCTCGCCCCCCACCCCTCCCCCACATCCCCACCCCCACCCTCCCCACTCCCTCTCCCCTCCCCTCTCCCCACCCCTCGCTCTTAATCAGACTCTTGGCACCTAATTCAGTAGCATTTTCTTGTCACTTTTTTTTTAACCCAGTAGGTTGCCAGGTCTTTCCGGAACACTCAATTCACCCCAGCTTAGGCCCAGCATACACCTGTTTTACCACATGGCTGGGCAAAACCTGTTCTCACTCACACCTAGGGGTAATTAGTGACAGCTAATTAGCTTAATGTGCATGTTTTAGAGTGTGGAAGAAAGCCAGAGTCCCAACAGGAAATCCAGGCAGGCAGAAGAACATGAAAATTAAAGAGAGAAACGCCCCCTCTAGGTTTGGAGCTCAAACCCAGGAGCTTCTTGCCATGAGGTGCGACTGCTGACGATGAAGCCATCGTACCACCATAACATCTCTCTTTATCCAGGTTAAACGTTAGGTTGATGAGGAACGACCTTCTGCAATGGATTAGCGATCTGTTCAGGCTTTACTTTCAAACAATGCCTGCTGGAATTGACTCCCGTGTCATGTACAAGCCTTAATGAT
Source organism: Plotosus lineatus (assembly GCA_024760905.1). Classification (NCBI taxonomy): domain Eukaryota; kingdom Metazoa; phylum Chordata; class Actinopteri; order Siluriformes; family Plotosidae; genus Plotosus; species Plotosus lineatus. Next base: position 6,598,899 of record CM045747.1, on the reverse strand, counting down.
AAATTGTACAATTAATACATGGATTAATGATTAGATGGATGGATTGCAGTTTGCATGAATGGATGAAAGAATGGATGAATGGTTGATTGTTTATTTGATTGGATGGATGACGGCATCGATGGAGGAATAAACAAATGGAAGAATTGCAATTTGGTTGAATAGATGGGTGGATGAATGGGTGGTTGGATGAATGGATTGAAGGATAGATGGACGCTTGGTTGGTTATTTGGTCAGGCAGATGGATGTGTGGATGAAGGCATGAATGAAGGGTGAATGGATGGCTGGACTGTTGGCTGCCTGGATGAACCGGTGGAATGATGGATGGATGTATGGCTGGATGGGTGTATGGACAACGCATGGATGGAGGGATATATCAATGGATTGCTGTTTGTATGAACGGATGGTTAAGTGGATAGTTGAGGGATGGATGAAGTATGGATGGATGAATGAATGCATGGATGAAGAGCTGAACAGATGAAAGAATGAATGGATAAAGGAATGGTTGATTGGATGGAAGGATGAAGGCATGGGTGGAGGGATAGGTAGATGAATGGATGGTTCTTTTGGATGAATAGATTTAAGGATAGATGGACAGTTGGTTGATTGCTTTGATGGCTAGATGGATGGAGGGATGGATGAATAAACAAACATAAAACATGTCCAATCTCAATTTTATCGGGATGGTCAATCAGAAAAAAATAAAGATAACAACGCCACTAGTTTGACATGAGTAGGAAGGTTCACTCATGGATAAATAATCATCGGTGGATCTTCATGGATGGTTATTGGGATGGATGGAGAAGCCTTTAATCCTGCAGTGCTGGAAGGAAAATGTTGACCATAAAGCTGGTAATTACCACCTCCGTCTCAGATAACCTATATCTGTGGCATTGATTTTCAGCGTGACCCATCCCCGCCAGACACGGAACAATTTAAACAAACCAATTATTGCAGCTCAAAGTGAAGACACATACGACATGAGACGAAGCGGCGGTGTGCACTCAGAAGAAGACTGCGTCATCGTAAAGCCAATGGTCTGGGATGTATGATAAACAGAAGTTTTTTATCTTCAAGATCACTATTAGACGTCTTAATTTTTTTACCAAATATGATACGTCGCTCAGGATCCGTGGTGTTTTCCTGACAGACAGAATTTTCCCGAACGGTGAAAGGATTTCTGGTTTATGTTTAATAATGTTCTTGCAACCAATTACCAACAAACACCATGAACGCTCAGCAGAATTATGCAGTAATGCACGTACGGCTGTATTATACTAAACACCACAACATTTCTCTCAGGATACCCCCACATTAGGAATAATGTCCGACTCAGACAGAAAGCCTAACATGACCATCGGGTTGTTGATTTTTGAGTGTGAAAAGGATCTAGCTGAATACAAACTGTTTATTAACTGAGCGTGAGGTCTGGAAAGAGAATTTTTAGTATGACGTCTTCAGTACAAACAAAACAAACAAACAAAAACAAAGACAAAGGCTGGAATGTTTCAATACAGACCAAGCAAACAGGTATAAATGGCTCCGTATAAAGAGTAAACATTGCCTAAAAGTGGGGCTAAATAATAATAATAATAATAATAATAATGATGATGATTATTGTTATTATCAGTTCAGTTCATTTTCTGTACCCACTTAATCCTAATTTGGGTCATGGAGAGGCTGGTGCCCATCCCAGCCAACTTCGGGTGAGGGCAGAGTACACCCTGGACAGCTCGCCAGGCCATCGCAGGGCGGAAACACGCCGACGGCTTTGCAGCCTACTCTTGTCGAAAGTCAGCAATGGTTCTTTTACAGCCTCTCACCATAGACAGTGACAGACATGGCCCGCCTTTGATAACCCAGTTAGCTGCACTGGGGAGGACAGTGACAACCTTGTGCAGAGTGGGACTCGAACCCCCAATCTTTGGATCAGCGATCCAGCGCCCTATACCACTAGACCACCACTGCCCCCATTGTTATTATTATTATTATTATTATTATTATTATTATTCTATACTATGTTAATTGTACAAGGATTTTTTTTACTTCACACACACACACACACATACACACACACACACACACACACACGTTAACAATGAGCACACACACACACACACACACACACACACACACACACGCCTGCACGCACACACACACACACACACACACACACACAGAACACTGGCAGCTACACACACACACACACACACACACACGTTAACAATGAGCACACACACACACACACGCACGCACACACACACACACACACACACACACACACACACACACACACACACACACACGGAACACTGGCAGCTACACACACACACACACACACACACACACGGAACACTGGCAGCTACACACACACACACACACACACACACACACACACACACATGTTAACAATGAGCACACACACACACACACACACACACGCATACACACACACACACACACACACACACACACACACACACACACACACACACACACACACACACACACATGTTAACAATGAGCACACACACACACACACACACGCATACATACACACACACACACACACACACACACACACACACGCACACACACACACACACACACACACACACACACACACACGGAACACTGGCAGCTACACACTGCAGCACCCATGCTGAGAGCCGGGGGTTAGGGGTTAGGTGCCATATTCAAGGGCACTTTAGCCATGAAGGTGGAGGAAGGGAAGGTGCAGTTCACTCTCACTCCCACCGCACCACATTTTCCCTGCTGCGTGGGGAATTAAACCAGCCACCTTTCCGGCTGCCGCTTGTCTAACATTAGGCTACGGCTGCCTCCACAGTTCTAATTAAAGTTTTCAGTGTGAATTTGTTTTAATGACGGGCGGGATCAATGACATAACATCAAGTAACTTTCACTTTATTAACCCTCCCCCGCCCCCCAAAAAACCAAAAAAACCCAAAAACAAAACAAAACAAAGCAAAAAACAACAACAACAACAACCAAAAAACCATTTTGGTTCTGTTAACGTTTTGGTAAGTGTCTAGCTACTGAGCTATGACTGTTTAATGGAAACCCAAGATCTCCACAGGGCAGCGAGATGCCGTTCCGCTGGAGAGATTCTCTTCCATAATCACGTTATTCGCCCCGGAAACATCATGCGATTGGTCGTTGTGATTGGCTTAAAAGCTTTTCTATTCAAACGAGTAATGCATTGCACAGCAGTAATAGTTTATGTTGCCATATAAAAAACTAAAATACTTACTGCATATGGCCCATAAAGTTCTGTTAACAATAAGAAAAAGAGATGTATTTTATTTTATGGCTTAAAACAATTCAGGGTTTGGAGTGGAAGACAGAGTAAAAGAAATTATAATCACACAGATATTCATGCACATTACCATGGTTACATATCGGCATGAGAAATAGCACCGCCGGGCTCCCATGTGTAAGCGTTACGCCAGAGGGACGGACAGACGGACACAAGTGGTCTTTGATGTTTCAAAAGCAACTCGGTGGTTTGATGCCTTTTCCTTATCAGTAGTGCGCCGCCTGCGTCGGGATTTGTGTTATTATATACAATTTCTTCATTCCTTTCAGGTGAAAAAGTTACTCTCCACTTTTGAAGAGCAAGTGCTCATCCATATCTTTGAGGGCTTTCGGATTGATTCCCTTCCTGTGATTAGCAGGAGCTTTCCAACAAGACCGAGGAACTCAGTAAACTCTTTATCCCTTTGGATATTTCCTCTATACCCATTTCTCTTCAAGAAAATGCTGAAACGTTCTCGAGACACTTGTGCAGATCATCACATACAGTGCAGATAGCTAGCGGCTAAGTTTCCCATTATATACGCAATGGTCTTTTTACATGAGGTATTGTCCAGATGTCGATCAGCTGGTCTGATGCTGATCATAGTAGCGTTGTGGTTTTATTGATCCATTTTATTTATATGACAACCTCCTTGTGACCCTAATATAAAATGAGTAGCTTTGAACATAACAAAATTCATCAGAGGTGTGAGTGTGAATGGTTGTATGTGTTAGGACTGCGATGGTTTGGTGAGCTGTTCAGGGTGTACCCCAACCTTTGCCCAAACTTGGTGGAGATGATCAGCATTGGTCTCCCTGTGACATGATTAGGATTAAGCAGTTCTGAAAATGGGTGAGCAAGTGAGTGAGTGAGTGAGTGCGTGAGTGTGTGTGTGTGAGTGAGTGAGTGACTGAGCGTATGTGTGAATGAGTGAGTGAGTGACTGAGTATATATGTGAGTGAGTGAATGAGTGTATGTGTGAGTGTGTGAGTGTGTGTGTGAGTGAGTGAGTGACTGAGTGTATGTGTGAGTGAGTGAGTGAGTGAGTAAGGGAGTGAGTGTGTGCGTGTGTGTGTGTGTGTCTGAGAGTGAGTGAGTGAGTGAATGACTGAGTGTGTGAGAGAGTGAGTGAGTGAGTGAGTGATTGAATGAGTGAGTGTGTGTATGTGTGTGTGAGTGAGTGAGTGAGTGAGTGAGTGAGTGAATGAGTCTGTGAGTGAGTGAGTGAGTGAGTGGGTGAATGAGTGAGTGAGTGTGTGAATGAGTGAGTGAATGAGTGAGTATGTGAGTGAGTTAGTGAATGAGTGAGTGAGTGTGTGAGTGAGAGTGTGTGTGAATGAGTTTCTGAATGAATGAGTGAATGCATGAATGAGTGAGCGAGTTGTGTGAATGAGTGAGTATGTGAGTGAGTGATTGAGTGTGTGAATGAGTGAGTGTGTGAGTGAGTAAGTGAATGAATGAGTGAGTGAGTGTGTGAATGAATGTGTGTGAGAGTGAGTGAGTGAGTGAGTGAGTGGGTGTGTGAGAGTGAGTGAGTGAGTGAGTGGGTGTGTGAATGACTGACTGAGTGAGTGTATGAGTGAGTGAGTGAGTGTATGAGTGTGTGAGTGATTGAATGAGAAAGTCTGTGAGTGAGTGAGTGAGTGAGTGTGTTAGTGAGTGAGTGAGTGAGTGAGTGAACGAGTGAATGAGTGAGTGTATGAGTGAGTGAGTGATTGAGTGAATGAGTGATTGAGTGAGTGAGAGAATGAGTGTATGAGTGAGTGAGTGATTGAGTGAATGAGTGAGTGAGAGAATGAGTGTGTGAGTGAGTGAGTATGTGAGTGAGTGAGTAAGCTTTGATTCCTCCAAAAATCTGCCCAATCTGACCAGCAAAATTTTGATTTATGAGGTCTGCTGGGGAAATGGCTTTGCCAGGCGGATTAGCCTTGTATTCTTTCATGTGTATTCCTCCGCGCTCCAAGAACGCCTTATGCAGTGCTTCTCAATTATTTACTGTGATGCCCCCCTAGGAAGAAAAAAAAAACATTTCTTGGCCCCCCACAGCACCCGCGCGTGACAATAAATAGTGTTTACTGAACTTCATATCGTTTGCTCTGTGGTTTTTCCCTACACCATAGGGAAGACAGTGAGAGTGCCACTGCCACCTACTGTGGAGGATGTGCAATTACACTTAATTCTAGTACAGTATGGCAAGAAAGCATGTTCCCCAGGGTCATACGCGCCCCCCTGTCATCACGCCCCACTATCTGAGAAGCACTGGCTTTGCGGAAGCTCATCACGAGCCTTTCGTTGCTGGCATTTGTAGTGTGCACATACACAAAATTCTCCTCCTCCTCTTCCTCCTCTGTTACGCACCACCTCATGCCTGCCCACATGACAACTTCACGTTCATGTGACATATTTGCCGCAGTCACAGCAAGAAGGCCTGGGTTCGATTCCAGGCCTGGGCGTTTCTGTGTGGCGTTTGCATGTTCTTTCTGTGCTTACATGGGTTTCCTCCGGGTACTCCAGTTTCGTCTCACAGTCCAAAAACATGCACAGTAGGTTAATTGGCTGTTCCAAATTAACTGTAGGTGTGAGTGAGTCCGTCTGTGGCCTGGCGAACCATACGGTAGATCATTGTGATCACAGCCATGACAATCCCTGTATGAGCATCATTCAAGCTTCAGGGATCGACATCAATTCCTTGTGATTGGATGTAGACGTCGAGAGAATTAATGTTAATGTACATGCATTATTATTATTATTATTATTATTATTATTATTATGAAATATTGATTGTTTTTACATGTTTATCTTTAATATAGTTGGTGAAATATGTGCTTGTGCAGGTTATATGAGTTTGGTAGGGGGTTGGAACAGATTAATTGGCTTTCTATTATTTCCGATGGGAATTTTTGTTTTATCTCACAGACATTTTGACTTATGAGCTCGCCCTCGGAACAGATTAATTTCATAAGTCAAGGTACCACTGTACTTCCTTGGGAATAATAAACATTTCCATGAATCTTGGCCAATCAGATTATACATACTAAGCACATGCTATTTTTTTTTTTCCATGTGTGAGTTTCCCAATTTGGGTAAAAGTGTTGCGTTTGATTCACAAGCATTTAATCTTAATGAAAAACATTTTTTTTCTTGGTGTTGGGTGGTGGATTGGTATAATGGTAAGCACAGCCCTCTCTTCGCCATTTGGTTTTGGGTTCGAGTCTCAGGTTCAGGCAATTCTGTTTGGCGTTTGCATGTTTTCCCTTCGTTTGTGTGGGTTTTGCACACGGTAAGCTAATTGGCTGTTCCAAATTGATGGTAGGTGTGAATGTGAGTGTGAATGTGTGTGCATGTGTTGGCCTTACAGGGTATTCCCAGTGTTGGCTGATATTGGTATCAACCTCTTCGTGACCCGAGTAGGATTAAAAGACTCTGTAAATGAGTGAGTGACTTTACGGGGTTGAAAGATATCTAGCTAGGTTGGTGCTTGGTGGCACAAGCTGGGTGCAGTGGTTAGAACATCTGCCCAAAAGCAAGAAGGTCCTGGGTTAAAGTTAAATTCTCAGACTTTTCTGTGTGGCGTTTGCATGTTCCCTGTTTAGTGGCATGGGTTTCCTCTGGGTATTCCGGTTTCCTCCAACAGTCCAGTCTAACTAAAGAACTAATATATATGCTTGAGTAAGTAAGCTCATTGGGTGTTCCAATTACTACTACGGGTGAGTGTGTGTGCGGGCGTCAGTGTGAATGGTTGTGTGTGAGCTGAGCTGTTCAGGGTGCAGCCCACCTTCGTCCAGTGTCAGCTAAGACCTTAATTAACCTTAACCTAACTTAACCAGTGCAGCTAACCCAGTTAGCTCATGTAGTTCATGTAAAAGAACAATTGCTGATTTTCGAAAAAAAAAGTAGCTGCATAGCCATCAGTTTTCAGCCCTGCGATGGCCTGGCATACTGTCCAGGGTGTACTCTGCCCTCGCCCCGGATTCTGGGCGCCAGCCACCCCTCGACCCTAATTATGATTAAACAGTTCAGAAAATGAATGAATGATAAGATGCCGCTCAAATTTTGGCTGATTTAAGTATGAAGAGAGCCAGCGAGGAGACGTTTCCCTTTCAATTCTCTTCACAACGTTCCAGCTGCAAAACTTCAGCATGAAGTTTGGTGTGGATTTCAGGTGGAGTTTGTAGTAAAGGAAAATCATAACATTTTGGGGACAGGAAGGTAAAACTTAGGTCAGCGGTGCTGGCAGGTGAAATAAAGTGAAATACAACCACACATGATAATGACTGTTGGCCATCTCCAGCATTTCTATGTTCACCAGAGCGTCTCCTCGAGGGTCACATGGGCTAAAACAATCCTGAAAACGGCACAATCAAGTTTTGAGTCACTTTTCATATATCAAGCTGAGTTCCTCTTAGGATCTTTTAAGGACTGGAGTAGTTTGGCTCTAGCTTGTCAATATAAAAGCAACAACATGTAGACTGGTAGTTTAGTAATGGAACCCCCTGAAGTTATGAGTAGTTTGTAGTTGTGAGCTGATTTAGATGATTAGTGTATCATGTGTTCAGTGTGTGTGTGTGTGTGTTTGTGTGTGTGTGTGTGTGTGTGTTTCAGGGTGAGCAGTGAAGCAGACAGATAGAGTTTGGCACTCAGGGAACGTTCATGCCCTCCTGTGCCGAGCGGATCCAGCCTCACCGAGCTTTCCGCCCGGCTGCTTGGTATTCATGCCGGATGTGTATCTCTGGGCTGTTGCTGTGTGCTGCTTGAAAAAGAGTGTTCCATTAGCTGGAACATGACAGAGCTTTGAGTGAACTTTAATAAATAAATAAGTCACAAAGCAGCGCATAATGAGATGGTAATGGTCAGTGGAAAATCCATCTCGTTGAGCTTGCAGATTTTGGAGACCCCCAAACCCCCTCACCACCACCACCACCACCCCTAACTCTCATCTCCATAACCTTTTTTTTTTTTTAGGGCATTTAAAGTTAAAGTAGGATAAGAGTGAGTCAAGGACCTGTGGCCAGGGGGTGAGGGTGGGGTTTGGTGAGGCTGCGGGTGTGTGGGGTGGGATGGGATGGGACTGACATACACTTACAGTTATATACACTTACATAGAATGACCAAACGGAACCTGAACATGAGGCATGGTGCTACTTTATTACTTCATTGATCGAGATAAACAGAGAGTTGTTTGTAAAGTATCTGGAGATAATACATCCTCTGATTTTATGAATCGGCAAAAGAAGAACTTTACAATGAGATATTCGCAGAAGTAAAGCACATCTAAACTCGTCTCGTCTGCACAGACAATAAAATGAAACAGAATAAAATAAAATAAACAAAAACCACCACTGGGTTTCCAAAGGTGGGTAGATCCGCTCTGGAGGAAAGAAATCATTCGTGGATCTTTACGGGATCTTTGGCTGGTTCCCGACATGGATTGATGGATAGATGAATGAATAGGTGGGTGTGTGCCTGGAGGGTCAGCTTGATGGACACATCATCAGATGGAGAGATTGATGGATGTAAACACATTCATTTACCTTTTATATACACAGACAGACAGACACAGACAAAGACCTGACCAGTGAGATCAATGCGGTGCGGTGTTTGTATTTTCTCCGCGTCCGGGTACCCTGGTTTCCTCCCACATTCCAAAAACATGTCGTGTAGGCTGATTGGCTGTTCCAAATTGGCTCTAGATGTGAGTGTCAGTAGGAATAGTTGCATGTGTGTTGGCCCTGCAGTGGCCTGGTGAGTTGTTCAGGGTGTACCTTGCTTTCACCCTGAGTCGGTTGAGATGGGCACCAGCCTCCCTGCACTAAAGTGGTTTAGAACATGAATGAAAAAATGAATCATCAGGTGGATGGATGGCTTTCACTTTCATAGTCAGTCAAATAAATAAACAGGGGTTTATTAAACTGCAACACAGTTATGGAGTGGTTAGCACGTCCGCCTCACAGCAGGAAGGTCCTGGGTTCAATTCCCAGCTCTGGTGTTTGTGTGTGGAGTTTGCATGTTCTCCCCGTGCTTGTGTGGGTTTCTTCCTGGTACTCTGGTTTCCTCCCACAGTCCAAACACATGCACAGCAGGTTAACTGGCTGTTCCAAATAACCCCGAGGTGTGAGTGTGAATATGAATGGTTATGTAAGTGTTGGCCCTGCGATGGCCTGGCGAGGATCAAGTGGTTCAGAAATGAATGAATGAATGAATGAATGAATGAATGAATAAAATAAATAGGTAGACATCAGTTCGAAAATATGGTTGATCAATAGGCAGAGAGCAGGTGTGTGGGAGGAGATATCGATGGGATGGATGGATGGATGGATGAATGGATGGATGTATGATGGATATTTCCATGTAGACAGATATGCAAATAGATACCTGGATAGACAGAACTATTACAGTTTTATATAGACTTGGATAAAGGCAGACAGATTGACAGATAGATAGAGTGACTTAATTTAGAAGTCGATAGACAGACAGACGTACAGACAGACAGACAGACAGATAGATAGATAGACAGATAGATAGATAGATAGATAGATAGATAGATAGATAGATAGATAGATAGATAGATTCTTTATATAAAGAGATCAGATAATATTATTATGAGGCTGATAAGCAGATGGATGGACCACAGGTTTATTTAACTTTTATATGAAAACAAACAGTGAGATGGATGGATGGATGGATGGATGTGTAGACAGACACATGGATATTTTCATGGAGACAGGGATACAAATGGTTGCCTGAATGAATGAAATAATCTGAAATTTTTATGGCTGTATGAAGAAAGAGAGAGAGAGAGAGAGAGAGAGAGAGAGAGAGAATAAATAAAGTGATTTGACTTATAAATAGACAGACAGATCAACAAATGGTTAGAGAGACGCATTTTTTTTTACAGTTTGATCTGGTCAGACAGACAGACAGACAGACAGACAGACAGACAGACAGACAGATAAATGGATGAAAGCTTTACGACAGACAAACAATCAGACGGACAAATGGAGCCACTTGACCTGATCATAATTGAGTAACTGTGGGATCGGCCAGTGCTTGGTTTTGTTTTTACAGTTTTTCAGTAAACTCTCGGAGCTTTAGATTCTCTCCCATGCTGTCCATATGTTGTTTTTAGTGCACTTTAACGAGAAGCAAATGTCTGGCAGTAAAATCTCCGAATTATATTCATATTACATTCCTTTAAATTCTGCTTTTAACACACGTCATGCTTCATTAGCTCTGCGTTTAAAAAAAAGTCACAAAATCCATTGCTGGTTATATAACCTCCACCGTCTGTATGAGATCTAATCAGAGAGAAGCTCTATTGATTGCATTTTCCAAAAAAACCCAAAAACCAAACAAACAAACCCTGATGTGTTTTAACAGGACTGTGGATTCGCATTCTCGCCGAATGCTTGTTGATCTCCTGACATTATTTGCAAAGACTGCAGGTTTGTCGATAACCAGCGTATTTGCAGCTTATTGCTGATAGCAGACAGGCGGTATATTGGATA
>CM045747.1:6565581-6583081 GCA_024760905.1 Plotosus lineatus | reverse complement strand
ACAAGAATAAACAATAGGTCACCTAATCCTTTCCGATCATCGACTGCTGCAAAGGTGTCACATGGGCAGCATGAGTTTTGTGTAACAGAGGAATAGAAGAAGAATTTTGTGCATCTGCGCACTACGAATGGCAGCAAGGAAAGGCTCGTGGTGAGCTTCCACAAGGCCGGTGCTTCTCAAATAGTGTGGCGAGCGGTGTGATGCCAGAGGGGTTTACCCTGGAGAACATTTTTTTGCTATACTGTACTAGAATTAAGTGTAATTGCACATATTCTACAGTAGGTGGCACTGCCACCTACTGTAGAGGATGCACAATTACACTAGATGGCAGTGGTCTAGGGTGAAGGACAAAAGCACAGAGCAAATGATATGAAGTGTAGCAAACACTATTTATAGTCACATGCAGTGCGCTGGGCGAGGGAGGCGGTGATAAAATGTTGTTTTCTCCCCTCCCTATAGGGGGCATCACAGAAAGTAATTGAGAAGCACTGCACAAGGCGTTCTCGGAGCGCGGCGGAATACACGCGGAGGAATACGAGGCTAATCAGCCCAGAAAAGCCATTTCCCCAGCAGAGCTTGTCAATCAAAATTTTGCTGTTTGGATGGGGCAGATTTTTGGTGGGATCGAAGCTCGTATCATGGAAAATTCGTTATAAAAGACACTTGTAAGTCAAGGTACCACTGTATTATATTTTGAAAATTCCTGGTTCATTCATTTTTGGAAGGTCACTTGGAGGCTGATGCTTATCTCGGCTGACTCTGGATGAGAGCAGGGAACATCCTAGACGGCTTACCAGGCCAACATGCATACAACCACGTACATTCAGTATCACACCTGGAACAGCCAACTAACCTACAGTGTATGTTACTGGACTGTAGGAGGAAACCCACGCAAGTACATGGAGAACATGCACACTCCACACAGAAATGATCACACTGGGAATCGAATCCAGGACCTTCTTTCTGTGACACGGATGAACTAACCGCTCCGCGACTGTGCCACCCTACTGAATATTGTTTGTGCAGAATTCTCTCACTTTAACTCTGTGCAGAATTTATTTATCGTGTCTTAAGGACTCTCCACGTGACTCTGAGGTATACACTGGTAAAGTCCACTAAATGTCAGGGTGTAATTTCCACAACACCATGTGACACAACTCAAGTCCAAGTTCATTTCCTCCAGCCTTCACACACACTGAAGTCTCCAAAGGGCCGAAGGGAATATTCAAGCAAATGAAATCAATATGAGCTTTAAACTAGTCGCTGTAATCAATCAACTCTATTACTGCCTCTGCCTCAGTGTCTGCAAATATCTGCCCTCATCTTTATACATTAATGCTTCGTTGCGTCATGTACAGTTCACTTCTGCAGCTCTTTTCATTCCTGAGTTGTTGCTCTGTAGATTTTTTTGTCACTATTTTGCACTGATTTAGAGAGAGGGGGGGGGGGCAGTATCTGCAGAACAACTCTTAACCACAAGTGTGTCTTTGTCCACCCAGCAGTGTAAGTGGGTACCAGTAAAAGTACTGGTCACCTGCGATGGACTCACTGAACAAGAAGGTCCTGGGTCTGAGCTTCCAGGCTCAGCGATGGCCTTTCTGGGTAGAGTTTTCACGTTCTCCCCTCATGGGTTTCCTCTGTGTACTCCAGTCAGACCAGTTGGGAATTAGGTGCCATGTACAAGGTCACTTCAGCCTTGAGCTACACCCCCTTACCACACATTTCTCCGACTGGTTCAGAAATAAAACCAATACCCAACCTGTTTCTCTAAGCATTAGGCGAGCCCCCAAATATGACCCTCGGTGTGAGTGTTAGGATAAATGCACAAATGGACATTTGGCCAACAGAGCAGATTCTACCCTATATATGCAGGTCCAATGCTGGGTCAATATAGTAGGTTCTCATATTTGCCTCACAGGAAGAAGGTCCTGAGATGATGCTTGTGTGGATTTTGAACGTTCTGAATTGTGTTTCCTCCTGGTACGCCAAAATATTGAGGTTCTCTTTAGGAGTAACGAGGATGAATAGGATCAGGAATGAGTCCATCAGTGGGACAGCACATGTAAGAGGTTTTGGAGACAAAGTCAGAGAGGCTAGATTGAGATGGTTTGGACATGTACAGAGGAGGAATAGTGAGTATATTGGTAGTAGGATGTTGAGGTTGGAACTACCAGGCAGAAGGACTAGAGGAAGACCAAAGAGGAGATTTATGGATGTGGGGAAGGAGAACATGAAGGTAGTTGGAGTAAGAGTAGAAGATGCAGAGGATAGGGTGAGATGGAGGCAGATGGTTTGCTGTGGCGACCCCTGAAGGGAACAGCCGAAAGGAAAAGAAGAAGAAAGTTCAAAGACATGCACATTGCATTAACTGCCTGTTACAAATTGTCCATAGGTGTGAGCGTGAATGGATGTGTGTGTGTGTGTGTGTGTGTGTGTGTGTGTGTGTGTGTGTGTGTGTGTGTGTGTGTGTGTGTGTGTGTGTGTGTGTGTTGGCCATGTTTTCATCTGTAAGCTGTTTAGGGTGTACCCTCCCCCCTAGCCAGTGTTGGTTGGGATGCACTCCAGCCTCCTTGTAACCTCAATAATAGATAAAGTGGTTTGGGAAATGAAATGTAAATACTATTTCTGTACAGTAGAAGTAATGATGCTGCATTTTGGAAAATTGGGTGGGGACGGTAAGAAGATGAACAATGTGGTAGGAACGAAGCAGAAACCAATAAGGACATGGTAATGTCTCTGTGGATGTGAAAGACTTTTCAACAAGAAAGTTGATTTTTTTTTTTTCCCCTTTTTTATCCAGTATGCCAGTAGAAAACAAAACGTCCCCGTATAATTTCCAGTGCAACATTGATACGGGTCCAAATAGTGCAAGGTTTTTCCGCAGCATGACATTTGGTACCTGTGCGGAAACGAAGTCATGATGATCACAACTCCTTGTCTCCTCACCAGCCCAATCGAAGAGAAACACAAATTATTCACAGTAGCCTTCCAGCCCTCACAGTGCTCAGCCTGGCCACATTAAACTTCCTGTCATTCTCTCAGCTGAGCCGCGATCCCTCCGGCTCAATCTGATTGATTTATTTGAGGGGTTAAAGGGCAAGTCTGCATTGATCTGTGAAGCTTTCTGACACGGCAGCAAAAGGTCTCGCTCCAGACAAATCGATGACATCTCACAACCGCCCAAATATCTCGTTTAGAAAGCAAAAGCACAGCTGAGCAAACCCGACGATACATCTTTTATATCATATAAGAGCGCATATAGGGTCCAGGGTAGTCTTCCAAACCACATAAAGGACAAATATGTCAAGAACAATGGACCTAACAAGATGTCCAGGTACCTGCTACACCACTGAACTCGAGAAATACAGTGTAGCCTACAGCCTCATGAATACTGAAACGCATAAGAGCTCCAGAACTGCTCAACTGGACGAAGCTTATGGGGCCAGCTCCAGGATACATCCTGAAGGCTCACCAGGGCCATCACACACACACACACACACACACACACACACACACACACACACACACACACACACACACACACACACACACACACTCATGCATACGCACACACACACACACACACACACACACACACACACACACACACACACACACACACTCACACACACTCACTCACTCACACACACACACACACACACACACACACACACACACACACACACACACACACACACACACACACACACACACTTTACACATAGTTAGCCTAATATGCATGTGTTTGGACTGTAGGAGGAAACTATGAAGGGAAAACCCACACAAGTATGAGGAGAGCGTACAGAGTTCACAAAGAAACACTCATCGAGCGTGGGACTCAAATTCAGGACCTTCTTGCTCCGAGGCGGATGTGGTAATCACCATGCAGCCCATCATACTAAACAAACATTCACTCACTCATTTGCTCAATCTCACTTTCACTGAGGTAAAGGTAGGGAGGTACCCTGAACAGTTGGCTAGTCCATGCACACACACACACACACACACACACACACACACACACACACAATTATTGTTGCCCCACTATTACTAGTCTACTGCAATATATTAATTTATGTCTTTAGAAAGTGGGAGGAAACCCATGAAAACATGGGGAGAACATGCACACTCCACACAGAAACACCCTGAACCAGAGACTCGAACCTAGGTCTTGTTGCTGTGAGGCTGCCGTGCTATCCAGTATCAGAGGATGGACTGCTGCTGGGACATATTGACTTCAGGCAGCTAAATATTTGAATCGGCCAACAATAAATACATCTATGTTTCCAAAGAACATAAAAGCATTGGATATGTGTAATCAGGTGGGAGTTGAAGAAGGATACGGCGGGAATGTAACATCGAGGAATGCCACGTATTTGTTTTATTTTCTTGTGATTGTTTAGCAATGCGACTTATTGGTTAGCACATCCGCCTCACAACAAGAACGTCCCGGTTCGAATCCATGGCTTGTTTGTGTAAAGTTTGCATGGACTTCCTCTGCTTGTATATCTTTCCTCTGGGTACTCCAGTTTTCTCCCACAGTCCAAAGACATGAACAGTAGATAATTGACTGCTCCAAATCACGATAAAAGGGTGAGTTGTTCGGCTGAGATAGACTCCAACCTCCTTGTAGTATAGTAGCATAGCGTAGTGGGATAAAGTGGATCTGCAAATGAGTGAGCGATGAAAGTGAGTATTGTTTGGGTGGGGTGGTGGCATACTTGTCACAGCAAGAAGGTCCTGGGTTTGAGTCCCATGCTATGGTGCATGGTCCTTGCATGCTTGTGTGGGTTTCCTCTGGGTACTCCAATTTCCTCCCAAATCCAAAAACATGCACATTAGGTGAAATGGCTGTTCCCAATTGCCCCTCAGTGTGAGTGCAAACAGCCATGTAGGTATCTGTTGGTTTTGTGATGGACTGGCAAACCACTCATGATGTACCCCGCCTTCGTCAGAGTCGACGCAGATAGGCTTCAGGCTCCCTGCCTCCCTAGTAGGATTAAGCGGGTCTGCAGGTATATAAATCAATGTCCATCATGACTTCCTGTAACCAATGAGAGGATGTTTTCATGAAGTGAACCAACAGGTAGGAAATAAAACACTCATCACCGAGTCATTAGCACCTCGAAGTTTCCATGACTCAAAGCATTTTATTCCGATAATACCACGATCCACCAATTATCACATGCTTTATACCTATTAGTAGTCACATCCAATGTTGTGGAACAGAGTTTGTTCATGTTAGTACCACCACCAAAAAACCCCCCAAAAAAATCACATTATCAAAAACTCACAAATTGTAAAGTGGCCCACCTCCTGATTTTTTTTCTTTCTTTTTTGTACCCATTTACCCATGGGTACTTTCAATGTACCCAACCAGAACCGAGCATTTAAGAGCACAGTGGTATAAACAGAGTCCTGTACACAAATATGATGTGAAATTTGCATAGATTTGCATACTATTTGCATATCAAAACAAATTCATGGTGCAGTGGTGGGCTGGTGGTAAAGGTGCTGGATCACCGATCCCAAGGGTCAAGGGTTCAAGTTCCACTATCAACGGGTTGTCACTGTCCCTCCAGTGCAGCTAACTGGGTTATCAAAGGCTGGCCATGTCTCTCAGTGTCTATGGTGTGAGGTTCATGTAAAAGAACCATTGCTGACTTTCAACAAGAGGAGCTGCATAGCTGTCAGCGTGTTTGTGCCCTGTGGTGGATTAGTGAGCCGTCCAGGGTGTACTCAGAGTCGGCTGAGATGGGCGCCAGCCTCACCGCAACCGTAATTAGGATTGTAGAACACATATTTTTACTTTTATACAAACAGTCATGACAACAAATATATATATATATATATATATATATATATATATATATATATATATATATATATATATATATATATATATATGAGTGTGTGTGTGTGTGTGTGTGTGTGTATATACAGTGATAGCTCAGCTCACGAACATAATTGGTTCCCAGAAAGTGTGTGTAAGGCAAAAAGTTCGTCTTCCGAACATTTATTTCCCATAAGAAACCATTAAAATGAGAATAATCCGTTCCCAGGTCCCCATAAAACATAATTTTCTACTAAATAAGCCTTAAAACTACACAAAAATATACCTTATTTTATGTATAATAAATGTGCTATTGTATTGTAATTAAAGAAATAAACTGTACTGTATAATAAAGTGGTTTTATTTACCTTTGTGATGGTAGTTGATGGCTTGATGGAATGGAGTGGGAGGAGGAGGGAGGAGGAGGGAGGGACTTACTGTTTGGAAGGAGAGTTTGGAAACGCCTACTGTTTGGAAACACCCTTAGCCACACACGCACCCTTAATAGCTTCCTTGTTCTTAAGGATGGGAGCAATGGTAGACTTAGCGTACTGGTACTGGGACGCTGAGTCACACAAACGCACACCTCGTTCGTGTTTTTCAATGATCTCCGCCTGTGGTGGGGTCTTTTTCGGTCCCATAATAGCAAAAGTACACTCAATATGGTCCAACAAGTCTAGCAAACACAAACCACTTCCGCATTCAAAGAAAGGGGGTGACGAACTGTGACGCCGTGAGCGTGCGTCAGCTTCTCGTGGCCGCCACCGTGGCGCTGTTCGACCGCGTGGTTTGATTCGTCCGCCGAAAATAGTTCGTCAGCAGAGACGATATGCTCACAAATTTAATGTTCTTGAGGCGAAAAGTTCGTGAGCTTAAGCGTTCGTCAGCGGAGGTTTTACTGTATATATATATTTAAGCATATATATATTGTGGTGTGTGTGTGTGTGTGTGTGTGTGTGTGTGTGTGTGTGTGTGTGTGTGCGCACACACAGTATTCACAGTCCAAACCACACTTTAGTTGTCCCACTGTCTTCTTCGACGACTTTAGTGAGCTCCAAGGAAAGCTAGAAGGTTGTACAGTTAACTCCCAAGGTATCATTCGAAACCATACAACCTACTACCTCAACCCGGATACACACACTTCGCTCATGATCACGTCCTGTGGTGTGTTCCTGTATCACACATGCTATTGAAGTGAACAGTGCCACTAAAAACAGCTGAAAACACACGACGGAAAAATAAATGTGTCTCGTTTCATGATGGTTGGCGTACACTACTGTTCCGGAACGTCGATGTTAATATGCAGAACTGATTCAAAGGCAGATTTAGAAGGACGATACAAAACTATGAGTCGTCTACCACAGAGACAGAGACCCATAGAGACGAGCTTGTGCCGCAAGTTTTATCACAAGATCGGATCTACGGGTTAATGACAAGTGGCTTGGAAAATGCATTAAAAACAAATGACTCTTCTCCCAGCTATGATCCAAACCACGCCCACTGCACCATTAAAAAAAATGCTTAAAACTGGGGAGTGCTTCTAAAAACCCTAATCTGGGTTTCCTGGCTCCTCGATGACATGTAGTAGTTAGGCTGTCCACCTCTCAGCAAGAAGGTTCTGGGGTCGGGTTTTGGGTTTGGGCATTTCTGTGTGAAGTGTTTTACCAGTTCTTGGTGTGTTTACTCCAGGTACACTGGTTTCCTCCCACAGTCCAAAGGTACACACATTAAGATAATTGGCAAATCCAAATTGATCGAAGGTGTGTGTGTGTGTGTGTGTGTGTGTGTGTGTGTGTGTGTGTGTGTGTGTGTGTGTGTGTGTGTGTGTGTGTGTGTGTGTGTGTGTGTGTGTTGGTCCTACGATGGTCCGGCGAGCTGTTCAGGATATACCGTGCATTTTCCCAGTGTCGCCTAAAATAGGTACAGCCTCCGCACAACCCTAATAGAATTAAATGTTTCGGTAGATGAGTGAAGAAATAAGTGGCTCCTTGAGCCTTGCTTGAATTGGAAGTTCTTCTGTTTCGACATCTTTGCTGGTCATTCCAATTTTCTTATTTGTACATCACTGACTAAGAAAATACGAGAGCAGCCTTCCCGGAAGAGCTGCATGCTAACATATAGATAACACAGCCCTGATATGACATCAGGTGCTTTTACACAGCATTCGTCATCCACAGTGGAAAGTGTTCTGTGTGACACATCAGAGAAAACATTCTGTCATTTTTCTTAAAATACGTTTCCTCAATGTTCTTTACATCATTTCCTGTTGCCGTTCCGCGTTCACTCGGAGGAGGGACTAGAATGTAAGGATGAGACACAAATAAGGAAGATGAGGATGGGTTTGAGGGTTTATAGAAGTACCCAGAGTTGTGGCTGAATGAGGAGTGAAGGAGGGGAGGAAGGGGGGGGGGGGGGGGGGAGATGTGAGGGTGCAGCCGCTCAGTGACTCATTGGTCTGCATATGTTTGAAAATGAGAATGGTTTTACTTTACATATTATTATTAATATTAATATTATATAAAAAATTGTAGAAAAGTACCAAATGGTTGGCGATACATCAGCATCGCCCTTCCAAGGTTCAGGGTGGTTTGTGATCATTGACGGCATTTTGAATTATTTTTATTATAATCAGGTAGGTTTGCTAGTGGACAGTACAGTGGCTCAGCTGCTCATAGCAAGATGGTCCTGGGTTTGAGTCCCAGGCTGGAATATTTGTATGTGGAGTTTCTCCCTGCGCTTGTGTGGGTTTTGTCCAGGTACTCAACTGTCTTCCCACTGTCCAAAGACATGAACTTAAAAGTAATGGGCTGTTTCAAATTGTCCAGAGGGGTCAGTGTGAATGGTTGTGTGTATCTGTTACCCTGGGATAGTCAGGTGAACTGTTCAGGGCATACCCTGCCTTCACCCAGTGCTGGCTGAGATAGGCTTTGGTCTCCCCATGACCCTAATAGTAGGAGTACATGGTTTGGCAAAAGAGTGATTGAGAATTTTGCAATGACAGTGTGTGTGTGTGTGACAGAGAGAGAGAGAGAGAGAGAGAGAGAGAGAGAGAGAGAGAGAGAGAGAAGACAGAGAAAGTGAGAGGGCGAGAAAGAGAGAGAGAGAAAGAAGGAGAGGGAGGGCTGGGGGGGCTGGAGAGAGAAAAGGATTGGGGGTGTGGTGGGGAGTGGGGGTGGGGTTTGGAGAGATCCAGTAATCTTTATACCAAAATAGTTTTTAACGAGAGTTGACCTTTTCATTTATTTTGGACAGTAGCTCCACATTTTAATATTGGAATATCTTATTTGGATATTAATATAAAAATATGTTAATATGAGTAATAATTTATAAGCACATTGGTCTTTGACGTTGTCTTAAAGCCCCGCCCCTTTCCACCATATTTTATGCTCTCGACAAAGCAAGCTCAATTTCTTTAAAAAGTGTATATTTTAAGATCATTCTTGTGTGTTTATATAAAATAATAATACACAGCAATAATACACAGCAATGCATATTCAAATTCTGATAAAATGATGTCGACCTTACTGTTAGCTAGCATTACTGTTCATCATATAATTAATATCAGTGAATTAAACATCAATTAACATCTGTCATTATCATTCTTTCATTCATTTTCTGAACTGCTTAATCCTAATGAGGGTCGGTGGAGGCTGGAGCCCATCTCAGCCGACTCGGGGTGAGGGCAGAGTACACCCTGGACAGCTCGGCATTCCATCGCAGGACGGAAGCACGCTGACGGCTATGCAGCTCCTCTTGTCGAAAGTCAGCAATGGTTCTTTTACATGAACCTCACACCACAGACAGTGAGAGACACGGCCGGCCTTTGATAACCCAGTTAGTGCACTGGGGGGACATTATCATAGATGACAGAAATAATGGCTGAAGTTTACCACATCACGCAGCAGTTCCTGGATGTGGAGCTGGCGATACTCTATAAACTCAAACACGACCGGGAACTTAGAAAATGATCAGCACTTACCTTAAGATCAGATCTCACCCTGAAGTGATCATCTCTTCAACCTGCAATGCAAGAAAAGATAACACATTAGTTTTGATCTTTGTAGTTTCTCCTGAAAAGAGAGATTTCTTCTGGTCTTCTGTTCCAGATACTTCGGATGAAAAGGGGGCAGGTGTGGTCCAGTGGATGAGGCTCGGAGTTACTGATTAAAAGGTCAGTGGTACAAGACCCATTACCACCAAACTGCCACTGCTGGCTCCTTGTGCAAAGCCCTGAAACATCAACTGCTCAGTCGTATAACTGAATGATCCATTCATTCATTTTCTAAGCCTCTAAATCATAATTAGAGTCAAGAAGAGTGGGCAACCCATATCGGTCGACTCAGGGTGAGAGCGGGGTACACCCTGAACAGCTTGCCAGGCCATCGCGGGGCCAACACACATGACCATTCATACTCACACTCACACCTAGGGGTGATTTGTAATAGCCAGTTAGCCTAAGGTGCTTGTTTTCTGACTGTGGGAGGAAACCAGAGTACCCAGAGGAAGCCCACGCAAGCACAGGGAGGACATGCAAACACAGAAACCAAGTCCTTGCTGCGAGGCAGACGTGCGGACCACTGCACCACCGTGCTGCCTATTAAGATGCCATAAGCACCTCGTAGAAATATCCGCCGCTCCGCGAAGAGCTGGATCTTTTTCCTCCTCTACAAGTGCACGCATGTAATACCCGGAGAGATCTATAGTTTACTTTGAACAAACTGTGAGTACTTACAGCATCTGCCTCACAGAATGAAGGTTTGAATCCTGAGCTCGTTGAGGACGTTTCTCGGTGGAGTTTGCATGTTCTTCTTGTGGATGTGGAGGTTTCCTCTGGTTTTCTTTTACAATTGGAGCACATGAGCATCCGGCTAATTGGTTGTTCCAAATTGCCTCTGGATGTGAATGTGAGTGTGGATAGTTGCGTGTGTTGCCCTGTGATGGTCTGGTAAGCTATCCAGGTTCTATCCACACCTTTTTTCCAGTTTTGGCTGAGCTAGGCTCCAGCCTGTTTGGTAAATGAGTGAAAGAGTACATCTCCATAGGGCAGAGCCTGAAAGTTTGACGTTTCTAAGGGGTCCACAAACTTTCAAGATACTATTATATTCTGCTGAGAGGTACACTGGTGTATTTGTGATATGCTGGAGTGAGTATTTCAGGACAGAAGTACACCAGTATATTTATTATAGTCTAGGTTACATAATTTAGCGAAAAGGACACTTGCGGGTTCATGACACTCGAGCCCGAGTCGTTTAATAAGAAGTATGTGACTGTATTTAGGGTGCGTTAGTCTAAGTACTGAGGGCAGTGGGTGGCCTGGTGGTAAGGTGCTGGATCACTGATCCCAAGGTTGGGGGTTCAAGCCTCATCCTCAACAGGTTGTCACCGCCCCACCCCCCAACTGGGTTATCCAAGGCCAGCCATGTCTCTCACTGTCTATGGTGTGAGGTTCACGTAAAAGAACCATTGCTGACTTTCATCAAGTGGAGCTGCGTAGCCATCAATGTGTTTCCACCCTGCGATGGCCTGGCGAGCCATCCGGGGTATACTCTGCCCTTGCCCTGAGTCGGCTGAGATGGGCACCAGCATCCCTTTGACCCTAATTAGGATTAAACGGTTCAGAAGGTTGGTGAGAAGTACTCTGATTTATTTATGATAGCACTTAGGGGTGGTATGGTGGCACAGTGGCTAACACGTCTGACTCACAGCAAGAAGGTCCAGTGGTTCCAGCTGTCAGCGAGAGGGTTTCTGTGTGGAGTTTGCATGTGTGTTCTTCATGTTTGCTTTCTCTGGGTACTCCAGTTTCCTCCCGCAGTCCAAAAACATGGCTAGCTGGCTAATTTGGCTAACCGGCTGTTACAAATTGCATCTAGCTGTGTGTGTGTGTGTGTGTGTGTGTGTGAGCGCATAAATGTGTGTTTGCCCTGCAAAGTACTGACAAAGTACTGCCATCACCTAGAGTCGACAGTGACAGGCCCCAGCCTCCCCACGACCCTAATGCTTTAACGTGGGTTAAAAATAAATGAATGAATGTTATTCTGAGATCTTTGGTGAGAGGTATGGTTGTGAGAGGTATGGTGGTGAGAGGTATGGTGGTGAGAGGTATGGTGGTGAGAGGTATGGTGGTGAGAGGTATGGTTGTGAGAGGTATGGTGGCGAGAGGTGTGGTGGCGAGAGGTATGGTGGCGAGAGGTATGGTGGCGAGAGGTATGGTGGTGAGAGGTATGGTGGTGAGAGGTATGGTTGTGAGAGGTATGGTGGTGAGAGGTATGGTGGTGAGAGAGGTATGGTTGTGAGAGGTATGGTGGAGAGAGGTGTGGTGGCGAGAGGTATGGTGGCGAGAGGTATGGTTATGAGAGGTATGGTGGCGAGAGGTATGGTGGTGAGAGGTATGGTGGTGAGAGGTATGGTTGTGAGAGGTATGGTGGTGAGAGGTATGGTTGTGAGAGGTATGGTTGTGAGAGGTATGGTGGTGAGAGGTATGGTTGTGAGAGGTATGGTGGTGAGAGGTATGGTTGTGAGAGGTATGGTGGTGAGAGGTATGGTTGTGAGAGGTATGGTTGTGAGAGGTATGGTTGTGAGAGGTGTGGTGGCGAGAGGTATGGTGGTGAGAGGTATGGTTGTGAGAGGTATGGTTGTGAGAGGTATGGTGGTGAGAGGTATGGTGGTGAGAGGTATGAGAGGTATGGTTGTGAGAGGTATGGTTGTGAGAGAGAGAGGTATGGTGGTGAGAGGTATGGTTGTGAGAGGTATGGTGGTGAGAGGTATGGTGGTGAGAGGTATGGTTGTGAGAGGTATGGTTGTGAGAGGTATGGTTGTGAGAGGTGGTGGTGGTGAGAGGTATGGTTGTGAGAGGTATGGTGGTGAGAGGTATGGTGGTGAGAGGTATGGTGGTGAGAGGTATGGTTGTGAGAGGTATGGTTGTGAGAGGTATGGTGGTGAGAGGTATGGTTGTGAGAGGTATGGTGGAGAGAGGTGTGGTGGCGAGAGGTATGGTGGCGAGAGGTATGGTTATGAGAGGTATGGTGGTGAGAGGTATGGTTGTGAGAGGTATGGTTGTGAGAGGTATGGTGGTGAGAGGTATGGTTGTGAGAGGTATGGTGGTGAGAGGTATGGTTGTGAGAGGTATGGTTGTGAGAGATATGGTTGTGAGAGGTATGGTGGTGAGAGGTATGGTGGTGAGAGGTATGGTTGTGAGAGGTATGGTGGTGAGAGGTATGGTTGTGAGAGGTATGGTTGTGAGAGGTATGGTGGTGAGAGGTATGGTTGTGAGAGGTATGGTTGTGAGAGGTATGGTGGTGAGAGGTATGGTTGTGAGAGGTGTGGTGGTGAGAGGTGTGGTGGTGAGAGGTATGGTTGTGAGAGGTATGGTTGTGAGAGGTATGCTTGCGAGAGGTGTAGTGGTGAGAGGTATGGTGGTGAGAGGTATGGTAGTGAGAGGAGTGGTGGTGAGAGGTATGGTGGTGAGAGGTATGCTTGTGAGAGGTATGGTGGAGAGAGGTATGGTTGTGAGAGGTATGGTTGTGAGAGGTATGGTTGTGAGAGGTATGGTGGCGAGAGGTATGGTTGTGAGAGGTATGGTTGTGAGAGGTATGGTGGTGAGAGGTATGGTTGTGAGAGGTATGGTGGCGAGAGGTATGGTTGTGAGAGGTATGGTTGTGAGAGGTATGGTGGTGAGAGGTATGGTTGTGAGAGGTATGGTTGTGAGAGGTGTGGTGGTGAGAGGTATGGTTGTGAGAGGTATGGTGGTGAGAGGTATGGTGGTGAGAGGTATGGTTGTGAGAGGTATGGTGGTGAGAGGTATGGTTGTGAGAGGTATGGTGGTGAGAGGTATGGTGGTGAGAGGTATGGTTGTGAGAGGTATGGTGGTGAGAGGTATGGTTGTGAGAGGTATGGTTGTGAGAGGTATGGTTGTGAGAGGTATGGTAGTGAGAGGTATGTGGTGGTGAGAGGTATGGTTGTGAGAGGTATGGTGGTGAGAGGTATGGTTGTGAGAGGTATGGTTGTGAGAGGTATGGTGGTGAGAGGTATGGTTGTGAGAGGTATGGTTGTGAGAGGTGTGGTGGTGAGAGGTATGGTTGTGAGAGGTATGGTGGTGAGAGCTATGGTTGTGAGAGGTATGGTTGTGAGAGGTATGGTTGTGAGAGGTGGGGTTGTGAGAGGTATGGTGGGGAGAGGTATGGTTGTGAGAGGTGTGGTGGTGAGAGGTATGGTTGTGAGAGGTATGGTGGTGAGAGGTATGGTGGTGAGAGGTATGGTTGTGAGAGGTATGGTGGTGAGAGGTATGGTTGTGAGAGGTATGGTGGTGAGAGGTGTGGTGGTGAGAGGTATGGTTGTGAGAGGTATGGTTGTGAGAGGTATGAGAGGTGTGGTGGTGAGAGGTATGGTGGTGAGAGGTAGGGTAGTGAGAGGTGTGGTGGTGAGAGGTGTGGTGGTGAGAGGTTTGGTTGTGAGAGGTATGGTGGTGAGAGGTATGGTTGTGAGAGGTATGGTTGTGAGACGTATGGTTGTCAGAGGTGTGGTTGTGAGAGGTATGGTTGTGAGAGGTATGGTGGTGAGAGGTATGGTTGTGAGAGGTATGGTTGTGAGAGGTATGGTGGTGAGAGGTATGGTGGTGAGAGGTATGGTGGTGAGAGGTATGGTTGTGAGAGGTATGGTTGTGAGAGGTATGGTGGTGAGAGGTATGGTTGTGAGAGGTATGGTTGTGAGAGGTGTGGTGGTGAGAGGTATGGTTGTGAGAGGTATGGTGGTGAGAGGTATGGTGCTCAGAGGTATGGTTGTGAGGAGGTATGGTGGTGAGAGGTATGGTTGTGAGGAGGTATGGTTGTGAGAGGTATGGTTGTGAGAGGTATGGTTGTGAGAGGTATGGTGGTGGTGAGGTATGGTTGTGAGAGGTATGGTTGTGAGAGGTGTGGTGGTGAGAGGTATGGTTGTAGGAGAGTATGGTGGTGAGAGGTATGGTTGTGAGAGGTATGGTTGTGAGAGGTATGGTGGTGAGAGGTATGGTTGTGAGAGGTGTGGTGGTGAGAGGTATGGTTGTGAGAGGTATGGTTGTGAGAGGTGTGGTGGTGAGAGGTATGGTTGTGAGAGGTATGGTGGTGAGAGGTATGGTAGTGAGAGGTGTGGTGGTGAGAGGTATGGTGGTGAGAGGTATGGTTGTGAGAGGTATGGTGGTGAGAGGTATGGTAGTGAGAGGTGTGGTGGTGAGAGGTATGGTGGTGAGAGGTATGGTTGTAGAGGTATGGTGGTGAGAGGTATGGTTGTGAGAGGTATGGTGGTGAGAGGTATGATGGTGAGAGGTGTGGTTGTGAGAGGTATGGTGGTGAGAGGTATGGTTGTGAGAGGTATGGTTGTGAGAGGTATGGTTGTGAGAGGTATGGTTGTGAGAGGTATGGTGGTGAGAGGTATGGTTGTGAGAGGTATGGTTGTGAGAGGTGTGGGGGTGAGAGGTATGGTTGTGAGAGGTATGGTGGTGAGAGGTATGGTTGTGAGAGGTATGGTTGTGAGAGGTATGGTGGTGAGAGGTATGGTTGTGAGAGGTGTGGTGGTGAGAGGTATGGTTGTGAGAGGTATGGTTGTGAGAGGTGTGGTGGTGAGAGGTATGGTTGTGAGAGGTATGGTGGTGAGAGGTATGGTGGTGAGAGGTATGGTGGTGAGAGGTATGGTGGTGAGAGGTATGGTGGTATGGTTGTGTATTTATGTACAGTATTTATGAACATATTTTGGAATAAATACAATAGTTGATCATCATTCATTTTCTGAATCATTTAATCCTAATTAGGGTCATAGGGAGGCTGGCACCTATCTCAGCAAACACTTAGCGAGGAGAGAGTACACCCTGGATAGCTTTCCAGGCTAGTACAGTACAGAAACATGCATCATCTCATCCTGATGGAAGGCTCTTTCACATGAACCTTTCACCACAGACAGTGACAGACATGGTCGGCCTCTGATAACCCAGTTAGCTACACTGGGGTCACAGCAGTGACAACCCCATGACAACGGGGTCTGAACCCCTGATCTTCAGCTCAGTAATCCAGCAACTTCCAACGGGCCACCTCTGCCGTACATTAGTTTAGCTTTTATACATTAGCATTTGCCCCAAGAGCCAGAGACGGTAGCCAAGGATCGGTCCAATAGAACCCATGCCTTTGGCTGTCACCCAGCTCACAATGAACCCAAGTCCTATGGCATCTCCCAGAGGTGGTGGGTCCATTCAAGGGCGGACCACTGTTTAGTGATCGGGTTGGGCCTGGCTGGGCTGCTTGAGCAGAACCCTAACCACTGGGTTGGGTCTGGCTCCACAAGGGAAACTAGGCAACCAGGGGCAAGGAAAACTTAGTCTTTGCTCATTTTCTTTCCATAGGAGTCTTTTGAACTGCACTTGAACCATCACACTTATAAGTAGAGCACTGGGTGAAAGGTATTGCCTGTTAGTTTTTGTTTGTTTGTTTGTTTTGTGGTTAGTGGTTAGTACAAATCATAGCAAGAAGGCCCTGGGTTCAATCCCTGGGCTCCGTGAATGTGTTTCCTCCCTCAGTCCAAAGACAAACATTAGGCTAATTGGCTGTTCCAAATTGCCCCTAGGTGTGGATGTGGGTGTATATGGTTGTGCCAAATAGTCTTGTAATCTGTTGAGGGTGAACCCAATGCCGGCTGAGATAGACTCTAGCCTCCCTGTGACCCCAGAAGGAATCAGCCTTTGTCTACATGTATAGGCTCACATTCGTTCATCCATCTTATAGGTGTTACTGCATTTCCCATCAGCTCCTGCGTCTAACATGTCGCAGGCCATGAGCACCTGTTTCCTATTGTCCTGGTTTTGCACCCTGTTTATCTTCAGTCCTATTCTGCCTTGCTTTGTCTCGTAACACTCTCCCGTCTGCCATGTTTTATCCATACCGCTGTGTTTATTTTGCTACTCTTGTCCATGCTTTCAGTTTGTAAGTGTTTATCTTTGTTTGCACTTGAACTAATTAAAAGTTTCTGTGCTCGCATGACGTCTCCGGTTACTGACAAAATTATTTAAATGTCAAAAGTTGATGTATTTTCTATTCTCCTTCTTCTTCTTCTTCTTCTTCTTTTCTCTTGCAACTAAACATGACAGAACTTGAAGTCATCATTTATCCAAACACCATCATGGAGAGACGTCAGTATGGCGGTATATCTTATAAGAAAGTCCACTAGCAGAGCTAGCGTGCTGTTTGGGCCACAGGGCAAAGTTACAAATGCTGCAGAGTCACTCAGTTCATAACAATTATTCAGACATATGACAGGACTCATGACTTGTGATATCCATCGCATTTCACCCAGTTAAAGGACTCGGCGAGATCTGAATCCTATTAAAGTCACACGCACATGCAAAAATTGAAAATCTGGAAGAAGCATCAGTCTTTTCCAGATCCGTTTGGCTGGAAGCCATAAGCAAGGAAACGAAAAAGTTTAGGTCTGTTTCATGACAAATTGAGAAAAGAAAAGAAAAAGCATATGTAAGCCAAAGTCTGGACTGACAACTGGGTTAATGGGTTCATGTGAGCGGTTTCAGGACCTGTTTTTTTTTTTTTTTATTTCCCTTCACTCTAAATGCAATTTATTGACCCGGTGTGTCTGAAAGGGACTGGAAAACGTGCACATCTGTCTTTGGCTATCTTATATATCTCCATCTGAGAC
>CM045747.1:6475581-6560581 GCA_024760905.1 Plotosus lineatus | reverse complement strand
TATGACCAATTCACGCACACACACACACACACACACACACACACACACACACACACACACACATTTATTATATTGATTTACAATGTTTTACAGTCAAAACCAGACCAACAACTATTGTCTGAGCACAGAAATGGTGGCAAACAACAGCGATTCAGAGCTGAGAGGAGGAAGCATTTTATAGTCGTATTTTCTCAAGTGGAAGCATGATGACGGGATGCCAATCAACCAACTGATTACAAGCCCAAAGTCAAAAGAATCAGTTGGAAGGAGATGGCGACTGAGCTAAGTTTTTAATCACTGAAATTCAGAGCGGTGATGACGGAGTCGTTGAACATAGACACACCGTACATCTGCATGCAGGCCCATCCTCATGACTCTGATTGATGAAGCTGTTTTGTCAGTGCACTTTATGCTCGGCTGCCAGCCAGCGGAAGACTGTTTTGTAGCCAAACTTTCGCAATGAATAGTACATATGAGCTATGATATCATGCCGTGCTGACTCCATGCTGTGGTGAGAAGCTTTGGCATTTGTTCCTGGGTTCAAGTTGCCTACGTCATGCATAATTTCATAGCGATCGTGCTGTGATTGGTTGACTATAATAACGTCACTCGGAATTCCGAGATTTCCGTGCATTATGCAAAACAAATTGATGGATGAAAAAAAACTATCCCTGGGGTACATGTGAGAGTTGAGAAGTTGAGAAAAAAACCCCAAGGTTTTTTTTTTTTTTTTTACAGGAAAAGGCCTGTATTATGTGCAGTCATAAAGGCAGTTTAATAAAATATTACAGTGTGGGACCTTTTAGGCTGGTAGTGTATATACAATCAGGGATTCACTGGAGGAATTTAAAAAGGAAATTAAACCCAAACCCAACAAAAGGCTGCAAGCACAGTTCATGTCTGTTTCTATTAAAATGTGCTGCTTCATGAACCGAGTTTTCATTAGCGAGAAAAAAACAAAACAAAACAAAAAAACAGCAATTACTCCATATAATAGGTGGAGACATTGTAATGTGAAAGGTAGCAAAGAAGTCATGTGACCACCTTATGTTTTTCTCTGTAATACAAAACTAATTTACATGAGCACATGATGTGATATTCTTTTTTTTTTTTTTCATGTGCAGGATTTGGACTGCTGTTTGATGTGTATGATTAGACTATATATGTGAATTGTTTTTGCACCTTATTTTATTTTATTCAGGAGTTCACCCATTTATATCGGATTTGCTGAACTGTTATTGCCATTAACTTTAGCCTTATATGAACTGGGAGATTCACATCCTATTCTTCTCAGTTGTTAATCTCACAAGAGTGAAGGTGCAGCCTTTTCAAACTGGCTAATACAAACTATCAGATTGATTTTTTTTTTTTTTTTCGCAGACTGCAACTTCAAAAATGTAAGTAAAAACCACATCATAATGAAAACCTTTCCTTTTATTTCAATTAAAGCTTTGGTTTTAATGATAATGGATGTTGGTACTGTAACTGAAATGACTCGGTGAGCTGTCCAGGGTGCAACCCACCCTCGCTCAGAGTCGGCTGAGAGGCGCATCAGCCTCCGTGTGACACTAATTAGGATTAAGTGTTCATTTTCTTTAACAGCTTAATCTTAATTAGGGTCACGGGGAGGCTGGTACCTATCTCAGCCAACTCCGGGCAAGAACAGAGTACACCCTGGACAGCTCGTCAGGCCATTTCTGGGCGGAAACACGCCGATGGCTTTGCAGCTACTCTTGTCGAAAGTCAGCAATGGTTCTTTTACATGAAACTCACACAATAGACAGTGAGAGACATGGCCGGCCTTGGATAACACAGTTAGCTGCTGGAAAATTAAGTCAAGACAAGAGCGCTGGTAAAAAGTAAATAATGTAAGATAATGAATTGGGCGGGGCTTCCTTTTGATAACAGAGAGATGAAAACATCTGCACGAATGTCACTCATTCGAGTTCCATATGTTGATTGGCTGATTCGGCATTTTTATTGTCGGGTTGGTGAGTGGAAGAAAAAGAAGAAGGATTTTTTTGGCTGTAATAATTCATCGAGAGGGTGGCATGATGGTGTCACAGCAAGAAGGTCCTCGGCTCAAGTCCCAGCTTTGGCGTTTCTCGGGGTACTCCAGTTTCCTCCCACAGTCCAAAAACATGCACGGTATGTTACATGGCTTTTCCAACTCACCCCCTAGGTCTGAGTATGAGTATGAATGGTTGTGTGAGTGTTGGCCCTGCGATGGCCTGGCGAGTTGTCCACGGTGTACCCCACCCTTATCCAGAGTCAGCTGAAATGGACAGCAGCCTCGTCGTGATCCTAATTAGGATTACGCGGTTCAGAAAATGAATGAATGATAAATTAATCAACGCTAAAACTTATCAAGGATGGAAACACTGTAGAAATTTTGCCTCAAGTTTACAGGATCACTCAGAAACCTGAGGTGAACAAGGGATGAATCTTTGGTCAAACCCTCTCTTCTGTGAAAAGTGACCTGATACCACAAACCTAACAAGCAGAGATTTGCCTGGGAGAGGAGCCAAGAAAGTGACATTGTTTGACCCAGCTGCCAATCAATGCCTCCGCATCATGCCAGACTAAACACTGTCACTATTTTAGCATGGCTTGTTGGCGGCAGCTGCTGGATTTGAAGCTGTGGGTTGAAGCAGCGAGGGGAAAAAGTGGGGGTCCTTTTAGGGGGAAACGCTCAATTGGGCATAGCAAACACACAGCAACCTGTAATAGGCCTCTCTCTCTCTCTCTCTCTCTCTCTCTCTCTCACACACACACACACACACACACACACACACACACACACACACATACACACACACACACACACACGTATCCAGTAGTGTGTCCAACATTCTGTTTGAGAGTTCTAGGAAATCTGAAAGCGCGGGCTTTGGCTTACGAGTGATTAAATGTAAATCAACACAACTGGGAGTTTGGGGATAATTTATAAGTGGTGTCCCACCCATAAGTGCTGCATTCCTTGGCTTTGGAAATATAACACTTCAGTCTAATTGCACACTACGCTTTTAACCACTGGAGTTTGTTACAATAAATGATGTGAAACTGATTCTACAGTACAATGTGGATATTAGCATTTTACCTTTAAGTTATTTTCTCTGGGTGATAGTGCTAATTTATTCACCAATGTTAATAAAATGGCATGGATAAAAAAAAAAAAAAAAAAAAAAAAAACACAATTTTTAAAAACTGGTCCAAGATCCTTCAAATACTTTGAAAATGCAAAATAATTTAAAAATTATAAAACAACTTTCATTGTCAAAAAAAATTCTGCCAGGATCGAAACTCGTAGTTGATTTCTTTTTTTTTTTTTTTTTTGAAACCCAGAAAAGCTGAAGCTTCGCCTTTTGAAAAGCACGTTTCATGAATTCAACCTGGATTTTGGTTTAATTATGTTCCCTGTGTGATCCGAATGCTGATCAACACGCAGTGCGCAACGTTAATTGCTTTCTAGCAAACGAATTTGCAGTGGAGATTTATCCCATTAATACGGAGACGCGAGGGACTGACTGCGAGTGAGTGAAACGTTTTTCAGCAGATCAACAGGATCTGACCTGATGCGCTGGACAATGTCAGATTTGTCAAAAAGAAATGATGTGAATCTATGAGTAGGCTTTAAAAATTGATAGAGCGAAAGAGCAAGCAAGATGAACGTGGTTCACGTTGAGGACTAGAGCTCCAAAAATAGTATACGTAATAACTTTTAATCTACATGGTTTTACTGTTACACAACTATATATATATGTGAAAATGTTGATGTTCTCTTTGGGCATAACGAGGATGGATAGGATCAGGAATGAGAACATCGGAGGGACAGCAAATGTAAGAGGTTTTGGAGACAAAGTCAGAGAGGCTAGATTGAGATGGTTTGGACATGTACAGAGGCGGGATAGCGAGTATATTGGTAGTAGGATGCTGAAGTTGGAACTACCTGACAGAAGGCCCAGATGAAGACCAAAGAGACAGTTCATGGATGTGGTGAAGGAGGACATGAAGGCAGTTGGTGTAAGAGAAGAAGATATAGCGGATAGGGTGAGATGGAGACGGATGATTCGCTGTGGCGACTCCTGAAGGGAACAGTCGAAAGGAAAAGAAGAAGATATATACAGTATATATATATATATACATATATATATATATATGCTGTGATGGACTGGTGAGCTGAAGCCTACTCACTGTGTGTGTGTGTGTGTGTGTGTGTGTGTGTGTGTGTGTGTGTGTGTGTGTGTGTGTGTGTGTGGGCACACCTGGAACACCTCACCTATCCATTGCTGGGCAACACACAGATGTTCACCTATTCACATTCACACCCAGGGACAATTTGGGACAAATAACTGGTCTACACATCTTTAGATTGTTGGAGTAAACCAGAGAGCCCAGAGGGAACTCATACAAAGCACAGAGAGATCATGCTAACTCCACACAGAATCACCCTGACTGAGTCTGGGATGCGAACCTATGTCCTTCTGACCTGCTGTCTCGCCATCCTGCCTCAGATCCTTCAAGTTTCAATCTATCTAATTTTAATTTATTTTTACTGGTGTGTTGACATGCTTCTGGCATCACCGGCCCTTGCATGTATCTGCTCTCTCTTAACGAGGGCAGAATCCCTCCTGAACAGCTCACTGGCCGTCACAGGGCAAAAACACACTGATGGCTTTGCAGCCGACTCTTGACGAAAGTCAGCAATGCTTCTTTTACATGAACCTCACACCATAGACAGTGAGATACATGTTTACAAGTTAGTACTGTACTGAAGGGAACAGTGACAACCTTGTGGAGAGTGGGGCTTGAACCCCCAACCTTTGGATCAGTGATCTAGCACCTTTTACCAGCAGGCCACTGCTGCCCAATTTTCATTAATTTTAATTCTTCAGTAAATTTTAAGAATGAAGAGATCACATTTTGTCATTTTTCAGAAACAAGACAAACTGTTCTTCATACCTTACAAACTTTAAAAGAAGAAAAAAAGACCAGCTGGGTGCAGATGCTCCTGCTGAAAGTACCATTGATATCCCAATATACAACAAGTGTAGTAAGTTCAAAAGCTCCTGCTTCAGTGTGCAGGACGCAAATATCCAGAAACTTAATACACAGTTTTATCTCTGTGACCTTGAGAAGTAGGTCAAGGTCACTCACACACAAACTCTTTCTAGCACCCATAGTAGTGAACCAGCATACTGAGTTTAAAAGCCCCAGCTTCGCCACACGGTCAAGTAAATGTCCGAAAACTAACATGTGACCGACGGACAGACGTAATGAGTTCCTATAGCTCCTCGTGGTTGGGAGCTAAAAATCCTTGTGAAGGAATGAAAATGGAGAAAAATGTCCCAAAGTAGTTAGACAGACAACATAACTTCTAACTATAAATGTATACGATGTAGTCTTAAAAGTAAATAGAAGTCTTGAAATCATTGGCTACCAAATCTCTGTGTTATAGTTGTAACAGGAAGTGAACAAGTGGAACATCCTGTCATAGGAAAATAATCAACTTCCATGTGGATGGTAAGTCTGCATCATCACACCATGTAATGATTGATTATTTTCCTATAACTTCACCAACCAAGTGGGGCTGGTGCCGTAGTGGTGTGCTGTGCTCATGATCGGGAGGTTGTGTGTTCAAATCCCAGTTCGACCCCCACTGTGCTAAGACCTCTTGGTAAGGTCTCAATTACAAGTGTACCTCTGTTCACCCAGCAGTATAAATGGGTACCAGTAAAAAATATACTGGGAAGATAACCTGCGATGGACTAGCGTCCCATCCAGGAGGAGTTGAACTCCTGGTAGCTTCATGCTACGGAAACCGGGGATAAGCACCGGCCTGATGAGCCGCTAGGCTCGAGTGTAAAAATCCCAAAAGGAAAAAAAAAAAAAAAAAAAAAAAAAAAAAGCGCCCACCAAGTGTTCATTACTTATTATCCAGTAATAAAAGTATGAAACTAACACGTTCCTAATGTTCCTAATTTTAAAAATTAAAATCAAAATAGCGCCGATTCTGATGAATAATCAGGTGGGGACAATCATTGCTAGTTATAAATCCATTTTCTTTGCCGAAATAGAATTGTAAATAAATAGTTTTCTTTCCTGTTCTGTTAAAATAACACCAAAAGGTTAATCAACTCAATACTATTTCGCTCATTCTTGAGTTCTAGTATGTAGCATGTAGCATGTTGCTCACTCGCCCACAAATATCAAGATCGCATCTCAAATAAAGTAGAAGTGATGGCTCAGAGCACCTAAAAGCATCTATAATAATAAAACAGACAAACATGTGGCACAGATTATCTCTGACGCCTGGTAATATCTCTCGGCTTCCAGGTCTGCACTTAGCTGTGTTTTGTTTTGACCATGAGCACTTTAAAGCACGAAGGCAAAATAAATAACCTAATGAAGATGGGTACGACACTAAGGAAAATGGAGACGCAGCAGAGGAACAGCAGGTCCACTGCAACGCACACTCAGTTGAATGATCTGCTGCATCCCTGAAGGAGAAGGGCTAATGGAAAGCCTGCTGAAATACATCAGAAGAAAAGCCCGGGTCAAGTGAGGGGAAGGATTCCTCGGGGGTGGAATCAAAACAAATAGCAGCATGAAACTGATACTTTTCAGCTGCGCAGATTTCTGTGGTCTAATACCAGCCTCGGCTCAGGAGAACCGGACAGTTCGGAAATAGATACAGACACCAGGGAGAGTAAAATATGATCTGATACAGTGAAATCCGGGTGCATTACAAATATTTATGGATACTGAATTCGCTTACATTTGCCGGAATTGTGCCAGCGCTCTGTTAAACAACCGCGGCGGCGAGGAGTTCGAAATACAGTGCGAAACAAGTATGAAAATGTGTTTATTTGAAGCGTAAATTGTTTAAAAAATTTTCAGGTCTGTTGTACTAATAATACAGTTTTGGATTCTGATCTAACGGTAGCTTGTGTTGATTTAACCATAGTTCCAGTGGGGGGGTTGATAATAATAATAATAATAATAATAATAATAATCACATATTTACATTGTTCCCAATTTTGTCTTCATTTTAATAGTTTATTACAGTAAAGACTTCACATCTATAAGAGTGGAATAAAATACGAGAACATTTTTTTCACTTTTCATGGAAGGAGTCTCCAGTGTCAGCTCTGTGCAAAAGTCGGAACTACAACTATGAATGAGAGATTATTGTTATTTTCATTTCTTTAATTTGGTTTATTTATTAACATCCAGAAAATATAGGGAAAAGACAGAGTTTAATAGCAAAGCGGACTTTGATAGGCATGGAAAGTGACTTGAACCAATAAAATATATTGATTATTATTATTATTATTATTATTATTATTATTATTATTATTATTATTATTATTATTATTATTATTATTATTATTATTTGTTAGCAGGATGGTAAGGTGCTGGCTTACTGATCAGAAAGTCAGGGTTCTAGCCCTACTATCACCAAGAAGTCACTGCTGTTCCCAAAGTGCAGCTAACTGGGTTATAAAAGGCCGGCCTTATCATTCACTGTCTGTGGTGAGAGGTTCATGTAAAAGAACCATTGCTGTCAGCAGTAAAGAGTCGGCCCCTGGGTCACCAACAGCATGTTCCTGCACTGTGATGGCCTGGTGAGTTCTCTAGGGTGTACTCTACATTTGCTCAGAGCCGGCTGAGATGGACACCAGCCTCCCCGGCAACTCCAATTAGGATAAAAATGGTTCAGAAAATGAATAAATGAAAAAAATAAATAAATAAACTAATAAGAATTACTATTATAATTAATAATTAATTATTATTATTATTATTATTATTATTATTATTATTATTATTATATTAAAATAATAATAATAATAATAATAATAATAATAATAATAATAATAATAATAATAAGGGCGGGATGATGTACGTCTCCGCGTGGTAGGCCTGAATAGGGGATTTTCCCAGAACTAAACGTACATCACCCAGTTAGGGCTGACCCCCAGAAGCTGGTTTACTACTGGATTGAACGGAAAAAAAAAAAAATTAATCTTTCACTTCCTCAGCCCAGTCAGCCTCCCTCCGGTAATCAAACCTGCCAAACTGGAAATGGGGCTTGCCCCAGGGGGAGGCAATGAACCCGTCCACGAATATTCTAGACGAACCATCTAAAATCCACATATCGATGGCAAGTCGCTTAAGCAACATTGGGACAATTCCAACCCTTTGTATACTTATCTGACCCAACAAAATTTGCGAGATCAACTCGCAACCGGCGATTAAAGATCTACATGCGCCGTGATGCAGATGATAATTTCCCTGCAAGTGGTCAGGTACCTTCTCAAGAACCCAATGTTCGAATAGAGGCAGACCCTAAATTTCAGATGAATGCCCGTGTCCTTCTCGCCCCTCTTCCCAATGAAGTTAGCCCACCTGACGGCAACAATGAAAATTCCTCTGGCTTTCCACTTTCTGATTTGACCAATGATTTTTCCACATCATCAGTTCATGATGACCATATTTCTGTTTTGTTTAACCGTTACTATAGAGAAATTCTAGATTTACCGATTGACAAAAAGAAGCCAGTTAAAATGGCAATAAAATATTTTCCACAAAATGAAATTGATAAATTAAATGAAATAATTTCTGTAACTCTTGACGTGGAGTGTTCCCTGCATGAGATTAATTGTTGCATGTTTGCCGCTATTCGAACTTTAGAGGAATTACATACAGTTTCCAATCCTTCCAACAATGGTTACAGCAAGAAAAGTAAAGAAAATCGATTTCAACGTAAATTAAAAGAAACAAGGAAAAACATATCGTGGCTGCAGCTTTGCCTTAAATTAAGATCTCATGGCAAGTCAATGTCAAAAAGACAAAAGACAATTTGGAGAAATTTAAAGGCCAAATACAAAACAACTAAAGAAAAAAAAATTCTCCTTCAAATACTTGATTCCCTTAAGGCAAAGGTTAAGATTTGGACAGAGAGAAAAAGAAAATGGGAAAAGAAGAATAAATTCATGAGATAAAACAAAATATTTAAAACCAACAAAAAACAATTTTACAGGCAACTAAATACACCTATAAGTAATGATGACCAGAGACCACCCATGGAATCCAGTGAGAGGTTTTGGTCACAGTTGTGGTCTATACCCAGCAACTGTAACTTTGAGGAACAATGGGTAGAAGAATACAGCAAAGCCACGTCAGAAAACGTTAATTCACCATTGCTGTATCTCATTACTTCGGACTGCCTGAAGAAAACAAACCAAATCAACACAGCTCCAGGCCCTGACGGCATTCAAAATCAGTTTTGGAAACTGTTCTCCTGTGTCCAACTACATCTGCTCACTTGTTTTAATTCTTTGATGGACACAGGAGATGTCCCTCCTTGGTTCTGTAAATGTCGCACAATACTCCTCCCAAAGAAAGGAGACTTGACAGATCCTAAAAATTACCGCTCTATTACCTGCCTGAATACGATGTACAAAATCTTTACAGGGTGGTTGACAAATCTCGTGTCATCCTATTGCTCCTCCAATAAAATTATTTACCCGGAGCAAAAGGGAGCCAGAAAGGGATATTGGGGATGCAAAGATCAGTTATTGGTCCAGAAAATGATACTTGAAGAGGCTAAAACTTACCACCGCAACCTCTCAATGTGCTGGATTGACTCCAGAAAAGCATCCGACTCTGTCCCTCATGAATAGATTCTGAAGTCTTTACAATGTGTTGGCCCACCTGAGCAATTACTCCATTTACTCAAGTCTTTAATGAGTTGCTGGTCAACTCAGCTTGAGATGTCCTCGCAAGGTCAGGTTAGGACTTCAGAACCTATTTGAATTAAGAGAGGAATATTCCAGGGGATTCTTTTAGACCTCTGCTTTTTTGTTTGTCACTTAATCCCTTGAGTTTTTTGCTCAATACGGAGGAAGGTTATCATCCAGGACCTCCACAGCACAGATCCCCAACACCTCTTACTCATCTCCTTTACATGGATGACATCGAGCTGATTGCCAAAGGAGATTCCAACTTGAAGAAACAAATTCTCCTTGTCGAGTCCTTTTCACAAGATATTGGTGTGACTTTCGGACTTGATAAATGTAATATTCTTCATTTAAAACGTGAAAAAGCAATCAATGATGGATCAGTTGAGTTACATGGAGGAGGAGTGATGAGCATCTTGTGGAATGCCAATCGTACACCTATTTGGGAATGCAAGTTCGAGACAAGCTCCAGAATGCCCACATAAAAGACAAACTTTGGGCCGAGTACAAATCTCATCTAAAAAATTTCTGGAGTTCGGAGCTAAATGCTAGAAACAAGGTCAAAGCCACAAATACTTACACAATGCCTGTCCTTTCTTACTCTTTTGGTGTTGTTGATTGGACAAAGGACGACATCATGGGTCTCGATCGCCTTACAAGAAGGATCATGTCTGACAACTGAGCATCACCACCCTCATTCCTCTATCAATCGTTTATATTTATCAATCAATTCCGGGGGACAAGGTTTGATTAATGTGGAGGCACTTCATGATCGTATTTTATTGTGTACTTCTGGACGTATTTATTTATCTGATGATCCACTTGTGAAACATATCAAGACTCACGATGAAAGCAAGCACTTCCATAGATATTTTAAACGCACCAAGGCTGCTGGACAGAATCTCAACGTCAATTTTGATTTTGTCGATGGCGAAGTACTGCTGGACGGTACATCTATGTGTGTCAACCAGGTGAAGTCTTTCATAAAATCTGCTCAGAGTCGTCATTTCAAGTCCCACTCTTAACAGGTTGTCAGTGTCTTACCCCCTTTGGGCACTCATTGGGTTATCAAAGGCCGGCCATGTCTCTCACTGTCTATGGTGTGAGGTTCATGTAAAAGAACCATTGCTGACTTTTGTCAAGAGGAGCTGCATAGTTGCCAGCGTGTTTATACTCTGCGATGGCCTAGCGAGCTGTCCACGGTGTACTCTGCCCTCGCCCAGCCCCTCACGACCATAATTAGGATTAAGCGGTTTAGAAATGAATTATTATTATTATTATTATTATTATTATATACTGCAAATCACTCCAATGAGAGCTGGAGGTCCCGGCTTGATGAAGCCAAAAGGACATCATCCACAAGAAGCAGCGACGAGATCCGATGATCACCAAACCAGAATCCCTCAAAGCCTCAGCTGCTCCCAGAAATTCTTTCCATAAAAATTATGAACACAATCGGTGACAAAGGACAGCCTTGGTGGACACCATCCCTCACCGGAAAGTAATTCAACCTGCTGTTACCAAAACAGACCAAACTCTGGCTTGGGTGATACTGCAATCAAATGGCAAGTAGCAACAGGTCAAGAACACTGTACTCCCGGAGCACACCCCACAAGATAAGCTGAGGGACATGGTTGAAAACCTTCTCCAAATCCACAAAACACATGTAGACAGATTAGGCAAACTCCCATGCCCCTCCAAGATCCTGTAAAGTGTATAGAGTTGGTCAAGAGTGCTACGGCCAGGACGAAAACCACATTGTTCCTCCTGAATCTGAGGTTCAACTATCTGTCAGATCCTCCTCTCTAATACCCCTGCATAGACTTTCCCGGGTAAGCTGAGGGGTGTGATTCCCCAATAAATGGAAAACACCCTCTGGCTCCCTTTTTAAAAAGATGGACTACCACCCTGGTTTGCCAATCCAGAGGTACAGCTCCTGATGACCACGCAGTGTTGCAGAGACGAGTCAACCAAAACAGTCCTACAGCATTCAGAGCCCCAAGATATTGAGGGCGGCACTCATCCAACCCCGGAGCCCAACCACCAAGGAGCTTTTTTACAACCTCTGTGACCTCCTCTCCAGTGTTGGGCTAACCCCCGCCCAAACCCCCAAGCTCTTCCTCCTCCATGAAAGGCATATTAGTGGGATTGAGGAGGTCCTTAAAGTATTCCCTCAACCTCCCAACGACATCCCCAGTCGAGGTGAGCAGTTCCCTACCTCCACTGTAGACAGTGTTTGTGGAGAACTGCTTCCTCCTCCTGAGGCATGAGATGGTGGTCCAGAACCTTTTTGAGGCCAACCGATAATCACTCTCCAGGCCCTCACCAAACTGCTCCCATGCCCGAGATTTTGCATCTGCGACAGCTTCGGCTGCTGCATGTTTGGCCTGCCGGTACCTGTCTTCTGCCTTGGGAGTCCAACAGGCCAATAAGACCCGATAGGCCTCCTTTTTCAGCTGGACGGCTCCCATCATTACAGGTATCCACCACCAGGTTCAGGGGTTACTGCCACGAAAAGCATCAACGACCTTCTGGTCACAACTCTGGGCTGCCGCCTCACTAATGGAGGCATGAAACATGGCCCATTCGGATTCCATGTCACCCGCCTCCTCGGGACATGGTTTTAGCTCTGCCAGAGGTGGGAGTTAAAGGCCTCTCGGACTGGATACTCTGCCAAACGTTCCCTGCAGATCCTAATTACATGCTTAGGCCTGCCAGGTCTGGAAGGCAGCCTCCCCCACCATCAAAGCCAGCTCATCACCAGATGGTGATCGGTTGATAGCTCAGCTCCCCTCTTCACCCAAGTGTCCCGAACATACAACCGCAAGTCCAGTGACACGACTACAAAGTCGATCATCGAACTGTGACCGAGGGTATCTTGGTGCCAAGTGCACTTATGGGCTCCCTTATGTTCGAACATGGTGTTCATGATAGAAAAACTGTGATGAGCACAGAAGTCCAACAACAAAACACCATTCGGGTTCAGACTGGAGAGTCCATACCTACCAATCACACCCTTCCAGGTCACACTATCATTGCCCATATGGGTGTTGAAGTCTCCCAAGACAAGTGAGTCTCCCGATGGAGTGTTCTCCAACACACCCCCTAAAGCCTCCAAAAAAGGGTGAGTACTCTGAACTGTCATTTGGTGCATAAGCACAAATAATAGTCAGGACCCGTCCCCCCACGTGAAGGCTACCCTTCTGTCGACCGGGGAGAGCCCCAATGTTTGGGCATCGAGACGGGGACAAGCTGCCTCTCCCCATGAGCAACTCCAGAATGGAATAAGGTCCAGCCTCTCTCAAGATGGGTGGTTCCAGAGCCCGAGCTATGCGTTGAGGTGAGACTGACTATATCTAGTCAGTATCTCTACAAATCATGCATCAGCTCAGGCTCCTTCCTCGCCAGAGAGGTGACATTCCATGTCTCAAGAGTCAGAGTCAGTAACCGAGGATCAGTCTGACAAAAAACATGCCTTCAGCTACCACCCAAGTCACATTACACCTGACCCCTATAGCCCCCCCCCCACCCCACCCCCACCCACAAGTGGTGGGTCCATGGGAGGGCGGACCCATGTTTCCTTTTCAGGCTGGCTTGACTACCAGGCACTCACCTTTGAGCCCCTCCCCCAAGCCTGGCGCCAGGGGGAACCCCGGTGACCCGCATAAGGGCAAGGTAAACTGTGTCCTTTCCTTTTTATTTAACATAGAGATTTTCAGAAACGCACTTCCTCTGGACCTTCACTATGGACTTGTTTGCCTTGGGTGACTCTACCTGGGGCATCATGCCCCTGACAACATAGCTCCTAGGATCATTAGGTCGCGCAACCCCCTTATATATATATAAATTCTAACTTGCTTAGGTAGAAAACTTTAGCTCAGCAAGATGCTAGCAAACATTAAGAGAAGCATGGGACATGAACTGGTGAAGTGTATAATTAAACTGATAAGCTAACTAGCCAAACTAAAATAACTACAGTCGATTCATCTCTTTAAAGTTGATGTTCTATTCTTACACTAACCTTGGACACTAATCAATATCAATATCATCAGGAGCTCTGTTTAAGTATGGTGTCTAAATCTATAGAAGAGTATTTTACTTGTTCACATTTAAAAATTGTTTTTATTATGTAATCTTCCTGGGTATAACTTATAAGCTATTAATACTGTTTTTACAAAACAACCACACACACACACACACACACACACACACACACATATATATATATATATATATATATATATATATATATATATATATATATATATATATATATATATATATATATATATTTCCAAGGATCCCTCTGTGGTTAATTGGGACCAAGATCTCCACGTGACCATCGAAATCTGCGTTTGTTCGAAAGTTTGATCACCCCCCCCCCCCCGTCTGATACGTGCATGTATATGTGTACTGTATATAATATCAATAAATACATATTCAATGCTATAAATCCTTATAATAACAATTCAACATTCAAAAAATAACATAAGATGTAAATAAAATATAAATACACACAAATACAGATGGTATTACATGAGAAGAAGATGACACATATTCATACGAGTGTGCAAGCAATGTATCCAGTTTTGATGGGAGTTTTTGAGTTGTTTTTAGTTTGTATTTATTTACAGGTTTTTTTTTGTTTGTTTTTTTTGCATAATTGGCCTTGTTTTTGCGGCATTTTCCTTAACTTTTCCCCCTATTCTTTTTTAATTTCCTAATTTCCTTACAATATGATTCAAAATCACTTTTATTTTGTCTTAGTGTGCAGAGCATATAATCTGAGTTATTAAGGACTACAGTAAACTGTAAACACTGATTTAAAAATGTATCTTAACATTTCAAAAGTGTACCCTCTACGCGTAGTTTCCAAATTTATTATTTTTGGAAAGGAAAATTGGTTTAACTATTAGAAATGACAGACTATAAGCTGTCACCCCAGAGCCTCCTTTTCCTAAACATCACATTATTTCCCATTATAATATCATGGGATAAAAGTTATAAACAAAAAATTCAATAAGAACAATGCTATATACAGCCACATCTTTTTCTCGTTCATACATACTTCATACAGGTTACACAAAGTTCAGCGTGACAGCGAAAGAACAGGGAACATTCACATAAACCTTCATGCCTGGTGTTTTCCATGTTCTTCCCCTGCTGTGCGACATGGCCTCAGCTTCCTTTGTGTTACTTTAACCCAATAAATCCCACCAAAGTGGCTGTTCTCTGGAGTGCCATCCATCCCCTGGCTTATTTTGACAAGGCTTTGTTCTGAACAATAGGCTGAAAAGGGTTAAGTCACCGAGGGCGCTTCCCAACTTCCTTTCAGCTGCATCTCACTTTCTGGACTTTTATAAGTAACATGATACACAGCACTGATCTCGCGCCTTTTTATTTCAATACGCACACAAAAAAAAAGTTTATGTTTTACTGAATCGTCATTCACTGGTTGCTTTAAAAGGTTTAATTAGTTCTAAAATAAAATTACAGATGGGATATGATGATGTTTTGATGTTGGATTAAAGGAGCAACAAGCATCATAACTGGAACTGCAGAAATGTAGCATTAGTATTACTACTACTACCACTATTACTACTACCACTATTACTACTACCACTATTACTACTGCTACTATTACTACTACCACTATTACTACTACCACTATTACTACTACTACTACTACTACTACTACTACTACCACTATTACTACTGCTACTATTACTACTACTACTACCACTATTACTACTACTACTATTACTACTACTACTACTACTACCACTATTACTACTACTACTACTACTACTACTACTACTACTACCACTATTACTACTGCTACTATTACTACTACTACTACCACCACTATTACTATTACTACTACTACCACTATTACTACTACTACTATTACTACTACTACTACCACCACTATTACTACTACTACCACTATTACTACTACTACTATTACTACTACTACTACTACTACCACCACTATTACTACTACTACTACTACTATTACTACTACTACTACCACTATTACTACTACTACTATTACTACTACTACTACTACCACCATTAATACTACCACTACTACCACTACCACCACTAACACCACCATCACCACTCGCCACACCACTACACTACTACCAAACCAATTACTACCATTACTTCACTACCACCACCATTACTACTCACTACCATTACCACTACCACTACCACCACCATTACCACTACCACCACCATTACCACTACCACCAATTACCACTACTACTACCACTACCACCACCATTACTACCATCACTCATTACTACCACCACTACCACCACCACCATTACTACTACTACCACTACCACACTACCACCACCACCATTATCA
Source organism: Plotosus lineatus (assembly GCA_024760905.1). Lineage (NCBI taxonomy): Eukaryota > Metazoa > Chordata > Actinopteri > Siluriformes > Plotosidae > Plotosus > Plotosus lineatus. Next base: position 6,544,463 of record CM045747.1, on the reverse strand, counting down.
CTACTGCCACCATTACTACCACACTACCACCACCATTACTACCACCACCACCACCAATCTTACTACCACTCACCACCACTACCACTACTACCACCACCATTACCACTACTACCACCACTACCACCACCATTACCACCAATTACCACCACCACCATTACTACCACTACTACTACCACCACATTACCACTACCATTACTACTACCACCACCACCATTACTACCACCACCATTACTACTACTACTATTACTACTACTACTACTACTACCACTATTACTACTACTACTATTACTACTACCACCACTATTACTACTATTACTACTACTACTACTACTACCACTATTACTACTACTACCATTACTACTACTAGAACTACTATTACTACTACTACTATTACTACTACTATTACTACCACTATTATGACTACTACTATTACTACTACAACAACAACAACTACTACTACTACAACTACTACTACTACTACTACTACAACTACTACTACGACTACTACTACCACCACCATTACTACTACTACTACAACTACTACTACTACTATTAGTACCACCATTATTGCTATTACCACAACTACTACTACTACTACTACTACTGCTGCTGCTGCTGCTACTACTGGTACTACTACTACTACTACTACTATTACTACCGTTACTGCCACTACTCCTACTACTACTCCTACTACCACTACTACTATTAGCACCACCATTATTGCTATTACCACCACTACTACCACTATTACTACTACTACTACTACTACTACTACTGCTACTGCTGCTGCTGCTACTACCACTACTCCTCCTACTACTATTGTTACTGCCACTACTCCTCCCTCCTCCTCCTCCTCCTCCTCCTCCTCCTACTACTACTACTACTACTACTACTGTTACTACAACTACTACTACTACTAATATAATTGTTTTGTAGAACTTGGGAAAAAATACTTAACATTCTCACCATAGCAAAGGTAAAAAAAATCTAAAAATAGTACAGCTGTTTTATCTCAGATGAAACCTATTAACATGTTTGTTGTTTGTTTGTTTATAGTAATATGCAGCTTAAGAAATTAACTTTTTATGAAATACATTATGAATTACATTTCAGAGATGAAAATGTTGAGGTTCTCTTTGAGAGTATCAAGGATGGATGAGAACATCAGAGGGACAGCACATGTAAGATGTTTTGGAGACGAAGTCAGAGAGGCTATATTGATATGGTTTGGACATGTACAGAGAAGGGATAGTGAGCATATTGTCAGTTGGATGCTGAGGTTGGAACTACCACGCAGAAGGCCTAGAGGAAGACCAAAGAGGAGATTTACGGATTATTTACTGATCAGAGTGAAACATGGTGGTGGAAGCATCATGTTGAATCATTTATCAATAAGAATATTGTATATTATTTACTTATTTGTTCATTCAAATTTACCTTTATCAAAAGTAGGTCCAGTGTTTTGTAAGTTTTACATTTGTTTTTATTCTTACCAACAAATATTACGATGCATTTTAAAATCCAATATGGATTATATTTTCTGTGTTAATATCAAATTATACAATACAACAACAGAAAATTTCATTTATTATTATTATTATTATTATTATTATTATTATTATTATCAGTTCAGTTCATTTTTTGTAAATACTTAATCCTAATTATGGTTGTGGGGAGGCTGGGGCCCATCCTAGTCCACTCCAGGCGAAGGCAGAGTACACCCTGGACAGCTCACCAGGCTATCGCAAGGTGGAAACACGCTGACGGCTCTGCAGCCTACTCTTGTCAAAAGTCAGCAATGTATTATTATTATTATTATTATTATTATTATTATTATTATTATTATTTGTTTCATCTCATGACTTTTTGTAGGTTTTGATGTGACTGTGCACGTCCCTAAAATAATTTTCAGGTAAGTTTACTGCCCTCGTGATGAGTACGATGAAAATAAAAGTATTCCAAAATATATTTATTGTATGTTGAAAAATAGAACATCAGTTGGATTATATTTAAAGCTGGTGGGTTAGGTTGAATCAATTTTGTTTTATCTTCAAAAAAAAAAAAGGAAAAAAAAGGAAACCTGAGGTTGAGCTTTGTGGGTTACAGTAAATGGAGCCGGATATTAAATAATGACTGTTTTTCCATCCAGTGTTAATTATTTTAATTCATTGTTTTGCTTCAAAGATTGATAAACATTGTGTGTGTGTGTGTGTGTGTGTGTGTGTGTGTGTGTGTGTATGTGTGAGAGCAGGTGAGCCATAGTGAATCCTGAGTTTCCCACGCTCCTTTGGTAAAGAGGCCGCAGATGAGCCATCTGTCTCACTCTTCATTACTGTGTGTGTGTGTGTGTGTGTGTGTGTGTGTGTGTGTGTGTGTGTGTGTGTGTGTGTGTGTGTGTGTGTGTGTGTGTGTGTGTGTGTGTGTGTGGATATGTAAGTTGCACCAAGGCAACATTCCTGTGCTAAACTACACAAAATTGACCATGACCACATAAAATAAAATTATACTTCAAACTCATCGGGTCGAACTGAATGAACCTTTTTGAGTCCACACCGTGCTCTATTCAGTCCTGCTGTAGAGAACAGAACGTGATATTGCGAGCATAATCAAATTATAATAATATTATCATTTCATCACCTCATTTCATAAAATCATTGCAAAATCAATCTTAGTTTTCAATTCGTTCACTAAAAATTAAAAGGAAAATCAAAATATTTCTGTAATTTCAGTTGCTAACATTAATTGTAAATTTATAATTTAAATAACATATAATGTAATATAACATAAAATGTTTATAAAATTAAAATTAATGTAAACAGATTATTGGAATACATTCTAAATGCATATTAATTTGTATATAATATAAATAACACAGCCCCAACAACCTGAGCAATCTGCATTTCCCCTCAGAGTTTATCACTTTTTGTAAGTGATTGGTCAGTAAAAATTCACAGATTTTAATTATATTTAATGTTTTACATGTTTATTGTCTACACAGCAAAGGCTATGCGAGCATTCCAATGTCAGAAAAAACAATGAAGACAAAAAGAGGACATGAAAGAAAGAAAGAAAGAAAGAAAGAAAGAAAGAAAGAAAGAAAGAAAGAAAGAAGAGACAAAGAAAAAGAGACAGAAAGAACAAAAAGAAGTGAATAATCTGAGAGAAAGAGAAATGGAAATAAATAAATAAAGAAAGAAAGAAAGAAAGAAAGAAAGAAACAAACAAACAAACAAACAAACAAACAAAGAAGCAAAGAAAGAAGGAGAGACAGAGAAAAAGGACAGAAAGAACAAAAAGAAGTGAAGAATCTGAGAGAAAGAGAAATGGAAAGAAAGAAAGAAAGAAAGAAAGAAAGAAAGAAAGAAAGAGAGAAAGAAGGAGAGACAAAGAAAAAGGACAGAAAGAACAAAAAAGAAGTGAAGAATCTGAGACAAAGAGAAATGGAAATAAAGAAAGAAGAAAGAAGAAAGAAGAAAGAAAGAAAGAAAGAAGGAAAGAGGAGAAAACAGAAAAGAAACAGAGAAAAAGAAAGAGGAAAAAAGAACAAAATAAAGAAACGAAGAAACTGCAAGAAAAAAAGAAAGAAAAAAAGAAAGAAAGAATGAAAGAATGAAGGAAGGAAGGAAGGAAGGAAGGAAGGAAGGAAGGAAGGAAGGAAAAAGAAACAGAAAGAAAGAAAGAAAGAAAGAAAGAAACCAAAAGAAAAAAGGAAAGAAAGAAGTAAGAAAGAAAGAAAGAAACCAAGAGAAAAAGGAAAGAAAGAAAGAAAGTAAGTAAGAAAGAAAGAAAGAAAGAAAGAAAGAAACCAAAAGAAAAAAGAAAGAAAGAAAGAAACCAAAAGAAAAAGAAAGAAAGAAAGAAAGAAACAAACCAAGAGAAAAAGGAAAGAAAGAAAGAAAGTAAGTAAGAAAGAAAGAAAGAAAGAAAGAAAGAAAGAAACCAAAAGAAAAAGAAAGAAAGAAAGAAAGAAAGTAAGAAAGAAAGACACCAAACGAAAAAGGAAAGAAAGAAAGAAAGACACAAAAAGAAAAAGGAAGGAAAGAAAGAAATTAAGAAAGAAAGAAAGAAAGAAAGAAAGAAGAAAAAGAAAAAGAAACAGAAAGAAGAAAAGGAAAGAAAGAAAGAAAGAAAGAAAGAAAGAAAGAAAGAAAGAAAGAAAGAAAGAAAGAAACAGAAAGAAGAAAAGGAAAGAAACAGAAAGAAAGAAACAAGGAAGGAAAAGGAAAAAGAAACAGAAAGAAGAAAAGGAAAGAAAGAAAGAAAGAAAGAAACAGAAAGAAGAAAAGGAAAGAAACAGAAAGAAAGAAACAAGGAAGGAAAAGGAAAAAAGAAAACCCAACCACTGGCCAACCAAGCTGTGCAGAAATGCGACTGCAGCTGTGTATATTCAGAATAAAACAACAGCAACAAGACGACATCAACCAGAACCTCTGACGCTAAAAGAACAAAATTTACTCGTATTGTTTTGGTGTTTTGTTCTCCACAGAAACGCCACAGGTTTCATGCAACAAGATCCGCGTTTAAAACGCCAGTGTGCCAAAATAAAAGTCATTAATTATTTCTCAACATCTAAGAACAATCTTTCATTACAGAGCTGAACAGCTTCAGGTTAACGGTGAGCGTACAAGCAGGTCGGAGTGTTGCTGTTGTTGTTGCTGTTGTTGTTTCAACTTTAATCATCTTAAAATGAACAAAATGTAACAAATTTCGATTATAACCCTGAACTGATATATCACACGTACACAAAATATCTTCTTTGCTCATAGTTTCCACACTGGGTACATCAACACTCTGCACAAGTAATGTGTGAAAAGAAACAAACTTCTCAAGTGTCACAAAGTTCAGCAAAACCCACCAGTTTTCAACTCTTTACCAACTCTGTTCATAACACACATCATTACACAGAGTAATCATTTCATTCTCTTCCTTTTCTTTCTCAGTTATGAAACTTCTCTCATCCTTTTATTCCTCGTATTGTTCATTCAGGTTCAACTCGTCACCATGACGGATCGTTTTTGAAGTTAAAAGGCTACAAAAATTAATCGTACATTACAGTATATCTAATCTGCAGCAGGTCTGGAATATTGTACTGTTTCTGAACAACCTTTGGACACACAGTGATTAAAAAATGAATTAAAATTCAAAATTTATTGGATTAAGTTTTCTGATTTGTAAAGTTTATAGGTTTGTTTATGACTCTTATGAAACTGAGCATAATTCAACATACAATTTGGATAAGTAGATACCAGACATAACTTGGACTTGTATCAATAATAATAATACTAAAAGAATTAAAATAACAACAACAACAACAACAACAACAGTAATAATTATAATAATAAACATAATAATAATAATAATAATAATAATAATAATAATAATATGACAATTATGATGATGATGATGATGATGATGATGATGATAACACTACTACTACTACTACTACTACTACTACTACTAATAATAATAATAATAATAATAATAATAATAATAATAATAATAATAATATGACAATTATGATGATGATGATGATGATGATGATAACACTACTACTACTACTACTACTACTACTACTACTACTACTAATAATACTAATAATAATCGCACCACTCTTAATACGTTCCAGAAATAGTTGAGTGTAATTCCGTCTTTGTTTTACTCAAAAATAATGAATTGTGATTCACCTCCAGCCACAGTAACAGCAGAATTTTCTACCAGTAAAAGATTGGAGCTTGAATTGTGTCCAAAAAAATCTTTTTGTTTTCTGTTGCTCCACCACAAACTTCTTTCGCACACCAGAATTATTAACGTTCAAGTCTCAGTCATGACCCTCTGCAAGAATGCGAGTATAAAAAGCAGGCTGATTAGACATATAATTAATCACAGTTAATAAAAACGCTTTTGTTTTGAGCCACTGACACACAATCTACTATTGTTCGTCTTTTTAGCTGATATGAACCTCGTGCATGTTTTCCCTCCGAGCTCATGGGCCGACTGAGAGCATGAGAACGAATCCTCGTCAATAGCAGGAGCCTCATATTTGGTGAGTAACCATGGAAGCAGAAGCGCACTACCCTTCCCTTCTTACCTCCTCTCTGCACCCGTGGGTCGTTCCCTCACTGAAAAAAAGGGCACGCCTCACTTTCTTCCTCCTGACCCAACTCGCCTTTCGCCTCTGCAAAGGCCAAAGCCGCCGGTCATCGCCAATCTACCGGTCTAGACGTGTCCGCACGGTCCAGCCTTGATGTAGAACCTCCCTTTTTCTAAGAGGAGAATGAAGCAGTGGGACGACAGAGACGCCGGTTTGAAACGGAGCCCCGTCTGATTTGGCCAGATTGGCCATTCTATCATCGATCGGGTGAATATCGAACCTTCTCTCTGTGTATGTGTGAAACGGATAGCTTAGCAAGCATTTTTTTAAATCAAGCTTATATTGGAGGCCAACTCTCTCTCTCTCTCTCCCTCTCTCTCTCTTGCTCTCTCTCTCTCTCTCTCTCTCTCTCTCTCCCTCTCTCTCTCTTGCTCTCTCTCTCTCTCTCTCTCTCCCTCTCTCTCTCTCTCTCTCTCAGACACACACACACACACACACACACACACACACACACACACACACACACACACACACACACATCCTTTCACGTTCAATCTCTTTAATACATTGCTCCTTTGGCACTTGACTATTCAATTTCTATACACAACTTGCATTTTCGGTGTTGAAATCCTATTATATATGAAGATGTACTATATATATTACATCATAATGACATCTATATTTATCTCCTTGATAGTTTAAGTGCAACACTTGTTTTGTAATATTGTCCTTCCTGAGTATATAAATTTCATGTTTTATCCCTTTAACATATTCATATACACATATATTTTGAAATTATTTTATTCCTATGAGGCAAGTCTGGCTCAAGGTCATACAAAATAACACTGTTAAATTGCAAACATTTATTATTATTATTATTATTATTAATAATAATAATAATAATAATAATAATAATAATAATAATAATAATAATAATATTGTATTATTATTATTATTATTATTATTATTATGATGCATAAGTTTTTTATTTTATTTTAAAGACTTATATTTTTATCCTTTCATTCTACAATTAATACTTATACCAGGATTAAATTACTGTTAATAGACGTGGGGTTAATTCATCGTGTGCACACTATGATTTTTTTTAAAACTCTGTTTTGTAAACATTACGCTGCTTTTAATTGAAGTAATTCAGCACATGTGCAACAGAAAATCATGAGATATCTTTTGTTCTGTTTTGACCCTCATTACCCTGTTGACATACAAAACTCAGGACATTTTGGTGCAAAACAAACAAATTAATTAATTAATTAAAAAAATTATAAAATCAAACCCAGAGCTGTCATGTTAACTGATACTACCTCAAAATCTCAAAAGCGTCTACATGGTTTAAAAAATCTGAAACAGTACACAAAAGTTATTTTTATACTAAAATTAAAGCCTTAATGCAAATAATAAAAGTCAAATCCTCAAAGCAAATTGTAAGCAGTATAGGATATGAAATGTTGGGAAGTTTATTGGACGTGAAACACAAAATAAAACTATAAATACACTTTGTATAGTTTAGTTTGCTCAATAGATGTATAATATAATTGCTTTAATAGACTTAAAAAATAATATTGATTGCTACTTTACTTCATGTTATTATCTTTAAATTTGTTCTGGACCTCTACCACCTCTGCGGCATATAATCTGCTAGTCAATCTTTATTTTTACACATTATTATTTCTATACAAAATTGCATTCCTTTCTAAAGTACACCTTGAATATATTTGTTTTGCTGCAATGACCATCAAATTTCCCTCAGAGGATTAATAACGTGATCTATACATCTGCCTGTCTATCTAAATATCAATTCTAGACCATATCTTATATCTTTCTAAACATCTCCATTGTGAGCTATGTGTAGAAACCTGTTTATGCCACGCAGATCTCATCTCGCTCTTTATTTATTATTTTAAATCCAAAATAAATTAAGCAGTATTATTCAAGTCAAACTTTCACATGAGGCTTAATCTTCTGATCACTAATATTCTGTCATAAATCTTTCGTAAATAAACAGTCCTAGCTTGATTTGTTTAGTGGACTTTTTTCTTTTTTTAAAGAAGACATCTGATTGGTTCAGACAGCCTCAGAAACAAACGATGCATCAACACACACACACACACACACACACACACACACACACACACACACACACACACACACACACACACACACACACAGTGATGAGAGCAGCCAGACATGCAGAGTTTGTGTGTAGCCTAGAAACAGCAGCCAGACGCCATCTGTCTCATTTTCTACTGCATGCTACAGAAATACGAAATTTGCTTCCCTCACATGCACTGAAGTAAAGTCTGTATGCATATGTCGATTAAATGTTCAATAAACACTATATTATAAGGAGATCGATGCTGTTGAGACCGAACCTTCACCATTAAAGAACGAGTACGACAGCAGGCGATGAAGGACAAATTTAGAATATGAATAACAATATTGATTTAATTTCCATCAAGTGGTATAACAACTGTCTTGTAGCATTAGCTTCTGTACTTGCTGATGTAAGATAAGATCACGTGCCCTAACATCATAGTAAAGTCAAGTGAATGCTGAGTCTAAGTAATTTCACAAATAAGGCTTGACAAAACAACAACATATTGAACTGAAGTAGTTGTCCATATGGTAGTGGTATTCCTCAGAGTTACGTCTTAAGTCCTATTAGACTGTATATTTGCTGTGGGTGCTTGGACCTCGCAAAAGACTGTTTAAAGTTCCATCATAATGCAAATAACATTAATGTTAATTTAATGCGCATTGTATTCTATTGTTGTTACAATTTTCTTCATGGATGTTTAATCAAATTCAGTTTTATTTATATAGTTTTTAACAACTGGCATTGTCACAAAGCAGTTTTACATAGGAAAACAAGTTTGATAAATTATTAAAATTCATGATGTTAAACATATCTTCATAAATATTATACATCTCCAATAAGCAAGCCTGTGGTATCAACTGCAAGGAAAAACTCCCCCAGATGACACAAGAAAGAAAACCTGAGAGGAACCAGACAAGTGAATAACCCGATATGACAGTTGAGGATAAAATATCCATTTTGGAACCATTGTTTGTTTTCATGTTCATCGTGCTCACAGAGTTTGTAATCAACTTTGTATATATGAACAGACTTACGAGCTACTTAACACATTATATCCATGGGAAATATAAAAATAATAGTCAATAGTACTAGTGCTGGTGGCATAGTGGTTAACACGTCTGCCTCACAGCAAAAAGGTTCAATTCCCAGCCTGGGTGTTTTTGTGTGGAGTCTGTATGTTCTCCCTGAGCTTGTGTGGGTTTTCTCTGGGTATTCTGGTTTTGTCCAACAGTCCAAAACATGCACAGTAGGTTAATTGGTTGTGCCAAATCGTGATGAGTACATAGGTGTAAGTATGAATGGTTGTGTGAATGTTGGCTCTGTGATGGCCTGGCGAGCTGTCTTATGTGTACCCTGCCCTCGCTCAGAGTCAGCTGAAATGGGTGCCAGCCTCCCCATGACCCTAATTAGGATTAAGTGGTTTAGAAAGGAATGAATAGTTCTATCGCTTAACACAGTGAGGTATCCCACAGGGACATGTCTTCTGCCCATTTAATTTGTATTGTTTACATGAAATGCTAAATTGAATAAGAAAACTTAAGTTGTTGATTTTTTTATTATTAATAAATTGATATATTTTTACTTTGACAAAGAAAACACTGTATATTTTAAATGCAAACAAGACATACAAGTGATACAATTAAGTGATACAAGTGAAGAGACCAACAGCATGTACAGTGTACGCTGTTAGAAATAGAGGTGCATTCAGTCTATATTTGTCTGCTGAACACTTTATTGAAGTACTTTAGTAAAGTATGTGTAACTTTTTAGAGCTAGATGTTCTCAGGGATATATATATATATATATATATATATATATATATATGTGTGTGTGTAAAATAATTACATTAGGGTGTGTTTCCCAAGTGACAAGCCATTGTCCCCCTGAACGTAAAAGTATATCATTTGTTTTAATAAGAAATTTGTACAGGTTTGTGAACATGCACTGAGTGCTAGTAGTTTTAGTTGTTAATAAGTTTTTGTTGTTGTTTTTAATATTTTTTTCTCAATCAGAATCGATAGCCCAGATTAACCAGCAGGTTCCAGGATATTAGAGGATAGTAAAGGCTTAATTTCAACAATTATGAAAAGAATGCTGAGAATTGTAAACAATACCATTAGTAAATTTAAACTTTTTTAAAGGGTGGAGATAGATTCAGTTACTTGTTTGCATTGGTTCACAAGAATGCTCTAGCTTTTTTTGAGATTAAGTTCAAAGAGCTGTTTCTCAAGATGAAATTTGGTGAAAGGCAACTATGAGCAGTTATTCTTCTGAGGTGGCATTAAGTTACCATGGTGACCAGTATTTTGTAACTTGTAACAAGAACTGGCCCCTAGAGGCACTCTTATTTATGATGTTTGGACCTCAAAGACCACCACTTGCTGATGCTTTATTTATTTATTCATTTGTTAATGTATTCAGTGAATTTTGTTATTCCCTGAGATTGCTGCTACATTCCATTGATTATCAAACGCATTTTAATAAGATTTGATACTGACGTCTTACATTTTCATTCACTCATTTTTTTTTCAAGCCGTCAATGCAATCAAAGATTCACCCAGTTACCAATATTCATGTTAATTTTACGCATGAATAAATTAATGTCAATTTGTATAAATATCACAAATTCATCTATCTTCTACATCGATGACTCATCAGGGACATGAGGGAAGCTGGAACCAATCCCAGCTGAATACAGCGGAGACGAGAGTTAAGACCCTTAATAGGTAGCCAAACTATTGCACAGCTAACACAGAGATAAAGCACCATTCACACCGATGGGTAATTGTAAATATTCGGCTGACTTGAAATGCATATCTTTGGACTGTGTGAGAAAACCAGAGTACAAATGAGAAACCCAGGCAAGCACAGAAGGGACACACAAATGACACAGAAAAGAAACCAGAGTAGAACCTAAAGAGGTCTGAAGCCCATAACCTTGCTGCAAGGCAACAGGGCTCACCACTGAGCCAGTGTACCATCAACACTACAAATAATCTATGTAAGATGGTGAGTGTGTGTGTGTGTGTGTGTGTGTGTGTGTGTGTAGCTGTTGTAGTTGTAGTAGTAGTAGTAATACTTATCGTCGTGGTAGTAGAAGTTGTAGTAGTCGTGGTTATAATAGTAGTATCAGCAGTACATAAGTTATATATAAGTATATAGTTATAATAGCAGCAGCAGTAGTAGTAATAGTAGTTGTAGTTGTATTAGTTGTAGTCATAGTAGTTGTAGTTGTAGTAGTAGCAGTAGTAGTTGCTCTTTATACAACGAAGTCTTTATTTTTATTTTAATATCATTTTTGCTTTTAAAGAATCTCAATTAATTTAGAAATTTCAAAAAAAGAACGTACTGTGTTTGGATTATTCATTTATTTATTTTAATTAAAAAATAAAGTTGAACGAAAAAGTACTCTGCACTAACTCCTCCCCTAATCCCTCCCTCAATTAATTTGTACCTTCTCATAAGTGATCATCATCATCATCATCATCATCATTATTATTATTATTATTATTATTATTATTATTAATAGTAATAATAATCATCATCATCATCATCATCATCATCATCATCATCTTTACAAACTTCATAATTTTAAATATAAAACTGTTCCAACTCGCTCTTCCCACTTCATACCCTTCCAGCTCCAATCCTCCCTCTAAACAACGCTGGTTACAGACTGAATCACGCTAATCAGGCGACTATAAAGCTGAAGCCAAACATAATGATTTTGAGCACATGGGGCAGAATTTTATTCTGATGTCTTAAACATAACAGCACACAATAGTTTATCCATAATGTCGTCCTTTTGACTTGCTGACAGACATTAAATATGTATTTCAGGTTCTTGCCGAATGTCTGACTCAGACCTGGCCATGAAGCCAAGCGCACTTGTAATTTTCCTGTGGCTGCAGGCCTGAGTCTATATACACTCTGCATTATTTATAGAGCCTTCAGTAGATTAGGCAGAGAGCAGAGAAGCAGAGATAGAATGAAAACAGAAAGCTTCACGACCGGCTCACACCGAACCTGATTGGACTTTAAATCAAAGCTGCAATTAAAATGGAATGTGTATACTCACATTTCTATTATTAAGATTTCAGGATCAACAAGGGAGGCACACCGGTACATCGCCTCACAGCAAGAAGACCCATGGTCCATGTCCCCGGCTTACTGTGTGGGGTTTGTACGTTCTCCCTGCAGTTGTCTGGGTTTTCTCCGGGTACTCCGGTTTCCTCGTACAGTCTGAAGATTCCATATTAGACTAATTGTATGTTATAAATTGCCCCTATGTATTGATGTGAATGTGAATAGTGGTGCATGTGCTGGCAAGTGCATGTGCTTCACCCAGTGTTGACTGAGATAGGATCCAGCCTCCCTACGTCCCTGGTAAGAGAAGCGGGTTAGTGAATGAATGAGTGAGGATATAAAAAACTGAAATGCATTTGTGTATAAACAGCCCATTCGATGAGACTAATCCAAAGACGGCCAAGTGCAACATTTTCAACCCAAGGGTTTTTTTGTTTGTTTTTTCGGGATTTTTGCTCGTTGTTTTGTTTGCATCCAAAAAATTCCATATGTAGGTTTATTTAGCTGCAAAAATAGAAGTTAAAAGATAAACGTAGGAGTAACTGAAATAACAAAAGTAGGTCAAATGTCACAAAATTCGTTAAAGGCTGTTAGGCAGAAGGATCCGCGTACATGCTGTTTAAAGAATGTTTACATTACACGCACAAAGGAAGGAGAGACGGACGTTGATATTCATATCATTTTTCTCTCCTTTTAACATATTTGTTTCTTGTCGCAATGATGTAGTGTCTGTAAAATCTAATAAATGTAAATGCTTGCCGGTACATGTCTTTGTCATTCTTGTTTTGTGCGCAGAGTTTGAAAATGCAACACTCAACCGTGTCAAGCGGTTCATAATCTTAACTCTGAGCACAAAGATGTCGGACAAATACTGCAACAGCTAAAAAAAACACAGACCAAAAGAAAAAGGACATTGTCCACACACACACACACACACACACACACACACACACACACACACACACACCACACAAACACACACACACGCACGCACACACACACACACACACACACAGACACACACACACACGCACACACACACACACACACACTTATGCACACACACATGCACATACACACATTCTCACACACACACATATACATGCATACACACACGTGCGCGCACACACAAACACACACACACACACACACACACACACACACACACACTTTTTAAATATAAACCTTAAAATAAACATTTTATAAATCTTTAGGAGGGTTTTATACTGTCTTCCGAATTTTCTAAAACTCTTCATCCTATTATGGTCACAGGGAGGCTGGATCACTTGTCAGTCAACACTGGACAAAGAGCAGGGCACACTCTGAGCAACTCGCAAGACCGTCACAGGGCCAACACATGCACAACCGTTCACGCGTACACCGAGGGGTAATCCAAAACAGCCAGTTAGCCTAATGTGCTTGTCTTTGGCCCGTGGAAGGAGAAAACTGATGTACCCAGAGGCAACCCATGCAAGCACAGTGAAAACATATGGCCTCCGAACACAAATGCCCTCGCCGGGCCTGGCACTCAAACCCAGGACATTCTTGCTGTAAAGGCAGACATGATAATTGGTTGTGTCACCCCACTGTGCCATCCAAGGTTTGTGATAGATAGATAGATAGATAGATAGACAGACAGACAGATAGATAGATAGATAGATCGATAGATAGATAGATAGATAGATAGATAGATAGATCGATAGATAGATAGATAGATAGATAGATAGATAGATAGATAGATCGATAGATAGATAGATAGATAGATAGATAGATAGATAGATAGATAGATAGATAGATAGATAGATAGATAGATAGATAGATAGACAGACAGACAGGCAGGCAGGCAGGCAGGCAGGCAGCCTGACATAGTGAACAGCCATAACATTAACACCACCTGGCTATTACGTTGTAGCTCTTTCTTATATCCCTAAAAATGACTCTGCCCCTCTGGCCAATCAAGGAACGGACTCCACAATGCCTCTAAGGGTGTGTTGTGGTGTCCGGCACCAAGCAGTTCTCAGCATGTCCTTTAATACCCCAGATGGTACATTTATTGGCCAATTTTCCTCAAACCACTCCTGAAAAGGTGCAAGAGGTGACTACTTTTCAGGGGCATCACTGCTATAAAGAGGCGTATCACCCGTCAGAGTCTTTATGTAGATCATACGTGTTAAAGCAACATGGAAGTGATGCATATGGTCCAAATCGTGCTGAATCGTGTTTGATTCCTCACACCAGACCAGGTTCTTCCATCGTGAGCAATCAGTTAAATTGTAGTAACATTGTTCTATTGTAGCCAGCCGTGGTCTTCTGCAGGACCAGACCTGACAGGACAGGCTTCACTCCTCACACTCGTGGCTTAGTTAAACCCCCAGAGCCGTGATTCGGTTTCTGATTCCTCATTTGATTTCCTTTCGACCTCTTTTGGTAAATCCAACCCACAGCATAACTGCAGCTTACTTTACATTATCCGTCTTATTCTGTGGCTTCGTACAAAATATTGATTTGCCAACAAATGATTTTATTGCTACCGCTACGAACACATTCGATGGCATTAATCTTTAATTCTTAGTGATGTGTATATGTGACCCTCCAGTGCCAAAACAGATGGAAGTCACAGGAGTGTATTCTGAGAGTGAGATCAGATTGATGCATTATTGGGTTCAAATGATATATTTTCAGATTTTAAAACAAAAAAACATGAAGAAAAATATCCAGACTTATTTCCAAATCCATATTTAGTGAAGTAGATTATTATTATTGTTGTTATTATTATTATTATTATATGAAAGGTCATTTTGTTTGTTTTTTAAAGATTACTTTTAATATGTATGTATATATATATATATATATATATATATATATATATATATATATATATCTTCTCTTTTCGGCTTTTTCCTGTTCTCAAGAGTCGCCACAGAAAATGATTTGATTCGCACGTTTGATTTGGCAGAGGTTTTTACGTCGGATGCCCTTCCTGTCACAACCCTGTTTAGCAAGGGACAGAAACACACTGACGACTTTGCAGCTTCTCTTTACGAAAGTCAGCAATGGTTCTTTTACATGCCTCTCACCATAGACAGTGACAGACATGGCCTGCCTTTGATAACCCAGTTAGCTGCACTGGGGGACAGTGACAACCTTGTGGGGACTCGAACCCCCAACCTTAGGATCAGCAATCCTGCGCCCTATACCACTAGACCACCACTGCCCATTTTAGTATATATATATATATATTTTTTTTTTAAACTGTTGGGTTTTTACACCCGAGCCTAGCAGCTCATCAGGCCGGTGCTTATCCCCGGTTTCTGTAGCGTGAAGCGACCAGGAGTTCAACTCCTCCTGGATGGGATGCTAGTCCATCGCAGGTTACCTTCCCAGTATATTTTTACTGGTACCCATTTATACTGCTGGGTGAACAGAGGCACACTTGTGGTTGAGACCTTGCCCAGGGGTCTTAGCACAGTGAGGATCTCAGTGGGATTTGAACTCACAACCTCCCAATCATGAGCTCAGCACTCTAACCACTACACCACCAGATCCACATATATATATATATATACCACCGGATCCACATATATATATATATATATATATATATGGGGCAGTGGTGGTTTAGTGGTATAGGGCGCTGGATCGCTGATCATAAGGTTGGGGGTTCGAGTCCCACTCTCCGCAAGGTTCTCACTGTCCCCCTAGTGCAGCTAACTAGGTTATCACAGGCGGGCCACGTTGGGCTTCTGACGTAAAAACCTATACCATATCAAACATACGAATCATTCATTATTATTATTATTATTATTTATTCTTTTAACCGATTTGGTGTTGGTTGGTCACAAGCTATCAACCTCTTTTCTTTTTTTAATTGATTTCTGTATATTTGGTATTTATTTATTTTTTTTATCATGTCGACGCTAATATAACACAAAACCACGCAGAATTTCTTATAGTTGGTATAAAAGAAGTAGAAAAGCCTGTCTGAGTGCCGAAACCTTAAACAAACACGTAAACCCGACTGAAAGGCCGCTACAGTTTGGATTACAAGTTGAGCTAACAAAAGAGCTTTTGTGTGCTTAATAGTTTGAGAGCATTTAAATGACTTTTAAATGATCTCCATGGCAAGATGCATCTTGTAAAGGTGAACAACAAACCAAGCCAACGAATAAAGGATGACTTTCTCCAGTGCACACAAAGCTCTTGTGGCCCATGTGTGTGTGTGTGTGTGTGTGTGTGTGTGTGTGTGTGTGTGTGTGTGTGTGTGTGTGTGTGTGTGTGTGTGTGCGCGCACGCGTCTGTGTGTATTCTGCAGATTTACACAGCTGAAATCCTGAAGTCAACACTCAGGAAAAGAATACGTCTTTAAGAGTAACATGTCCGTAAATGTTTTAACTGATATATGATTCAAAGAGAAGGTTTAAGACAGAAGAAAAAGAAAAAAGGAGGGGAGGAAGGAGGTAACCCGAGAACCCGACGCTCAGAAGAAAACGTTCTGTGCTGGATGAAAGACACTGAGCTTAACGTATTATTCTCTGTTGCGCCCGTGATCGTTCTACTTTGTTCTCGGCAGGAATGCGTGCGCTTTTCATTTCAGCCGTCGCATTAGGACCTCGCAGGCAGGATCCGACGCTTCAGACGTGCACGTTTTTACACTTTAAGCCAATCCTGCTTTGCTGCTGATCCTTGTCTGAATAGTTAATAAAACAGCTGCCCTGTGAGACGAGGAAAAAAAAACAAAAAAAAAACAAAAGATCCCACCGATGAGGGAACTCAAGGACAGGAACGACAGCCGAAAAATGGCCTCGGCCTCACTTTCCACAACTTAACTTCATCTCAAATGAAACCCGCCCAAATCCACAATGTCGAAGACGCACAAGGAAGTTAGAAATTCCACAGAAGAATAATACCATCGCTAAATATTTGCCAAGTCTCCTGATAACAGACTTCAGGATAACAAAAGCACATTTTGCTGAAAAATTTCTGGAATGCTTCCAGATATGAGTGAGACAATACACCAGCGTTCAAGCTTGTTTAGATATTACATTCCATTAAAAAAAAAGAAAAGGTTTCAAAAAAGGTTCTTACGGATAGTTAAAAATTCCGTTTTTACTCATAAACTCGTAAGTGTCCCCCGAGAAAAATATAAATATCAAGGTGGGTAATATATATATATATATATATATATATATATATATATATATATATATACACAGTGGTACCTCACCTTACGATAGTCCAAGCAAACGAAAAATTCAGGTTACGAAAAACATTTTTCAAAATTTTTTTGTCTCTGTATACGAAACAAATTCTCTTTACGAAACGCGCCATTAAAACATTCAAATGCGCCATTCAAACATTCAAACATTGCACGAGCTGCTCTCCCATTGGCAAGCTTCCAACATCCCAACCCCGCTGGCCTCCCATTGGCTAGGAGGGATGACGCACTCTCTGCCATTGTCTATTATGGAGCTGCATCTCCCATAATGCTTTTCGTGTAAAGGACAGAGTTACTGTTGTTTCGTGAGTTTTTTGGCTCAGACTTTTAACCTTCCATAAACATTTGTAAGATTATAACTCTGCTAAGAAGACATGGTTAACATATACGCACACACACACACACACACACACACACACACACACACACACACACACACACACACACACACGTGTATGATTTCTGGTGCGAGTAAAAAGAAGAAGCGGGCTCATGGCATGTGGTTGAGTGATATCGCAAAGGAATATGGCCAAACCCGTCTACCATCGGTACGATATTGAAGCAGGAGGTCTTAAAAGGTATACTTGTATCATTTTTAAAGGGTTTAGGGGGTAGTATTGGAGGCCTTGGAACAAATCACGTGTTTTACATGTAAAATGTGGTTCAGTTTGTGAAAAATCCAGGTTAAGAAAAAGGCTCTGGAACAGATTAATTTCGTAAGGTGAGGTACCACTGTATTAATATTTATAATATAATAAATACAAATCTCATGTGGCAGTGGCGGCCTGGTGGTAAAGGGCGCCGGATCGCTGATCCTAAAGTTGGGGGTTCGAGCCCCACTCTCCACGAGTTGTCAGTGTCCCCCCAGTGCCCCTAACTGGGTTATGAAAGGCCGGGTGTGTCTCTCACTGTCTATGGTGGGAGGTTCATGTAAAAGAACCATTGCTGACTTTCGTCACGAGTAGCTGCATAGGTGTCAGCATGTTTCCGCCCTACGACGGCCTGGCGAGCTGTCCAGGGTGTACTCTGCCCTCGCCCGGACCTTTCTGAGATGGGTGCCAACCTCTCCATGACCCTAATTAGGTTTAAGTGGTTACAAAAGATGAATGATGAACGAGTAAATCTATCCTTGATTGGGAAACTCCGTTTTATTTCAGGACATAAACTGTTGTGAATGAATAAATTACGGTGAAATCGCTGTATAAACAGACCATCGAGCTTTGTATTTGTTTTTATATCACACATCAAAGAAGTTCATGAAGTTCACTCTTCTTCAGTTTTTCACTGAACACTTCTGGAGCGGGTTATTTCGATAAATATTTAACCAGGTGAATGTTAAACAAATATTTAAGAAACTTAAATCTTAGTACAATATGTCAGTATCACATTCTGACTAAACACAGTTCAGGGGGCCCATTAGAGGATCCTAAAGCTGTCTGAGAATATTAGAACCAAAATGCTGGTTAAGGGCGAGTGGTGGCTTTTCTAATCCAAAGGTCAGCTGTTCAATCCCGTCATCACCACTGTTGGGCCCTTGAGCAAGGCCCTCAACCATCAGGTGTATAAAAACATTATAATTGATGGGCAGTGGTGGCCTGGTGGTAAAGGAGCTGGATCACTGATACCAAGGCTGGGACTTCAAGCCCCACTCTCAACAGCTTGTCATTGTCCCCCTGGTGCACTAACTGGGTTATGAAGGCCAGCGATGTCTCTCACTGCCCACGGTGAGAGATTCATGTAAAAGAACCACTGCTGTCTTTTGACAAGAGGAGCTGCATAGTCTTCAGTGTGTTTCTGCCATGCGATAGCCTGGTGAACCATCCAGGGTGGACTCTGCCCTCACCCAGAGTCGGCTGAGATGGACGCCAGGCTCTCCACGACCCTAAAATAGGATTAAGCAGTTCAGAAAATCAATGAATGCTGGTTAAAGTTCACACCAATAAATTTAAACTAACAATCTTTAAAAATTGAATTCTAACAGTCTAACACTTTTAATAGTTTCCCACTTTGTCTCTTTTGGACTTTCAGTAAGTGTTTGTGTACCAGCCGAGAACTTTTTAGGAAGGATCAGAACCAATAATAGTCTCAATAACCATGAATAAAAATGTAAAGACTCTTCCATTGGAACAAAGCTGAGCCTACTATGAACAACTGTGGCCCAGTAGCATCCATCTCTCAGCAAGAAGATCCTGGCTCGACGAGGACTTTTCAGGGTGGAATTTGGTTGTGTTCTCCATGTACTTTTGGGGGTTTCCTCCAGGTTTCCCGGTTTCCTCCCACAGTCCAAACAAAGACGTGAACATCAGGCTAGCTGGTTGCTTCAAATTGTCCCCGGATGTCTAGATGGATAATGAATAGTTGTGTGTCTTGATGAGCTGTTCAGGGTGTGCACTGCCTTCGGGCCAGAGTGGGCCGAGATAGGCTCTGTATCTAGAGTATAAACCTGGAAACTTTCAGGGTTCCACCAAAGGGACAAAACAGAGAACATTCGTGGTATGAAAGGTTTGGAAGAGTGCTTGGGATGAACTGATCGCTCGTGCTAAAAAAAACAAACAAAAACCTGAACTGTTGTCGGCGCCCGTGGCAGAACCTTTGAAGTTTTTTGATGCTACAACAGAACATTTTTCCTCTTACACAAAGCCCCAAATCTGGACCATTTTAGGAGGAAAACTATACATGCATATGAGTCTATAGTCCAAATGTATATAAAGAAATGCTAGACTTGTGAGGATTTATCCTGTTGGTTTGGAGCTGATTCAGTGAGGTAGCTTTTTTTTTTTTTTTTTTTTTTTTTTACAGAGTGGAATAATCACCTGCCACTCACGGTCAGATGACTTGTTCAGGAAGCGTCAAGCTGGAGAAGCAAATCAAAATAAACCTCCTCAACACTCTGAAAGTAAGTCATTCACAGGAAACAGGACTCTGTCTGGGCGTTAGGTTCTAATTACAGTGGATTGTTAATGATGCACACGTGTGCTGCGACCCTGACACTTTCCGTTGGCCTCACTTCCCCGGCGTTTAACGGTTTGAAGGTTAAGCCTTAATCTCTCATCAGGCCTTGCCGGAAGCGGCTATCAGGTTTGATAAGAAGAAGAAAGATGAACTCGAAAGGACTTCCTGTTTATGTTGATTGTGGTGGAGAACCTGGAAGTGAAGACAGATCATGACTGAAGACAAGTGTGATCTTCTACATAAAGTTGATTAAGCTACCATTACTGTTTATATATATATATATATATATATATATATATATATATATATATATATATATATATATATATATATATATATATATATATATATATATAAAGGTTGTTTGTTTATGTAAACACATTTCATTAAATTATTTCTATGTAAATATATTGTATCTTTACTATACAGAATTTCTTTGTACTGTTATTAGAATTCTGCATCTAAAGCTTGCACAGTACTGTAAATATACTGTCACTCATAAATTTGCTGAGCTGCTTCATCCTAGTTAAGTCAGAGGGACAATGGGCAAACACATACACACACAAAACAATTCACACCTCCGGCAATTTAGAACATCTAATTAGCCTAATCTGCATGATTTTGGACTGCGAGTGGAAACCAGAGCACCCAGAGGAAACCTAGGCCAACTCCAGAAAAACATGCAAACTCCACTTTGGACCTTGAACCCAGGACCTTGTTGCTGTGGGTCAGACATGCTAACTACTACTCCACTGTGGCTCCCTGGCAAATTGCAGTCATTTTAACCCTTTAATGCCAAGCGGGACCATATGGTCCTCCTTCAAAAATGCTAATAACTATTAGAAGCATGCTGCTGCAGTTCAGAACGTGTTCTGTACTTGTTGTGGCATCACCTGATGCAACACAGCTTGGTCCCCTGTGCCTCAGTCAGCTGTGAGACGACCTTCAATGTGCAGGATTGTGTTGGTAACGAATTTGTGAGAGTCTTATTATTATTGGTAGCATTATTATTATTTTGTTGAAAGAAATGTGTTCTGGCTGTTTCTTTAAGCCTTTTTGATTAGGAAAAATTAGTGATATATATATATATATATATATATATATATATATATATATATATATATATATATATATATATATATACATATATTTTTTTTTATTTTATTTTATTATTTTTTTTTTTTAACTGCAAAAAATAATTTGGGCGTTAAAGAGTTAGAATGGATTTGATATCTATAATTAAAATTATTCTTGGCCAGTGGTAATCTGGTGGTAAGGTTCTGGACTACTGATCATAAGGTTGGGGGTTCAAGCCCCACTATCTTCGAGTTGCCACTGCTGTCACCCCAATGCAGTTACCTGGGTTATCAAAGAACCATTACTGACTTTTGTAAAGAGGACTTGCATAGCCGTCAGCATGTTTCTGCCCTGCGATGGCCCGGTGAGCTGTACAGAGTGTGCCTTTGCCTGTGCCCAGCATCAGCTGAGATGGGCACAAGCCTCACTGCGACTCTAATTAGGATTAAGCGGTTCAGAAAATGAATGAATGAAAATTATTCAGGTAGTAAAACTGTTTTGCAGTTTCTTTGTGTAGAACAATGAGTCAACAAGGATTGTTGGGAGGCTAGCACCCATCTCAACCGACACTGCTTGAAGTTGAGGTACACCTTGTACGTCTCACCCGACCATCACAGGGGTGATACTCACACATTCATACTACCTCTCACCCCGACAAGTGATTTGGAACAGCCAATTATACTACTGTGCATGTTTTCGGACTGTAGGAGGAAACTGGAGTACCAGGAGGAAACCCACACATGCACGGTGAGAAAATGCAAACTCCACACAGAAACACCCGAGCTGGGAATCGTACCCAGGACCTTCTTGCTATGAGGCGGACGTGCTAACCACTGCGTCACCGTGCCACCTGGCATTCATCAGAACAATCATCATTATCAGGGAAAAAAAAAAAATCCAGCGGATATCAGAGAGGACGCAGGCAGACTTTGATGCAAATATTTCATGTTCTGGGAACACGGCGCGACTGTTTGTACTGTCTCAATGATTACTGCCATGTTCTCATGAAAGAGAAAACTTCTGCTACACCTGTTGCTGGAACAAAGAAGGCTGAGGTCTTGTCTCATGATCTCGTTCAAGACAGAAAGTAGGAGACAGGATGCTGGGCATCAAGAATAAAAGTGGTGATTGTAGCGCTGTGTTACCGGGTTACATATAGCCGCTCGGCTCCTGGATGTGAGCGATAGTGGAGCATTATGGAGGCTCGCTGACACATTTTCACATGTAAACACACAAAATAGGCTCCAAATGGAATTTTTCCATCCTGCCGAGTTTTATACATGGCATAAAAGCTGGATAAAAAACACATGCATGATTAACGACCTGCATGATTCCAAGTGAATGTTTTATCTGAAAATTCAGACTTGGCTTGAATAAAGTTTAATCTCACCCTGAACCCCTGACCCCTATACTAACCTCCTCCGCCAGGACTTTTTATATCACTACATCTGTGTAAATTGCTGCAAAGTGTGTAATTTATTATAAGTTCACATGTCTTTGTACGAATTTAATTTATGTACAATGCTGAGTAATTCATTCAATCATCCTCCGATCCGCTTAATCGGTTCCAGGTCCAGGACTTTCTGTTAAATATCACTATAAATATGGACCAAAACGGTCCTTCTGTTCCGCGGGACTACTCCAGTTGCAGTGTGTCTGGATTTAAATGTGAAAGGATTCAATATTTCACTGTTTGGAATTCAAACCAGCAATATTTAACTCTACTGTAGTCCCCAGTCCAGAATAAATTGGCTGAGGATCTGCTGTGTTTTTGGAATTTTTGATGCTTTTCAAATGTAAGCTGAAAATTTGAGCATGGGCGGGCACGGTGGAGACGTACAGTGGTACATCCACTTACATGTGTCTTTTATAACAAATTTTCTATGATATGAGCTTCGATCCCAACAAAGATCTGCCCCATTCAACTAGCAAAATTTTGATCTGCTTGGGAAATGGCTTTTCCGAGCCTATTAGCTTCGTATTCCTCAGCGCTTCGAGAACGCCTTGTGCAGTGCTTCTCAATTATTTTCTGTGATGCCCCCTATAGGAAGAACCCCCCCCCCCCCCCCCAGCAACACGCACGGCTATAAATAGTGTTTACTGCGCTTCATATCTTTTACTCGGTGCTTTTTCCCTACACCATAGGGGACACAGTGAGAGTGCCACTGCCACCTACTGTAGAGAATGCGCAATTACACTTAATTCTAGGACAGTATGGCAAAAAACATGTTTCGCAGTGTCATATGCTCCCCCATATTATAAAAATAATTTATTATTTATTATTTTTTATTATTAATGTTAATGTACATGTATTTTTCTTCTTCTTCTTCTTTTTATTATTATTATGAAATATTTATTGTTTTTACATGTTTATCTTTAACATATTAGGTGAAATATATGTGTTTGTGTCTGGTTTTATGACTTTGGGAGGGGGTTGGAACGGATTAATTGGTTTTATATTATTTCCGACGGGAATTATTGTTTTATCTGATGAACATTTTGACATACGAGCTCGCCCTTGGAAAGGATTAATTTCATAAGTCAAGGTACCACCGTATTTCGCGCGTCCGCCTCACAGCAAGTAGAATCTGGGTTCGAGACCTGGGCTCATGTGTTTCTGCTTGGAGTTTACATGGTCTCCATGTACTGGCGTGGGTTTCCTCTGAGTATTGTGGTTTCCTCCCACATGCACATGAAGCTAACTGGTTGTTCCAGCTTGATCCATGCTGTGTGTATTTGTGTGTTTGAATTGCAGTGGTCTGGCGAGGTGTTCAGGTAAAAAAACCCTCACTGAAATGAGCACAAGCCTCCCTGCGGTCCTATGAAGATCAAACGGTTTGACAGAAGAGTGAGTGATTTTTACTTCCTACATCTTATTTTTATTTTAAATAATTTAAAATGTCTTAAAATATTCAAAAAATTTTAACAAGAGTTACATTTTCAGGCTAAAGAGAGACACTAAACACTGGCCACACCCCTTTTACCTAAACAGTCATCATAACATTTTTTCATACTTGATGTAAAAAAAAAAAAAAAAAAAATGAAGCCATAAACACGAGACGTCTGATTAAGGCCCATAAAGCCGATGTGACATAAATGCCTGAAGTGAAAATGCTGTGTGTCTGAATCCCGACTCCGCGGTGGTGCCACACCGTCCAGCTCCACACAAACACACACACACACACACACACAAGAAGCGCATGACATCAGCGCTCGGTCATTTAGAGGATCTATTCGAAGCTTACACTAGGGCTTCAACTTTGGCCTGGAGGAGATGGATTCCACTGAAACCCAAGCTGTGTGTTTTCTCTCTCGCGCGTTTTCAGCTCAGTATTGATGGAGAGCGACGGCGTAAAAAGCGAGCATCGCCGTTATTCTGCTCGGCTCTTCTTACACGCCAAACTAAGCCTTCAAACCCTCAGGCACTGACACGGCACAGCGATGCATTAATTACATGATCACATTACATCTAAACTACATGTTTACAACAAGCAGAATTATAGCTAACGCTCAGCTATACATGCTGGAGATAGCGCAAGCTGTTGATTCGCTGAACAATAACGACATCATTTATTATTTCATATGAATATACACAGCATAATCTCTCTCTCTCTCTCTCTCTCTCTTACACACACACACACACACACACACACACACACACACACACACACACACACACTCTGACCCCCCCCCCCCTCTCTCATTTGCAACACAGTTCAAGCCTATTAACATATCCAGGGTGCTGCAGCCTATCTCAACCGACACTGAGCAAATGCAGTGTACACCCTAAATGGCTCACTAGACCATCAAAGGGCCAACCCACACAACCAATCATACTCATACCCAGAGGCAATTCAGAAGAGCCAATTAGCCTAATGTGTGTGTGTGTGTGTGTGTGTGTGTGTGTGTGTGTGTGTGTGTGTGTGTGTGCGTACATGCTCAAGCTTTGTATATTTAAGAGTAATCCTCAAAAGTAAATTGACCTCAAATCTGTAATAAAAATCTCACAAGGGCTCTGTGGATAATCAGATATAATTCCGATTTAAATATTTAAATTAACTAACGTAGATTATTCCTAAACCAGACTAAACTCACCCACTCACTTGCAAAACCATTTAATCTTATTAGGGTTGCGGGAAGGCTGGTACCTATCTCAGCTGACTCTGGGTGAAACCGGGTGACACCCTGAAAAGCTCGCCAGACCATCTGACATCACCACACCTACAGCAATTCACACTCTCACTCACACCAAGACGGAACATCCAATTAGACTAATGTCAATGTCTTTGAAATGTGAGAGGAAACCAGAGTACCCGGAGGAAACCCAAGCATGCACAGGAAAAAATAAATAACTACAAGCTTCCTTGCCAAGCCCAGGACCTTCTTGCTTTGAAGCAGACGTTCTAATCACAATGCCACCTGTCTGAAATGTAAACAGCACTTTTAACAGCTGTCCAGTGTGTACTCTGCCCTCGCCCAGAATCGGCTGAGATGGGCACCAGTCTTCTCCTTTTCAATGAATCAGCAACAGGGTATGTTTATGCTGTGCCATGAGCACAAATGTCCCCTGTTTCTGATTGGCTGGAAAGGTGCTGTGTAGCTCATACCCGTCCACTGTGTTTGGAGAACTAGGTTTTTGTATAAGAACACTAGAATTATTTTTCTGTACATACTCAGGGAGACGATGGTTTGCAGATTGCGTGGATATATTCACCGGGTCTCACAAAAAAAAAAAATTAATAAAAAATAATAATAAAATAAATAAAAAATATTGGAGTAAGTCAACGTGTCTTTCAGAGCAGCTTCTTTTCAGGCTTGCTGTGATCTTAGATGGAAAAAAGATGTGAATAGGAGAACAAAAATGTTACAAATTTTCTTCATTTTAATAGTTTATGAAAACCTTGAGGTTTCGGAAACGTCCTCTTTGCCGTCGGCTACGTGTGCTCACGTTTTGTCGGAAAAGACCGCAACACTTTATTTTGGTAAAATTTGGAGTCAAGGAGAGAACATGTATGTAGAAAAATCATCAACGGAGAATTATCAAGGTCGATCTGCTATTTCATTCAAATAAAGGATAACCCTTATTAATCCTCGGTTGAGGAAATAAAATAATAATAAAAAAGGATGGAACCTGCCATTATCCAATCTCATGTGGGTATGCCGTTTGAACAGACACCTGTAGTGTATCATGCAGTAAATAGGTTTCGGTTTAATTATTTCTGAAGTATTTCATGACTCTACTGCTGCTTGTTGCTGTAGTTCCTGGTTTCCATAGCGTGACGTGGCCAGGCGTTCAGTTTCTATTGGATGCCACACTAGTCCATCGCAGGTTACCTTCCCAGTATATTTTACTGGTACTCATTAATATTGCTGGGTGAACAAAGGCACACTTGTGGTTGAGACCTTGCCCAGGGGTCTTAGCACAGTGGGGGTCTAACTGGGATTGGAACACACAACCTCCCGATCATGAGCGAAGCATCCTAACCACTATGCCACAGGCCTCACAATTTTAATTTCTATACATATAATTTTATACATTTTCATACATAGTACAGTGTATATCTATATACTATATAAATAAATAATTATTATTATGCCATATACTATATATATTTGGGCTCTGGAACCACCCATCTCAAAAAAGGCTGGACCATATTCCATTCTGGAGTTGCTCATGGGGTTGGGGCGGCAAGCCGGTGTGAGCATCCTTGTTGACGAAAGGGTAGCTTCCTTCCTTTGGTTGGGGGCTGGACGGGTGGGGGGCTGGACGGGACCTGACTGTTGTTTGTGCTTATGAACCAATACCCACCCTTCTTGGAGTTTTTTTGGTGGGATGGAGGGGGGTGGGGGGGTGGTTGGTAAACGTCCCCCCCTGGGCACTTCCTTGTTGTCCTGGGAGACTTCACCACCCATTTTGGCAATGATAGCGTGATCTGGAAAGGTGTAATCGGTAGCTGCGGCCTTTCCAATCTGAACCCGAATGGTGTTTCATTGTTGGATTTCTGTGCTCAACATGGTTTGTCCATCACTAACAACATGTCCGAACATAAGGGTGTCCATAAGTGCACTTGGCACCAAGACACAGGCTACAGTTCGATGATCGACTTTGTAGCCGTACTATTGGGCTTGCGGCAGCATGCTCTGGACACTCGGGTGAAGTGAGGAGCTGAGCTGCCAACCGATCACCACCTGGTGCGGAGCTGGCTCTGATGGTGGGGGAGGCTGCCCTCCAGACCTGACAGGACCTAGCATTAGTTAGGATCGCCTGGGAACATTTGGCAGAGTCTCCTGTCAGAGGGGCCTTTAACTCCCACCTCCAGCAGAGCTACAACCACATCCTGAAGGAGGAGGGGGACATGAAATCTGAATGGGCCATGTTTTGTGCCTCCATTATTGAGGCGGCAGCCCATAGCTGTAGCAGGAAGGTGCAATATGGAACAGCCAGTAGCCTCATGTGCGTGTCTTTGGACCGTGGTCAGAAACCAGAGCACCCAGAGGATTAAAACATTTTTGATTTATCTAATATGATGATGATGATGATGATGAAGATTATGATTAGTAGTAGTAGTAGTGGTGGTGGTAGTAATAGTTTGATCTCTACTCATAGTCTACTTACTTATGCAATTTTATATTTAAAAACAATCAACTCGAAGAAAATGGTTATGAGTATTTATTATTTCTCCATTAATTATTCATGCATAAATAATATAATATCCATTTCAAAAATTAAACATATAATAAGATTAATATTAATTTAAATATTAAATATTAAGATTAAACATATGAAATAAGAGTAAACATAAACTCCCATAATGCAGTGCAGCTCTAACACACAGTTGAGGATCACCAAAAGCTAGTTAGAGATCGGTGGCCAGTGCTGGCCTGGTGGTGAAGGTGCTGGATCACTGATCCCAAGGTTGTGGGCTCAAGCCCCATTCTCAACAGGTCATCATTGTCGTCCCCCCCCCCAGGGCAGCTAACTGGGTTATCAAAAGTCGGCCATGTCTG
The DNA here is from genome assembly GCA_024760905.1 of Plotosus lineatus. NCBI lineage: Eukaryota > Metazoa > Chordata > Actinopteri > Siluriformes > Plotosidae > Plotosus > Plotosus lineatus. The sequence goes on along the minus strand of CM045747.1, from coordinate 6,515,918 downwards.
TCACTGCCTGTGATGAGAGGTCCATGTAAAAGAACCATTGCTGACTTTCAACAAGAGTAGCTGAGTAGCCGTCAGCACGTTTCTGCCCTGTGGTGTCCAGGGTGTACTCTGCCTTTGCCCTGGGTCGGCTGGGATGGGTGCCAGCTTCCCCGCAACCCTAATTAGGATGAAGCGGTTCAGAAAATGAATGAATGAATAGTTAGCGATCACTGAGATGATGAGCAGGCTCAAGTAGAGCATACAAATTAGAGAGTTCCCTCACTCGTATACCGAACCGCTTAATCTCATTATGCTTGTGGGGTGGCTGGAGTCTATCTCAGCCAACACTGGACAAAGGTTTGGGACACCCTGAACAGCCTGCTGGAACATCACAGGGTAAGTGAGGGATGGATTAAATGAGCAAAATGTCACTGCATTGGACTGTTTGTGCAGGGTGTTAGTGCTGAGTGGTCGAAGCAGGTAGTGAAAGGTAGCGTATGGAACAGCAAACCAAAGTGAAAGCAGAGCGACGTTCGTTTGATGAAACAAGAAATCCATAAAATTTCAGACCCCACTGAAGATGACATCGTAATTCTAAAAATTCAAAGACATGTTTTTCTTCCCTTGAGGTTTTAATTAACGGTCATTGGATCTTTAAAGTTTCAACGCCAGCTCACTCAGCTAAAACCACAGGCTTGTAAAGTGGTACTACATAAATCCTCTTTTTTTTTTTTTTTTTAACTCCTAAGTAAGAATAATTAACTCTGCCGGCTTGGGTGTCTACTGTCCCTCAAAAGTCCCTCAGCCTGAATGAACATCCGAGAAAGAACAAGAAGCATGTTTCCTGTGGAAACCAAAGAGGCACCATAGACACTTCGACACACTGTGTTCCCCTGTCAAGCCATTTCCTCCAAACATCCGGTCTGCAAGGTTAGACAAACTCCAGCGCTCGGCTTCAGCGCGGCACGTTCATCTGAGAGGACTGAGTACAGTAATAAGATCAAACCTGTGTTTTTATGATGCTGATATTCAGTTCAAACTAGATGTACCACTTTTTTTTTTTTTTTTTTTTTTTTTTTAAATAATACTTGATCTAAAAACCAGTCATAATGACACTTTCCGTGGTTAATGGGGACTGAGACCCCCCTGTGACCACCGATTTCCGTGAAGTACAATCGACCCCCCTGACTGATGTATACGTACATGTATATGTGTATATAATATCAATAAATACATATTCAATGCAATAATATTTATAATAACAATTAACCATTCAAAAATAATGCATAAGATGTAAATAAAATATAAATACACACACATACAGATGCGCGCGTACACTCAGACGCGCACCTCACAGAAAAATGTAAGTAGTTTTGTTCGGGGGTTTTGGGTTGTTTCTTGTTTTCGTTTGTTTGTTGTTTTTGTTTTGTTTTTCTGCATAATTGGCCTTGTTTTGCTGCATTTTCCTTAACCTTCCCCCTATTTTTCATTAATTTCCTTATTTTTTTATTTTTTGATGAATATTTTTGGAAAAACTCGCATCGCACTCAAGCCGCGGGAACTGAAGCGCAAAGTAGCGAGGGATAACTGTAGATTCATTACATACTTAACAATTAATTACTTCAGGTGAGGTCGACGTCAGTGAACAGTCTACGAGACGGAGCATTCACCGAGTCTCATGGAAACAAAGAAAAACGAGAACTTCTAGGTTCATTTCTTACATTTTTTTTTAAAAATCATGGCAGAAGCAGATGAAGTTTAATTTTGCATGTTCATGGAATAAAGACTTGTGTAACAGCATCCATTCCACCGTATCTACAGTTAAGTTTAAACATACACTGTGGGGCCAGTGGTGTAGTGGTGAGGTGCTGCACTCATAATCGGGAGGTTATGAGTTCAAATCCCAGTTAGACTCCCACTGTTCTAAGACCCCTGGGCAAGGTCTTAACACAAGTGTGCCTCTGTTCACCCAGCAGTATAAATGGGGACCAGTAAAATATACTGGGAAGGTAACCTGCCATGGACTCGCATCCCATCCAGGAGGAGTTCAACTACAGAATGCTACGGAAACCGGGGATAAGCACCGGCCTGATGAGCCACCATGGCTTGGGTGTAAAAAAACCACCAAAGGACCTTTACCTTATTTAAATATATACTACACAGAAGCAGAAAGGAAAACAAACCAAAATTGATTTCGATATATTTCAGCCATAACGGAGAAAGGTCAGTATTTCCACCGTCTGTTTAGCTTCTCATTTAGGGCTAAGTACATCCCTCCCAGAAACAAAAGCAACCCGAGCTCCATGAAGTAGTTTCCGGATATACTACACATCGACAGGAGAAGAACAAGCTAAAATGAGATTCTTATGGACAATTATTTCCGTTTTAATGCGGGATTATTACTATGACGTCACCTGCTCCAAGTGACCGTGACAAGCTGAGTGCCAATCACATCCCACTTCAGAACGTTTAGTGGAAGAACAGGCCAATCACAACAACACCACCACCAGCAGCAGCAGCAGCACCACCATCACAAACAACAACAACAACAACAAAAATCTATTAGACACATCTACTAGGGCAGTGGTGGTCTGGTGGTAAAGGTACTGGATCACTGATCCCAAGGGTGGGAGTTCAAGCCCCATTCTCACTGGGTTGTCACTGTCCCCTCAGTGCACTAACTGGGTTATCAAAAGCCGGCCATGTCTCTCACTGTCTATGGTGAGAGGTTCATGTAAAAGAACCATTGCTAACTTTTGACAAGAGTAGCTGCATGGCCGTCAGAGTGTTTCCGTCCTGTTATGGCCTGGCAAGCTGTCCAGGGTGTACTCTGCCCTCACCCGGAGTTAGCTGGGATGGGCGCCAACCTCCTTGCGAGGTTAATTATTAAGTGGTTCAGAAAATGAATGAATGAAATATACTATACAAGGTTGCATTTGGATACAATCTATTATTATTATTATTATTATTCGTAGTCGTAGTAGTAGTAGTAGTAATAGTCGGAGGAGGAGGAGGAGGAGTAATAGTAGGAGTAGGAGTAGTATCATTATTATTATTATTATTATTATTATTATCATTATTATTATTATTATTATTCATAGTCATAGTAGTAGTAATAGTCGGAGTAGGAGGAGTAATAGTACTAGGAGTAGTAGTAGGATAATTATTATTATTATTATTATTATTATTATATAACACACAGTGTAAATGTGGGAAGCTGTAGACTGATTAATTGGCAGCTGTAGCTTCGTGGTTAAAGCGATGGTTAATAATCCGAAGGTCAGGGGTTCAGTCCCCACTATCACCACTGTTGGGCCCTTATGCAAGGCCCTTAACCCTCAATTGCTCAGTTGTATTAAAAAATAATTGTAAGTTGCTCTGGATAACAGCGTCTGCCAAGTGATGTAAATGTGATTTGTAAAGCGGTTTGGTGTCAGTGTCCTGTCACTTTGTTTTGCGTCCTTCTCTAATTAAATGCTTGAAAAAGTTCTTACATCACTTGATCTGATAACAGAAAAAAAACGTAATTTATATTTTGAAATGTGTAAAATTATATTGAAATAAATAAAATAATTTTGTGCTATAGTTATTAATAAATTAATGAATAAGTTGCAGTCGAAAGGTCATTTCCATATTTATATTTGATTTTCAATAAGTGTTATTACGCCTCACAGACACATAAATACACACTAAAGAAAAACTGATACAGGTAATAAAATCCCATTTATTCCTTTCTGTATTCCTTTCTGTATTCCTTTCTGTATTCCTTTCTGTATTCCTTTCTTTCTGAATGTCACTAACGTCGTATCAGCCCAAAGTAGGAACTTGTAGTTCTAGTAAATCATTTTAAACCAGCAAAATGTAATAATTAAGCATTTGTACACTATTTGTTGTAGACATTTGTATATGTTTGTAATATTTTATTTGTTTACTTTATTATTGCAAAATCTGACCTCAGATCTGTGTTCAACCCTGACAGAACATCACTGCAAAAATGACAGCCTGGACAACTGCAGCGCATTTAAATCTATCAAGGTAAACAGGTTCTTATTTCCGCCACGGATCAAGAGTTACCTTCACACACCGGGAAGAAAATACTTTTTAAATTTTCTTCAGACATTTTCAAGTCACAAAAAAAGGAAAAGAAAAAGAAGAAGCAGAAGGAACAACCTGAGGAGACTTAAGTTTCTTTCTTTTTTTCTTCATTCTTCTGAAACAACAACAACAACAAAGCTAATGGGTTAAATAAGGCGGGGCAATTTGCTGAATGAAGCTCAAATTCAACATTTTTTAATAAAACTGAATTGATTCTGTATTAATCTTTACTCATCACAACCTCTTCAGCTTTAAAACCCGACACGCTGATTAAAAATCAGAAACTCTTGCTTGATTTTTAATAAAGTATGATTTTATTAATAAACCCTGTTGCACTGTAGAGTATAAATAAGCATCGTAAATGTTCCTGGGAAACTTGTACTTGTATCCCGTCACCATGGTGTCTGATTAAAATCTGAGCGAACCACTCAAACATAAAACCCGCCGCATGTACCGTAGTAGAATTTTAATGATCTGCAATGTAACACCTTCTCATTCATCCACAAGGCTCTGGTCTTAAATAAAGCTTTGTTGAGAATTATTCCCGTACTAGTGTAAACATGATTCCTTTTTACATGGAAAATGTGGTGAATCGTTATGAACGTGGCTCCACGAGTCATAATGAATAAAGATTTATAAACACTTAGTGTCTTTTAAGTGTGTTACTTCAGTCCAACTTTCTTTATAAACACACTTCATTTAAATCTTCAAGATTTCACGACAACATATGAAGAGTTCGCCGACTGGATTTACACGCAGCAGATTCGTCATCAGAACGCGGTGCCAATTATTCAAAATTCGAGTCCAGAATGTGTCATTACAAAGTAATTTTATAGAATTATTCAGAAGATGCTGCTTAAACTCAAATCTCTTCTCAGATGGTTACTGAGACTTGCTGCCCTCAACCATGGAATTCTTCAGCACAGGTTCGACAGGGTTCCATGCCAAGGTTCAGAAAATGTGTTTTTCTGTTAAATTTTGTGCAAAATTGTTTTGGCTTTATTTATTTATGCATTTATTTGGTGCTGGATGTGTTTGATTTATTTATTGATTAGTTTGTTTGTTTATTTATTTATCTTTCCCTTCTTCAATATTCAACTAAAAAACCCTTGGAATAACCAAGAGGGAAAAAAATTCAAGAAAAGCGTAATTGGTGAAATGAATGGCTTTCCTGCTTTTCCCTCCAGAGACCTTTGGTGTTGAAACCTAGAAGACATGTGTGGTTATTTAAAATTAAAAAAAAAAAAAAAAACATGGATCAGATTTTGGTTTCAAGCTTGAAGCCATTCATATGCGGTTGAAATCAGCAGGATGGATGATTTCATATATAAATGTATGAAACATTAGAGAATACTGGCTTCCTTTATTAATGATTAACATCTGCCTTGGATGTGTTTTTTATTACTACATATATATATATATATATATATATATATATATATATATATATATATATATATATATATATATATATATATATATATATATATATATACACATATACACACACACACACATTTTATATATATATATATATATATATATATATATATATATATATATATATATATATATATATATATATACACATATACACAAAACCTATGTATGAGGCACATGTGGTTAGAATGTTTTGGTTTCAAGCTTAAAGTGTTTCATGTGCTTTTGGTATTCAGCAGTTTATGGCGTATATTTATTAATATACAGTACTTCATATATATGTACTGTATATTAAATTATTAAATATATGCCATGAACTGCTGAATAGCAATTATATATATATATATATATATATATATATATATATATATATATATATACATTATTTATATATAATATATATAATGTATATATATATATATATATTAACACATTATATTACATTATACATATACATTTTATATATATATATATATATATATATATATATATATATATATTTTTTTTTTTTTTTTTTTTTTTTTATAATCACATGTTCTAATGCATGGTGAGAATGTGTATAAAACTAATAATAGACAAGGCCATGAAATAAATATTATTTAAAGTTCTAATACTTTAATCATTAATTTTATATAAAAATTAAAACTCAAGGCAAAAGTGATGGATTAAAATATATATAAAAGATAAATGAAATTGTTCGATTATCGGTCACAACTTTTTTTTTTTTATGTCTTGAAAACCAGATTGTTCCACTGCATACAGAGTGTCTGAAATTGCCCCGAGTAACATATTATTTGATTAATGAGAGCCTGGCTGAGCTGTCTTTCTGCACTATGAAAAACAAAACAAAACAAAACAAAAAAAAAACCCCAAAAAACCCAAACAACTCAGTTATGTATTACTATCAAGTCATAAACTTCCAAAGACATTAAAATTTCGGAGCCTTTATGGAACGCAACCATACTGAGATCAAGGGCTGCTGCAGCTTTAAAACACATTTCTGTTCATCAATCCAAATAAAAAAAAGTTTGCAGAAAAACAAGGCAAACAATTGAGCTCTTACCTCAACTGAAATACTGCAGGAGTATAAGCATCCTTTTTTTTCTTTTATGCCCCAGCTCGCTGTCGAATCTGTAGCAAGTTCGACTGTACAGAGTAAACTCGTGCTCGCGCTCTCTCTCTCTCTCTCTCTCTCTCGCTCTCTCTCTCTCCATCCACGAGCAGAAGCACGATCCGGAGCACCGGCTTCAGCACTGTGCAGCTCGACTGCTTCCCTGTCCTGCTCTCCAATGAGAATCTCTAAGCCCCTACCACATGACGTGAACACGAGAAAAAAAAAGAAAAAAAAAAAAGAAAAAAAAAAAAAAAAGGCAACCCAGGGACTGAAAAGGGAGGGATAGGGAGAGGGAGATAGAGAGGGAGGGGAGAGACAAAAAGATCCAGCTGGAACAAAGGCTGAAAAGCTGAGTCCACCTGAGGAGGTGGTTCAGGTCTGGATTTTCAGTGCAGGCTCAGTTTATGGAGCAGCAGAGCGGAGAGAAGGAATAAGGGAGCGAGAGAGAGAGAGAGAGAGAGAGAGAGAGAGAGAGAGAGAGAGAGAGAGATTGTAGGGGGTTGCAATGCAAAGAAAGTGCACATAATCCCTGCCCTGCAGAAACTTCCTCCCTCTTGAATATGAGACGCAGCCCCTCAGACCAGCGCTGGAATGCAAAGGCCAGGATCCCAGAGGCCCAGTCAGGCAAGATCCGAGTCGAGCTGAGGTCTTACAGTCAGCGAGGGCAAGTGTGTGAGTGTGTGTGTGTGTGTGTGTGTGTGTGTGTGTGTGTGTGTGTTTGTCTGTGTTTTAGTTGTTCCTTAACATTATAGCCTAGGAGCAAGAAAACTTTGTGCACACTGATGCTGGTAAAGTTACCTCAAGAACTTTCTAAAAGAATTTATTCAATAAATCATCTGAAACCCTTTTTCCTTCCCAACAGCTACATTCTTTTTTTTCCTGGGGGAAAAAAAAAAAAAAAAAAAAAAAAACAATTCAGCGAAAGCAAACATAATTTTTGCGTAAAGAATAATTCTTGTGTTTTAATCCTGATAGTATTGTAGTAATGTTAAAATGTATTTTTTTATTATAGAAAATTGTAAAAAAACAAACAAACAAAAAATAAAAGTAAAACGTTTAATGATGTGTATCTTTAATATTTTGAATAGAAATACATTTATCAATTCTGTTTGGGCTGACGGGTAATTGAGACAGCTGCTATTAACATCGACTGAATAAATGTTATTTTCATCATAAATACATCCTTCTGCATCAATTCCCAGAAAATCTGAAGTGTACATCAGCCTCAGTATGTCTTGCGCCACTCCTGGGAAGTTCCCCTTGCATCACACGGACCTGAACCAGTCGTAAAGCTTTTAACAACCCGTGACGTCGGCTCGCCAACTTCGGCCGACAGGAACACAATAAGAACTCCGATACAGGCCCTTAAGGCAAGCTCTGAACTTTCAGACTTTCACAACCAGATTCATGACCTTTCCACATGAAGTGTTTCTACATAAAGACGGCTGGTATCGGGAACAAGTTCAAGCTCATGTGATCGAGACATGCTTCCTGTGCTGGTAATGGGATGTCACAAGATTCGAGTATGCTCAAGACTGAGGCTGGGCACAGGGAGACTGCCGGCTGGGAGACGTTCTTACACAATATGTATGCTTGCACTTTTCTAGAAATTCTTGAATGAAAAGATATAAAGGGAATTATATAAGAGTACAGAACGAGTGTGCGACTCTTTTAACATAATCGATAGAAAATCAAATCAGTTATTTAAAAAGTAAATAAATAGACACTGTTTGGGAAAAAAAGTATCACTCACTGTAACGTTTTCATGGGGAGCATTCATCCCTGATCACAGCATATCATCTCCAGTTGTTCTGATCGAGGCTCGGAAACATTAATGTTTTAATCAAATGAAGCAGCTGATGATCTGAATGTTCTGAATGTGGTTATCACATCAATGCACTTTTTCTTCCCTGATGCCTTAAATGTAAAACGGGGACTCGAATAATGAGCGAGCGGTTCAGGGAGCATGAGGAATCATTTTCAACTATGTACCCCCCCCCTTCCCCCCGTGTCCTGACCTCAACCCCCATTGAAGGTGTTCGGGATGTGCTGGAGAAGACTTCATGGAGAGGTTCGGTTTTTCCCTCATCGATTCAAGACGTTGGTGAGAAATGAACCCAACACTGGATGGAAATAAATACTATGATGATTAAGTTTGTCTAAAACAATGGCATGACGATAACATGCTGTAAGCGAGGATGACAAAACCGCCACCCAATCTTTGAACGCTGTGGTGAATCAAGCCGACCCAAATTTTGTGTGTATCGTTTTATGAATAAAGAAAACAAAAGCCCAGTCATGCAGTGGTCCACAAAATTATTTATTAAAATCTTAGCATAGATGTTCTCTCTCTCTCTCTCTGTCTCTGTCTATATATATATATATATATATATATATATATATATATATATATATATATATATATGTATATATATATATACACATATACACACACACACACATATATACATATACACTACATATACACATTATATATATATATATATATATATATATATATATATATATATATATAAATATAGGCAGTGGTGGCCTAGTGGTAAAGATGCTGGATCACTGATCCTAGGGTTGGGGGTTCGAGTCCCAGCTAACTGGGTTATCAAAGGCTGGCCATGTCTCTCACTGTCTATCGTGAGAGGTTCATGTAAAAGAACCATTGCTGACTTTCGACAAGATGAGCTGCAAAGCCGTCAATGTGTCCCTTGCTAAAGGGTTGTGTTAGGCAGGGCATCCAACATAAAAACTTATTCCAAATCAAACGTGCGAATCATTAATATGATTTTCATGGAAAAGAAAAAAAAAAAAATATATATATATATATATATATATATATATATATACACACACACACACACACACACACACAGGTATACCTCAGCTTAAGTCGTTTTGAGTTAAGCTGGTCTCGATTATACGTCGGTTTTCAAAAATATATATAAAAAAAAAAAATAACAAAAAAATAAGTTTAATAAACAAAGTTTAATAAAATAGATCTTATTTGTTATGATCTGTACTGGCTGGAGCCATTAACTCTCTCTTCATTCATTGCAAGCGCTGGCGAGGGGCGTGGCTGCGACCTGCAGGCGAGGTCCACAGAGCGCACCTGTTTCCATTCAGCAATCGGCAAGCTATAAATAAGAGCGGCGCGCTTCCCTCCGATATCAGAAAATTGTCCTTCCCAGTGATTCCGTTTCCCTGCTATCTCTCTGACTCCTGGTATCCTGCTTCGTGCTCGACCAGTTTTCATCGATTAATTATTTCCAGTGATTTAGATGCTCCAGGCGCAACATTATTAACCATATTGAAAATTGCATTCATGAATAAAGTACAGAACTAGGAATGGTTATTTTCTGTTTAGTCTAGACAAGTAAATTTGGCGAAGTCTACCTTAGGCTAGCATAGAGACAAGCTAATTCGTCATTTTTCGACTTAATCTGGAACCACTTAACGACGTTGAGTGAGGTATACATTATATATATATATATATATATATATATATATATATATATATATATATATATATGTATATATGTATATATGTAAATATATATATATATATATACACACACACACACTCACAAAAAGCGATTATAATTGTATATAATTTCATAAATAATTAGACTCATGCACAACACATCTTATAAATGCATTATAACATAACATGTACATGTTTATAGGTCATTATACAATAGACATCACCTTCAAGAAAAGTTTACTGTGATTTCTTTCAAAGGTTGTATATAAACAAAAAGTTAAATTGTAATATAATAATATATAAGGTATAATATTTTATGAATACTAGTAGATAATACCCAGATAGCAATGTGCTTATTGTTTATCAGAGATATGACCTGCACACAAAATTTATAATTAAAAGGATGTGATAGATCAACAGATCTTCCCGAGCGGTGCCCGGCGTGTTTCATTTTAATCTCATTTTAATTAGCTGCAGGTTATATGGGTTTGAGAGGAGATTGGAACGAATTAATTGTTTTTCTATTATTTTCGATGGGAATTTTTGTTTTATCTAGTGAACATTTTGACATACGAGCTCGCTCTCGGGACGGATTAATTTCGTATGTCAAGGTACCGCTGTATAAACTTAATTTTAAAGTGCAGTATATTTTCATAAATAATTCTAATAAGGCGAGTGGCACAATGGTTCGTACCTCCAACTTACAGCAAGAAGACCTGGGTTCGATTCCCAGGCTTGGGCGTTTCTGGATATTATTTCCATGTTTCATCTGGGTATGTACTCCGGATTCCTCCTACAGTCCAAAAACATGCATAGCAGACTAATTGGCTGATGCTAATTATCCTAGGTGGAAGTATGCATAGTTTTGTGTCGGTGTGTGTGTGTGTGTGTGCCCTGTAATGGTCTTGCAAACAGCCCAGGATATCCCTTGCCCTCACCCACAGTCGGGTGAGTTGGGCGTCAGATTCCCTGCGATCCTGATTACGATTAAACGGAAAGTAAATAAATATATTCTATGTCTACCTCACAGCAATAAAGTCCTGGGATTGAGTTCTGGGCTCATTGTAGGTTCTCCCGGTGCCTGTGAAGGATTGATCCTGGTACACCGGTTTCCTCCCACAGTCCAAAGACATGCGCATCAGGCAAATTGACTGCTCCGACTCGTCCGAAGGTGTCAGTGTGACTGGTTCTGTGTGTAATGGTCTTCTGGCGAGCTGTCCAGTATGTACCATGCCTTTGCTCCGTGGTGGCTGAAATAGGCTTCAGACTTCCTAGCAACTCTAATAGGATTAAGGGACTGTAAAGTTACATTTGGCAGGTGCTCTTACGAGAGTGACCTTTTTTATACAACTGAGCAAATGAGGGTTAAGGGCCCAACAGTGGTGACAGTGGGGATTGAACCACTGACCTTTGAATCAGTAACTCATCGACTTAACCACTGCTCCAAATTCATGAGTGTGACTGAATTATACCACACAGATATGCTCATTGTGGATTTCATAGCAAGTTTTAAAGTGTTACTGCTTTCTCTTTCTAACCTCCAGGCTATACCGATCCATTTTTGCTCAGCCCGACAAGAACTCAAATATCCGAGTCCGAGTCAACATGGGGCATCAACGTGCGCTGGAGACTTGCGCAGCAGCTGGTGTAGTTTGTAATCTGATCACAGGACCACACAAAGCCTGCAGTACCCCAGCGTGGTTCTGCACTTCAGGCAGCATTGAGCCTGTCGTCACTCTGGCCTTTCCAGAATTATTCAGGAGACTAATCAGACCCTGAGGAGGAGGTGGAGCTTGGACAAGAGTTGGACCTTGGAATAGGCTTCATCAGATTTCTATTTGCCCGGGTAAATGCCACAGTTGTCCATTGCCGAGAGTTCATGGGATTGAAGTAGCTGAGCTCTCATGGGGAGGGAGGGAGGGACGGTGTACGTTCACCTCTCTGTCACTCACAGCAATCACAAGCCAATCATGGGTGTCTGTGAGCTCGTTGGTATGAGGGGGCAGATACCGCTTGCCTTCTGAGTGTGTTAGAGCATCCGCAAAATACAGACGGCACCACAGTTCGAAAAGAGGTGGGTGATTAGCATTGCATGTCACTGAGGGGGCGTGTGCATGCTTTCGCCCCTCCCTGGTCGGTGGTGGTCGTGTGATAAGGAAGGCATTTGGATTAGAACTGGATATGTCTAAATTAGGAAGAAAAACGGGGTGTGTGTTAAAATAAGTAAATTCGGACGACAGCATGCATCACAGTGGTGCGTCTGCTGGACCGATTCACATTCCACCTACATTGAGGTTGTGTTCATTTTAAAATATTACTAGTCGGCTCATTCATTTACCAAACAGCTGAACCCTGGTAGGATCGCAAGGATGCTGGAGCCTATCCCAGCCACACTGGACAAAGCCAGAGTACACCATAAACAGATTTCCAGGCCAGTGCAGGGCCAATACAACCATTCACACTCATACCTAGAGGCAATTCGGCACAGCCAATTAGCGGAATGTGTATATCTTTGAACTGTGGGAGGAAACTAAAGTACTCAGAGAAAATCCAGGCAAGCTACACAAAGGGAAACTTACTAGAAAAAAGAAAATAAATAAAGTATCTGGTCGATTCCAGACATCTCAGCAGCTTCAGCTGTAAAAGAATCGCCTTCAATTACTACTTACTGTGTTTACAAACCGAAATGTTGTCTCATAAATTTACCCATAATGCTCCAGTTGTTTACCTGTCTGGAGTCGTGTGAATTTCATCCTCATCTGAGAAGCAGCTGAGCTTCAGTGTTATAGAAAGGAGGATTATATAAGATATTATGTAAATGATGAGTGTCTGTGGCCCTCTAGCACAGCGCGAAATCTACACATCAGCAGCAACAACACCAAAAAAAATATCCTGACACAGTCGACAATCTATCATCTCCGCTTTCAGTCGTCTACTCGTCTGAAGGTCAGAATAATGCTGCTACCTCTTCCGCTTCGTTAGCTTAGAGGCATCCGTGTCATAATATCAAAGCTTGGAATAAGTTTATCTGATGATAAAACCTGAAATTATATTCCATACTAATAATTAAAATAAATAAATAAATAAAATGCCATTTACAGTGAAACATCTCCGTGACAATAGTCATCACTTCATTTATTTATTTGCTTGTTATTTAGGCTTGACAATCTGTTACAGTAGCCATAACTTGCTATAACAGCATTATAACACCTGGTACAGCATGATGTAATGAATACTGTGATAGTTATTTACAAAAAAAAAAAAAACGAAAAATGAATGCTATAACTTTGTATACTAAAATATATTTCACCTTAATTTCCAAATAGGTTCTCTTCCCGTGCTTGCAGGGTTTCCTCCGAGTACTCTGGTTTCCTCTTACAGTCCAAAAAAAAAAATGCACAGTAGATTAATCAGCGGTTCTAAATTACCCCTAGGTGTGAGTGTGTACATATTGGCACTTTGATGGTCTGGTGAGCTGCTCAGGGTGTAACTACACCTTTGGTGGTCAGATTGGACTCCAGCCTCCCTGTAACCTTAGTATGACCAACAGTTTCAGCAAAAAAATGAATGTGTGAATAACTTTCTAATTTTGCAAATGTAATCTTGAAACGTAGGTGACACATTGGAGTAGTGGTTAGCCTGTCTGCCTTATAGAAAGAAGGTCCTGGGATCAAGTCCCTGGCTCGGCGAGAGCGTTCCAGTGTAGACTTTGCATGTTCCCTCCATGATTACATGGGTTTCCTCCGGGTACTCCGGTTTCCTCTCACAGTCCAAAGACATGCACATTAGGCTAACTGGCTGTTTCAGATTGCCCCGAGGTGTGAGTGTGAATATTTGTGTGTTTGTTGCTCTGTGATGAACTAGCAAGCCGTTCGGGGTGTTCCCTACCTTCACGTAATGTCGGCTGAGATAGGTTCCAGTGACCCAACGATCCTACTAGTAGGATTAAGCAGTTTGGCAAATGAGTGAATGATTTGTTAGGATATTATGGAGAAAATTAAAAATCATGTTCTCAATACCATAAATGGAACTGAATGATGAAGCAGGTGTTAGAACCTGTCTGTAACCGAACATGCATTTTTAAAATAAATAAAACAATTTGAATTATTTTTCTTTCACAGCTCACGATATTCCACTGATATCACTCGGCATTTCTGTGAACTTTCCGGGTTCTCCCTGGGCTTGCTTGGGTTGGTTCGTCCCACAGTTCACAAGCACACATACAGGTATACCTCAGCTTACATCATGAATTGGTTCCAGGAGGCACGACGCAAGTTGAAAACAACTTAAATCAAATTAGCTTGTCTCTAAGCTAGCCTAGGCTAGGCTACGCCATATTTACTTATGTATATACTTATATATATATATATATATATATATATATATTAGTAAATATGACGTATATAAATATAGTGCATATACTAATGCAGCGTGAGGGAGGGGCACAAGCCAGTGTATCTCCCTCACACCGGTCCCAAGCCCGGATAAATGCAGAGGGTTGCGTCAGGAAGGGCATTCGGCGTAAAACAAATGCCATATAAAATATGCGAGTCACAACAAAAAAAATTCATACCGGATCGGTCGAGGCCCGGGTTAACCACAACTGCCATCAGTGCTGTTAACCAGCAGGGTACTGGTGGAAATTGGACTACTGTTGGTTGAAGACATCAAAGAAGGAGAGGCGGGAGGCATGTCCGTAGGCAGAGAGAGAAGAGGAAAATCATGAGTTTAGGACTAAAAGTAGGGACTTTGAATGTTGGAACTACGACAGAAAAAGGTAGAGAGCTGGCTGACATGATGCAGAGGAGGAAGCTGGACGTAACTGTGTGTTCAGGAGACCAGGTGCAAAGGTAGCAAGGCTAAAAGCTTGGGAGCAGGGTTTAACCTGTTTAATCACAGTGTGGATGGGAAGGGAAATGGAGTAGGAGTCATCTTGAAGGAGGAGTTTGTCAGGAATGTTCTAGAAGTGAAAAGAGTATTAGACAGAGTGATGAGTCTCAAGTTAGAAATCAAAGGCATGATGTTCAATGTTGTTAGTGCTTATGCCCCACAGGCAGTATGCGAGTTAGAAGAGAAGGAGAGATTCTGGAGTGAGTTAGATGAAGTGATGCAGAATACCCCCAGAGGTGAAAGAGTAGTCATTGGGGCAGACTTCAATGGACATGTTGGTGCAGGAAACAGAGGGGATGAGGAAGTGATGGGCAGGTTTGGTATCCAGGACAGGAACGCAGAAGGACAGATGTTGGTAGATTTTGCAAAAAGGAGGGAAATGGCTGTGGTAAATACTTTCTTCCAGAAGAGACAGGAGCATAGGGTTACATAGGAGGTAGGAGCACACAGAAGAACTACATCTTGTGTAGGCGATGTAATTTGAAGGAAGTCAGTGACTGCAAAGTAGTAGCGGGTGAGAGTGTTGCCAAACAGCATAGGATGGTGGTGTGCAGGATGATGTTGAAAATGGCTTTTGGTGGTCAGGAAGTGCTTACAGATGACTGGACAACTACAGCTAATGTGATCAGGGCTCAGTTAGCTAAGAAGAAGTGGGACATAGAGAGCACTGAAGAGAGTAAACAGGAGTACAAGGAGACACAGCGTAAGGAGAAGGTAGCGGTGTCAAAGGCCAAACAGAGGGCGTATGATGACTTGTATGCTCGGTTGGAAAGTAAAGAGGGAGAAAATGATTTATACAGGTTGGCACAGCAGAGAAATAGAGATGGGAAGGATGTGCAGCAAGTTAGATTGATTAAGGACAGAGAGGGAAATGTATTGACTGATGACGGAAGTGTGCTGGGAAAACGGAAAGAGTACTTTGAAGAGCTGATGAATGAGGAAAATGAGAGAGAAAAAAGGTGACTGTTGAGGACCAGGAAGTAGCAAAGATTAGTAAGGGTGAAGTGAGAAGAGCATTGAAGAGGATGAAGAGTGGAAAGGCAGTTCGTCCCGATGACATACCGGTGGAGGTATGGAAGTGTCTAGGAGAGGGAGCAGTAGATTTCCTGACAAGAACATTCAACAAGGTCTTAGAGAGTGAGAGGATGCCAGAGGAATGGAGGAGAAGTGTGCTGGTGCCCATTTTTAAGAACAAGGGAGATGTGCAGAGTTGTGGCAACTACAGAGGGATAAAGTTGATGAGCTATACAATGAAGTTATGGGAAAGAATAGTGGAAGCTAGACTAAGGGCAGAGGTCAGCATTTGTGAACAACAGTTTGGTTTCATGCCAAGAAAGAGCACCACAGATGCAGAGTTTGCCTTGAGGATGTTAATAGAGAAGTACAGAGAAGGTCAGAAGGAGCTGCATTGTGCCTTTGTGGATCTGGTATTGCATGAGGAAGTCTGGAGTGGCAGAGCAGTATGTTAGAGTGGTGCAGGACATGTATGAGAGATGTAAGCTAGTGATGTGGTGTGCTGTTGGTGTGACAGAAGAGTTCAAGGTGGAGATGGGACTGCATCAAGGGTCAGCTCTAAGCCCCTTCTCGTTTGCTATGGTGATGGACAGGCTGACAGACGAGGTTAGACAAGATTCCCCGCGGATTATGATGTTTGCAGATGACATTGTGATCTGCAGTGAGAGCAGAGAACAAGTGCAGGAAAATCTAGAGAGGTGGAGGTATGCCCTGGAAAGGAGGGGAATGAAGGTTAGCCTCAGTAAGACAGAATACATGTTTATGAATAACAAGAACCCAACAGGAACGGTGAGGTTACAGGGAGCAGAAATAAGGAAGGTGGAGGATTTTAAGTACTTAGCCTCAACAATCCGGAGCAATGGAGAGTGTGGAAAAGAGGTGAAGAAGCGCGTGCAGGCAGGTTGGAATGGTTGGAGAAAAGTGTCCGGTGTGATGTGTGATAGGAAGGTATCGGCAAGAATGAAAGGAAAAGTGTACAAGACGATGATGAGGCCAGCGATGTTGTGTGGTTTAGAAACAGTGACACTGGGGAAAAGACAGGAGGCAGAGTTGGAGGTAGCAGAGATGAAAATGTTGAGGTTCTCTTTGGGAGTAACGAGGATGGATAGGATCAGAAATGAGTACATCAGAGGGACAGCACATGTAAGACATTTTGAAGACAAAGTCAGAGAGGCTAGATTGAGATGGTTTAGACATGTACAGAGGAGGGATAGTGAGTGTCTTGGTAGTAGGATGGTGAGGTTGGAATTACCAGGCAGAAGGCCTAGAGGAAGACCAAAGAGATGACTCATGGATGTGGTGAAGGAGGACATGAAGGCAGATGGTGTAAGAGAAGATGCAGAGGATAGGGTGAGATGGAGGCAGATGATTCACTGTGGCGACCCCTGAAGGGAACAGCCAAAAGGAAAAGACGAAGAAGAAGTGCATATACTATACAGAAAGCCCCCATGATTCGTGAGGGTCAAGTTCCTCCCCCAGCTGTGGATCCCGGAAATCCGTGAGTTATTGACATGGTTTTAAAACCCTATGTATGATATTCGATACGGTAAAATATGCTTGTTAAACACATTCTCTCGCCAGTCTTACTCATTAATACAGTTATAATGCAGTAAAATGTAGGAATGATTAAGTGAAAACTTTTACATTTGTACTGTGATAATATTTATGAATAAATAAAGTGCTTAGGCTCCTTACCAGAAGCTAGAGAAGATTCAGGGCGTTTGGGTGACATCATAGCACTTAAATAATCATTAAAAACACAGGGAAAAAAACGTGAATTCACAATTCAAGCAATCAATTTGATGACGTGTGTGAAGGAGAAAAAAAAGGTGGACACATCATCTGCAACCAATCAGCAGGAGGGAAAAACAAAAGCTCTCAGCCATTGGCTAAATTTGAATCACGTGCCAGTAATGTCGTGATGATGTGTATGTATAATTTGCCAGGGCTGCTGCTAATTCAGTGCTTCTCAAATAGTGGGGCGAGATTATATGATTATAATAATGACATCAACTTTATTTATTTTTTTTTTTTATTTTCCATATATTTTTTGAAAACCGACATATAAGCGAAAACGATTTAACTCCAAACAACTTAAGTCAAGGTATACCGGTCTTCTTTTCCTTTCGGCTTTTCCACATTTTGTTTAAGAGGTCGCCACAGAGAATCATCTGATTCGCATGTTAGATTTGGCGTGGGATTTTACGTCGGAAACCCTTCCTGACACGACCCTTTAGCAAGGGACAGAAACACGCTGACGGCTTTGCAGTTCCTCTTTCCAAAAGTCAGCAATGCTTCTTTTACATGAACCTCTCACCATAGACAGTAAGAGACATGGCCGGCCCTTGATAACCAAATTAGCTGCACTGGGGGAACAGTGGTAACCTTGTGGAGAGTGGGACTCGAACCCCCAACCTTAGGATCAGCGATCCAGCACCTTTACCACCAGGCCCCGCTGCCACACAAGTCGAGGTATACCTGTATTAGGTCTAATTCTGTTCTAAATCACCCCAGGTGTGAGGGTGAATAGGCGTGTACATGTTTGCACGGAAATGGTCTAATGGCCTCCACCCTCACTCGGTGTTGGTTGACTCCCCCCGTGACCCAAATAGGAGTAAATGGTACACGGAATGAATGAATGAATACATAAATAATTACAACAGAAAATGACCAAGCCTTGGTTTTTCACTGTACAATAGCATCATGCCCAAATATGGTGATCTATTAGCTTCTTAATAGTCAAATTACTTTGAAACGGAAGATGTGTTTAAAAAGGTGAAATCAAATCACCCAATTCCAACGAAGCCAAAATCCATTGTGTTTGCCTCTCTGTTTTTTTTTTTTTTTTTTTTTGCTCGACAGATCAAAGTGTTCGGGGCTTTTTAACATAACTTTGAATAAGCTTTTAGGTTAACTAGGCGGCACAATTTAGATCTCTTCCTTCATGGATCTGTTAGCTGATATTTTAGAACCTTTTGTTGTCTGTGAAGTCGATGAATACGACAGGACTTTGGGGGGAAAAAGAAAGAAAGGGAAGGAAAAAAATGAAAGAAAGGGCATTGTGATTCCACAAAGCGTTCCCTCAATAACCACAGGGTTAATCTCCTCGCCTGATTCGGTATTAATAACCTTTTAATTAAAGCCGAGAGCGACGCTAAACAAGGACTAAGCTGCCGCATGCCTGGGAGTATGAGAGGAATCAATAGGAGACGTGGCAGGAAACGTGGACGTGGAAAAGAAGGAGACAAAAAATGTTTGCTTCGAACCGATCAAAGCAAACACATCAATATTTAAGCCTCCCTTCAGCGCTAATAGCTACAAAACGTACTACATTATTCATCCCTGTTAAATAAATAATAAATAAAATAAACTAATGCTACATAAAGCGTGACACTTTGCATAAAAGTTTCGTGCTTTCTCGCAAAACTGACGTCAACCAGATAACCAAGTACTCATCCCCATATAAACATCATGAATCAGTAGAAACAGGAAACGTACAGGATGTGCACCGAAGCCGCGGCCAGGCTCCTGACTCAAGCTTCTCGTCTCTCCTCAACCTGCGTTTGGCATGCAGGGGTCGTGACCTGGTCATGAATCGTTTCAATCAGCTCCCGGCTCGGACGAAAAAAAAAAGGGGGGAGTAGACGGGAGGTTTGGGTAACGGCGAAGGCTTTTGATCTCGCATGGGCGGTCAAGCAGCTCGTGGAAGAGATTCCTGGCATTGGTAGAACAGGTTTGCCTCAGTTGGGGGGGGGGGGGGGGGGGGGGGCGAGCAGGGCAAGAGCACCGATTCATTTTTCCTCTTCACTGAATCTACGCTTTCTTCCCACCCCCACTCCCCACTCCTCAAAGTTCTTCGCACTCCTGGAGACCAGCAGCTGCCTGGATAAGAACTGGGCTTGGCTAGGAACCACCGCGTCCTTCAAACGGTATGCTAGCAGTGTAATCCATTAATCATCAATTGAATACATGTACTGTATATCCATGTGTGTGTGTGTGTGTGTGTGTACCAACCATAAAAGTTCATGTTCATGTTCCTGCCTGTAATTAGACAGAGTTTAGTGTCCAATTTGCTCTACATAACCGCTTTCTCCTGCCCCGCCCCTTCCTCCAACACACAATTTTCACCATATAATCATCTCTCGAACTTCAACTCAATTTCACAGCAGTGATAAAAATACAGAACTTCACTACTGATTTTTAAATGAAAACATGAACTTAATTATGGCAATGAGGCGGCATGGTGGAGCAGTGGTTAGCATTTCCGTCTCCCAGCAAGAAGGTTCTGGGTTCGATTCCCAGCCCGGGTGTTTCTGTGTGGAGTTTGCATGTCCCACTGCTTGCATGGGTTTCCTCTGGGTACTCCCGCAGTCCAAAAAAACATGCACAGTCGGTTAATTGGCTGTTCCAAATCACGCCTCGGTGTGAGAGTGAGTATGAATGATTGTGCGAGTGTTGCAATGGCTTGTCGAGCTGTCCAGGGTGTACTCTGCCCTTGCCCGGAGTTGGCTGAGATGGTCACCAGCCTGCCTGCAACCCTAATTTGGATTAAGTGGTTCAGGGAATGAATGAATGACAATGCAGTTTGCAACACTTTCTATGTTCTGGATATTATATCACTCGATCATTCATTAAGATTAATTACGATCACAGGGAGGCAGTACTCGATCTCAGCCCACTCAGGGTGAAGACAGATTACACCCTGGACAATTCGACAGGTCATGACAAGGCAGAAACACACTAACGGTTATGCAACGCCTCTTGACGAAAGTCAGCAACAGTTCTTTTACATGAACGTCACACCACATACAGTGAGAGACATGGCCAGCCTTTGATAACTCTGTTGGCTTGGGTGGGCGGGTGGGCGGGGGGGCGGGGGGGCGGGGGGGGGGGGGGCAGTAGCAACCCCTTGACAGTAGGTCTTAAACCTTTAACCTTGAGATTGGTCTATTCCTGTGCTCTGTGGTTGTGCCTTTGTAGGCTTGTAAAATGTACCAAATGAAAATTCCTTCATTCATTATCATTCAAGATGCTTGATCCTAATTAGGGACACTGGGAGGCTGGCGCCTGTCTGAGCCAAATCTAGGCAAGGGTGGGGTACACTCCGGACAGCTCGCCAGGTCACTGTAGGACTAATGCAAGCACAACCGTTTACGCTCACATCGAGAGGTGGTTTGGAACAGTTCATTAACCAACGGTGCATGCTTTTGGAAACCAGAGTTCTTTGAAAAAACCCACACAAGCACAAGGAGAACACGTGAACTCCTTCAAGAAACATCCGAGCTGGGAATCAAACCCAGGATCTTCTTGCTGTGAGGCGGACGTGCTAACCACTGCTCCACCACATACAAATACATACACACACACACACACACACACACACACACACACACGTATACTAGCAGCTGTAATGGCCTGGCAAGCAGTCTTGGGTATACAGTGGTACCTTACCTTACGAAATTAATCCGTTCCAGAGCCTTTTTCTTAACCTGGATTTTTCATAAATTGAACCGCATTTTACATGTAAAACGCGTGATTCGTTCCAAGCCACCCCAATACTACCCCCTAAACCCTTTTAAAAATTATAAAAGTATACCTTTTAAGACCTCCTACTTCAATATCGTACCGATGGTAGACGGGTTTGGCCATATTCCTTTGCGATATCACTCAACCGCATGTCACGAGCCCGCTTCCTCTTTTCACTCGCACCGGAAATCACATGCGTGCACACGTGTGTGTGTGTGTGTGTGTGTGTGTGTGTGTGGGTGGGTGGGTGCGCGTGTGTTGATCATGTCTTCTTAGCAGAGTTATAATCTTACAAATGTTTATGGAAGGTTAAAAGCCTGAGTCAAGAAATAAAGCAATGAGCATACTCAAAAACTCATGAAACAACAGTAACTCTGTCCTTTACATGAAAAGCATTATGGGAGATGCAGCTCCATAATAGCCAATGGGAGGGAGCTGCGTCATCCCTCCTAGTCAATGGGAGGCCAGCGGGGCGAGATGTTGGGAGATAGCCAATGGGAGGGAGCTGCATCATCCCTCCCAGCCAATGGGAGGCCAGCGGGGAGGGATGTTGGGAGATAATCAATGCGACGTGCCATGTTTGAATGGCGCATTTCGTAAGGAGAACTTGTTTCGTATACAGAGACAAAAAATTTGGAAAATGTTTTTCGTAACCTGGATTTTTCGTTTGCTGGGACTATCGTAAGGTGAGGTACCACTGCACCATGCTCTTGCTCAGAGTCGGCTGAGATAGGCTTGTGATAACTATGAGTGACGTAACACTGTACGGCATCCCTCCTTTTGTCCAGTGAGAGCTCGGCCAATTAGCTCCTATGGATTCCTAGTTGCTGACGGCTGCAGGATCAACCTGGATTCAAACTTTTGATCTCCAGGTTCAAAGTCGCATATCTTGCCTCAGCCATGTGTAGGAGGAACTGTGTTTAGATGAACACCCCCCCCCCCCGGAGTCCCTAATCTATAACCTAAATTAGTTTTGGCTAATGTACACTCACCCCCCCCATCTCCACTCCATCCAACCACAGCTATTAACCAGGGAGGCTGTAGGATATTGAATGCTTTTATGAAAACAGACATACAAAGCCAGAGTGCATTTCTTACATTTGCTGCATGAACCAGCACAGTGTAACACCCTTCAGACTGAAAGTGCTATCCACCCACTTCTGCATACATGGGCGCCCAGACCAATAAATGACAGACAGGAAAAAGAAAGTATTCTCCTCTAATCCGGACAGGATAATCATGATTCAAACTTGCAAATCGTGGTTCTAATGTTCCGTAAATTTCCAGTTTTCTATATTTCCTGATTTCCAGTGCAGCCTCGGACTTTTGGACGCCACTCCTCTATATATCAGTACCTGTTACCTCTAAAAATTATCCCGAGCAGTCTGAAATAAATCCAACATCCAGCAAGCTGAAAGCGTGCAGTTTCGCTTTGCTGTAACCCAATGCACAAACGAGCACTGAAACCCCATGTACTGTTGATACTCATGCCACACGCAGGTTATTTCAACCGAACGTTACTGTTCTATTCCCGCCGTCTCCTGGCGCGACATGCTTCCCAGCTCTGGGTATTGACAGTGCATTAAGTGGCTGAAAGTAATGGGATGCGATTTGGGCGAGCTCCAGGACCAGGCAGTTTGAGAGAGGTGAAATGAGGACAATGCGAGTCATTCCTCAGAGCTCTGTTTACATTCACGCCACACCTGCTTCCTCCACTGGGCTCGGGATATCACACACACACACACACACACACACACACACACACACACGTCTTACTATCCTTGTAAGGACCTTTAATTTATTTTTAATTATTATTTTCTTGATTTCATTCATTCTTCTTCTTCTCTTCTTCTTATTATTATTATAGATTTTCTGAGACCTTCACATGAGGACCAGCAAAACCCTCACACAGATGTAAAAGGTCTGATATTCCTATCCTTGTGAGGACGTTTGGTTACTACCAAGATATAAAAACACATACACAATTAATCACTTACACACACACACACACACACACACACACTCCCTCTACGGACCCAGAGGACGGGGCAGTGGTGTGGTATTTTTCTTTTTCGTTCTCATTTCTTCAAGCAAGGCGAGCTTTTGTAAGGCTCATATAAGACCTTATTTAAACCCAACCATAAAGCTCTGGGGTGGGGGGCGGGGTGGGGGGTAGACATACATAACAAGCTGAACTTATATGATCCAGTTGGCAGATAAGGAGAATTTGTAATTTTCCATCACAAATGGGCCTAAACTATGCCTCGGCGCATAATGTCAAACATATTAGCACCACCCACACTCACACACACACACACACACACACACACATAATGTGTGTATGCTATTCATGCACGATACTATCTATATATACACGTGTGTGTGTGTGTGTGTGTGTGTGTGTGTGTTGCACTGTCTTTACCCCGTTTCGGCTGAGTTAGGCTCCACCCTCCTCAAGGCCTTAATAACAGCATTAAGCAGCTTGGAAAATAAATAAGAGATTTTTTTGTAGCTTTGTGATTAATCTGTTTCTAATTAACACACATCAGAGTAGAAGGTTCCAGTCCAGTGTTCTTCATCATCATCATCATCATCATCATCACCATCACCATCATTATCATCATAGAACAGACGGAAGAAATCTTCACGTTTCGATAACTCAAACTTTACTGCCATCTAGAGACAAAATAATGATAATATCCTGAGGCAGTGTGTAAAGCTCTGCAGGTGGGTGTCACAGGGTGGTAGCGCCCCTCTCTGGACTCCATCGCAGGCTGTGTAGGTCATGTGACACACTGGAAGGCGATTGAGATAGAGATGAAGGAAGAGAGAAATGGGGGGGGGGGGGTGTTACTCTTTATCCCTGTAATGCTCAGCCTGGTTGTATTCTCTAGCTCCACGATATAACCTTGAGTTATATCGCAATCACTCACTCTTACTCATCTCCCAAACCGTTTAATTCTATCAGTGCAATAGCGAGACCGGTGCCCATATCAGTCGACAGTGAGGACAGGTGGGGTAGACACTGAACAGCTCACCGGACCATCACAGGTCCAAAAGAGACAAACAAATCAAAGACTGGCCGTGTCTCTCACTGTCTATGGTGGGAGGTTCATGTAAAAGAACCATTGCTGACTTTCATCAAGAGGAGCTGCATAGCCAGCAGCGCATTTCCACCCTGCGATAGCCTGGTGAGCCGTCCAGGGTGTACTCTGCCCACGCCCAGAGTCGGCTGAGATGAACGCCAACCTCCCCGCAACAGTAATTAGGACTAAGTGGTTCAGGAAATGAATGGATGATTTAATACACCCAGCTAATTTCACCTCACCAGGCCATTGCAGGGCCAACCCACATACTCACACCTGCGATGACTTGGAACAGCCCGTCAGCCTACCATGCATGTTTTCAGACTGTGGGAGAAAACCAGAGTACCCAGAGGAAACCCATACAAGCATGAATAGAATACATAAACTGCACAAAGAAGCACTCCGAGTCCAGGAATCAAACCCAGGACCTTCTTACTGTGAGGCGGACCTGCTAACTGCCATTATCATCATTAGTATAATGTAAGTTATATTATATTAATAATACTAAGTAAATAAGTGTTATTAGTGATATTGTATCTCTCATCAATTTAAATCCAACATCCCTTGTTCCCAATCATTCAATCCCGATAAGTCCTGTTTATCCAGCTTGTGTTGTACTATTGTGGCATCGATTCATAATTTACAAATAATCTGAAGAAAAGTATCACAAAACAACCAAAAAAACACCAAAACAAAACAAAAATAACATGTTTGGAATCCGGCGTGTTTCTGTTTGATGCTGAACCTTTTGAAATCCGCTGTAAGTAAAAACGATACGCCTTTCCTCATTACTGACAGGTTCCTGCCGTGACGCCAGTCTTCGAGCACTGCTTCACACGGGATCCCAGTGCGTCTGCCAGTACGAACGGGCTCAGGTGGCAATACTAAAAAAAAAAAAAAGTATGAAACGTTACGCTGTGTAAACTGTTCACGTTAGGCCTCTTGTTCAAATTATAGATACATCACTATATCATAAAGCCCTTCAGAGTGTTTCAAGACCTCCCACTGCACATCTGGATACAGATCTGTTATAATCTTGCTGATTACGCAAATACTTACCAAAAAGAAATTAAACATTCAGCACAAAACTTATAAATTATAATTTGATCAGTTACATAATCCGTTCAGTAATTTAAAATGACTTTATTGACTTAATTACGTCCAGTAATTAAAAATATATTAATTACAAATCTATTTTATTACTTCCACTTAGGACATGTACGTATATTCTGCATAACACCAGTCGGTTAGGTATTACAGTGGTGCATCTTATTTAAAAATAAAAATTACAGACCGCCAAAAGAAAGCAACTGACCAATCAGAGTCGAGTATTATAATGAGCCCTGTAACCCCAAAAATGCACCTCACCCCAAACTGCTCTCCAGGTGCCCCCAATGTGTTCCCCAATTCCACTAACACTAGCCTGGTTAAATGCACTTTTAAAAGGGCGGCACTTCCAAGATCGTGTTTAGCAGGTCACTGTTTACAATTCACATATAAACGATAATATGATTAAAGCTGCACAAAAACTCACCATGTCCCATCAAGTCATTCCCATAAATACAATAAGATACAACTCGTCACCAACCAATAAGCTTTCAATTGAAGCTGAACCTCAACACATTTCATACAACTTCTAGTTAGCATTAGAATAAGCATGTCTCTGCATATCATGTTTACAAATTATTTTAAATAAAGTAACTTCTTTTAAGATATTAACGGCATACTGCAATTTATAAACATGATTATATTTATGAAAACATTTTTAAACTTGAATTTTACAACATTAAAGCTTACAAATGCTTTCAACAGTAACAAATCAGTTAAATTATTTAATAAAGAATGGATTAAACACAATGCTATTATTAAGAGAGTATAATGGTACCTTGATTTACAAAATTAATCTGTTCTGAGGATGAGATCGTAAGTCAAAATGTTCGTTAGATAAAACAAAAATTCCCATCAGAAATAATAGAAAACCAATTAATCTGTTCCAACCCCCTCCCAAATTCATAACCTGCCACAAACATGTATATTTGACCTAATATATTAAAGACAAAAATGTAAAAACAATAAATATTTCATAATATTAATAAACGTACATTAACATTAATATTAATTAATAATAAAACAAGAATAAACAATAAGGCAACTAACCAAGCGGTGTGATGCCTGGGGGGGGGGGATGCTTTTTTTCCATACTGTACTAGAATTAAGTGTAATTGTGCATCCTCTACAGTAGGTGTCAGTGGTGCTCTCACCGTGTTCCCTATGGTGTACGGAGAAAGCATGGAGCAAACTCGTGCGCGGGGCGCTGGGGAGGGGGGCGTGTAATGTTTTTTTTCTTCCTTTAGGGTGGAATAATACAAAATAATTGATAATCACTGCACAAGGTGTTCTCAGAGCGCAGAGGAATACATGGCTAATTGGCCTGGAAAAGCCCTTTCCCCAGCAGAACTCGTAAATCAAAATTTTGCTCGTTAAATGGGGCAGATTTTTGGTGGGATCAAAGTTTGTATCATGGAAATTCGTTATAAAAGACACTCGTAAGTCAAGGTACCACTTTATTATTACACACACTCAAGTGTGTGTGTGTGTCTGTGTGTGTATGTGGGTGTGTACAATGTTGTAGCATTTATGAACAATTTTAAGGACCTGCTGACCTCATGCAGCTATGGAAAAAATCTACCCAAATGGCAGATCAGCCATGTGTTTCACCTGCTGAGCAGAGCTAAGGCTAGGATCAGGCTTGTCCATCATCCGGACGATGAAGTCTGAAGAGAACCGTGTGTACTGGAGAATGGCAGCCATCTCAGCATCCACCTCGACAGGCACATTTACCTGCATGAAAACACAAACAGCAGCAGATCAGTGAAGCTGAACAAGAGCTTATTTTCATAGCACCAAGAAACTAAGAGTCAGCAGTGTGTGTGGGGGTCTTATACATGACACAGCTCTGCGATATAACATCATATGAGACTTCAGACCTGCAGTAAAGTCTTTCATTTATTCATTAATTTGCCGAACTCTTTAATCCTACTTGGGTTGTGGGGAGACTGAAATCTCTCTTTGCTGACGCAGTGTGCAGGCAGTGGAAGCAGAAGTCCAGATAGTTAGGTACGAAAGTCTCTGGTAAAAGTGGAAGTACTGTTTAATATTTTATACTCAAGGAAAATATACACACAGGCTCAAAAATGTGCTAAATATAAAAATGCTTCCTTAAAGAATATTTCTAAAAGCCAGTTCTGTGAAAAGCCCAATAAACAACCAATAAACTCACACCACCAGCACCACCCCAAACCCCACTTAATGCACACTGCAGCTCCATGCCATTCTCAAAGCTCCGGTCACCCATCTAACCTAAACAATGCATTCCTGCATCGCTTCTGTTGCTATAAAAACACAAAGCATTCCCAGAAGTGAGTGTTCATGTTTTTTCCCCAAATGACTGGTAAGCATTACTATAAATTAAAATATTAATAGTAATAAGTTTCACCTGAGATAACTGATAAAACTGATCTACAAGTAACAGTTTTTACTTTATAATTTTAAATAGAAAGGTTTAGAAAAGGACATCCCACAAGGGCCTGTTTTAGGACTGTTCTAGTTTCGTGTCATACGTTGTTCTGAAAAAAAAAAAAAAAAACTTCACATATTTAAAATTACCTTCGATCTGAACCCCAAGATGCAAAACGAGCGCAACACAAACAGTAGAAATACGCAAACCCCATTCACTAAGTCTTGTAATCTTGGTATCATGACTGACATGCTAAAAGTATTAATACTGTTTGTTTTACTGACATTAACTTAACACATTGATTATCAGAGAATACCTTAAAGATTTTTGAAGCATCAAGAGCAAAAAAATCAGCATAGTCTGGAACTGTCCCCTTGTATGTGACCTCTGCTTTGGTTTGAATGGAGTCTTGGGGCAATTTAAAGGCACGGTAGGTCCCTGAGGCGTACTTAATATCACCTAAGGAACAAATAGAGATGTAAAGGTATCAGTTTCAAAATGAAAATGTTTCTTTGTTAAAGAAAGGGTTTTTTTTTATCCCCACCATGGAGGTTATGTCTTCATCGGTAGAGGTTTTTCTTTCTTTTAGCAGTTTGCTCTCCACAGTTTTTCACAGATTACTTTGAAATTTTTCTGAAAAAAATGATGATGATCCAAGTCAACTAACCCTTCTATGAAGATGTCACATGGGCAGGCATGAGGTGATGTGTAAAAGAAGAGGAGGAGAAATTTGTGTGTGTGCAGGCTACGAATGCCAGTGAGGAAAGGCCGGTGATGAGCTCCCACAAGGCCAGTGCTTCTCAAATATTGGGGAACGCCCCCTGTATGACGGGGTCATGTATGGCCCTTGGGAATATTTTTTTGCCATACTGTACTAGAATTAAGTGTAATTGCACATCCACTACAGTAGTTGGCAGTGGCGCTCTCATTGTCACGCTATGGTGGAGGGAAAAAGCACCGAGCAAACAATATGAAGTGCAGTAAACACTATAGTTGCACGCGGGGTGCTGAGGGGAGAAATGTTTTTTTGTTGGTTTTTTTTTTCCTTCCTAGAGGAGGCGTCACAGAAAATAATTGAGAAACACTGTGACGAGGCATTCTCGGAGCGCGGCGGAATACATGTGGAAGAATACAAAGCTAATCGGCCCAGAAAAGACATTTCGAGGAGAGCTCGTTAAGTAAATTTTTGCTCGTTGGACGGAGAAGATTTTTGGTGGGATCGAAGCTCATATCATGGAAAACTCATTCGTTAGATGAGGTACCACTGTACTTTAATTTTTTTCATGGATATAAAATTAAACATACAAGAACGACTCACAAACACAGGGCACATCCACAGGGTAATGCTAAACAGATGTGTGCAATCTGATGTGCACCCGCCCTGATTCTGAATACCCAGAATTAAATCAGCAAATATCAAAATTACACCTGCTTAACTTTTTTTTGATATTTATCGTAAAGGTATTCCATGTTTCACCTGCTTTCATTTGTAGTTCTGGATTGTGTACATCAATGTGGCTGGCTGCAACTAAACGAGGCGTGCTAAAGCCCAGTTCCTTCATGATGGTGATGAAATCATACCAGTAGAGGGCGCCGCCCATTCCTTCACCTGCCAAAGAAAATCAGGGCTCAATATACAGGTAGGGCAGCATCCTTCAGATGTATGTGTTTTGACTATACACTGGTCTGGCGAGCCGTTCGGGGTGTGCCTTGCCTTTGCTCAGTGTCGGCTGAGATGGCTCCCAGCCTCCTTGCGACCCTAGCAGGATTAAGCAGTTTGGAAAATGAGTGGGGGATATGCCTTCCCAAATTACTGTTTCAGAAAAGAGAAGGCACTCCTTGCATCAATCATTTAATCCCAATTACGGTCGTGAGGAAGCTGGTGCCCATCTCAGCCAACTCGGGCTGAGGGCAAAGTACACCCTGGACAGCTCGCCAGGCCATCACAGGGCAGAAAAACGCTGATGTCTATGCAGCTACTCTTGACGAAAGTCAGCAATGGTTCTTTGACATGAACCTCTCACCGTAGACAGTGAGAGACATGGCCGGCCTTTGACAACCCCGTTATCTGCACTGGGGGGGGTCACTGCATCAGTAAAGTTTAAATAACATATTGCCAGCTGAAACATATTACACTAAATTTGCTTGTTAAATCATACCCCAAAGCACATGATCCTGTTTGAACGACTCAGGAAGGACCTCACTTGCATACATATCACTGAAGTACAGTTCACCCCCGACCTGTAAATTAAAGACAAATCAAATTAAATACATCAAAAAGTGCTTTAATACTTAAAATAAACCATAATGGGGCAGGGCAAGGAAAAAGAATGAAAACACAAAATATTTTACCTTGAGAACTTTATAAGCTTCGCTGAGAACAGCCCTCTTGTCTGGACAAAGACAGATCACACAGTTTGATCTGCACAGAGAAGATGTGCTTACAGACCAAACAGGAAGTCAGTGTGGTCATGAATTATTAATGAGTCTGATCAGTTGTGTAAAATAATCAGAAAGTTCATTTTATTATTTGTTTAGATGTTGTATGCAACCGAATTCGATCCAATTTGGTTGCTGTATCACCGGAGCCAGAGTTTGGTCCATATTGGTAACAACAGGTCGAATTCGTTTCCGGTGAGAGTTGGAGTCTGCCAAGGCTGTCCTTTGTCACAGATTCTGTTCATAATTTTTATGGACAGAATTTCTAGACGCAGTCAAGGCGTTGAGGGGTTCTGGTTTGGTGGCCACGGATCTTGTCTCTGCTTTTTTGCGGATACGGTTGTCCTTTTGGCTTCATCAAGTTGGGACCTTCAGATCTCATTGGAGCGATTCGCAGCAGAGTGCGAAGCAGCCAGGAAGAAGATCAGTATCTCCAAGTCCTAGGCCATGGTTCTCAGTCGGACAAGGGTGGAATGCACCCTCCAGGTCGGGAATGAGGTCCTGCCCCAAGTGGAGGAGTTTAATTATCATGGGGCTTATTCACGAGTGAGGGAAGGATGGAGCGGGAGATCGACAGATGGATCGCTGCAGCCTCTGTTGTTAAACAGAACCTGTACCGGTCCGTCGTGGTGAAGAAGGAGCTGAGCCGCAAGGCGAAGCTCTCAATTTACCAGTCAATCTATGTTTCAACCCTCACCTATGGTCACGAGCTTTGGGTAGTGACTGAAAGAATAAGATCGCGGATACAAGTGGCTGGGAGATCTAAGAGAGATAAGGTGAGAAGCTCTACCATCCATGGAGAGCTCAGAGTAGATCCGCTGCTCCTCCGCATTGAGAGGGGCCAGTCGAGGTGGCTCGGGCATATGGTCAGAATGCCTCCCGGGCGTGGTGTTTCGGGCATGGCCAAACGGGAAGAGACCCCGGGGTCGACCTAGAACACGATGGAGGGACTATGTCTCTTGGCTTGTCTGTGACTGCCTCGGTGTCCCCCGGAAGAGTTGGAGGAAGTGGCTGGGGAGAGAGACGTCTGGACCTCTTTGCTTAGGTTGCTGCCCCCACGACCCGACCCTGGACTTAGCGGAAGAAGATGAGGATGAGGATGTTGTATGCTGGATAAACTGTGAAATAATTTCTACTGTAATATGCTTCTTTATAAGCCTTGACAATGAGCTCTGGATTAAATAAGAGAGTCATGAAAAAGCCTTTAGAGAGATTAGCAGGTAGGATGGGCAGTACATAAACAGTAACCGTTTCAGTGATAAAGAGGTAGAGTCAGGGGTTGTTGCATCCCTCGGGGTCACCCTGACCCGCTTCAGTCTTTGTAATTTTGGGCCAAAGCTGATGTAAAATTACTGGAGGATATCTAGTGGCAATGTGGGATAAGACCGTACACTGTGATCATTCATCAGTTTTCACACTCAAGAGTAATGTCTTTTATTGCTTAGATTTACTTTGTAATAAAGTTTATGGTTTTATTGAGTTGATGTATAGATTTGGTCACTGTCTATAAGCAGAGCTCCTTGTAGATATCACTATTGATAAGGTTGGTTTTATAAGAGTAGCGTGGTTCCTTTGAGGGATGAATCATCTTCAGTCCTGGAGGAAATAAACAAATAAATAAATAAATCTCCCCCTTGTAAAAGAGTGATAGGTTAGCAGCGAGTTTTCTTGATTTCTTTTAATCTTTCTTCACTCATGGATTTCCTAATTTTTTTTGTACTACCTATCTTGTTATATTAATTATACGTTTAACAAGTTCATGTTCCATATTTTGTTAACGATTGGTGTTGTTTATCTGCCTACCTGAATTAGATAGTGTTTGTTTGTTTGTTTGTTTTTCCTGTGCGAGTCTGAGTGGTGGTGTATGAGCCTCTCCTTTTTGGGGTTTTAGTTTTCATTGTGCATGTCAGTGATGTATAAAAGCTAGTTAGCACCAACTTAGGTACAGACAAAAGTTTTTTGTTTTTTTTTAATTTATCAATTCTCTTATGAATTTAACACAGACCTCAACAATTAGGTTGTGAGTAAAAACAGGTCTCATCACCTCAAGTCTTATATATATATATATATATATATATTTTTTTTTTTTTTTTTTTTAATTTATTTAATCAATTCATCACCAAATACAGATCTGATAAAATAGGTCTGATAAAATCACAGGTCTGATCAATTCAGTTCAAAAGTCTAATCGATTCAGTTATGAATTTAAAAAAAAATCAGGATACATACACAACGACATCCAGAGAGTTATCCTGTATTCCGGCGTCCGTCAGCCGCTCCATGTATGCCAAAACAAACTCGATGTTTGGCTTGGCATATCCAAAACGC
Source organism: Plotosus lineatus (assembly GCA_024760905.1). NCBI lineage: Eukaryota > Metazoa > Chordata > Actinopteri > Siluriformes > Plotosidae > Plotosus > Plotosus lineatus. Next base: position 6,482,994 of record CM045747.1, on the reverse strand, counting down.
TCCTGATGGTACCCAATGTACTTCCTTGCTTCTTGTACCTAAAATAAGGATTAAAAAATTTAAGAAAGTGTGCAATTACCAACTGACATGTTCATGCATTTTTGTGTGGCGTTTACATGATTTTCTCATGCTTATATGGGTTTCCTCGCAGGTAACTTTTCCCAAATTTGCTTTTTTCAAATTGTCCCTTGGTGTGAGTGTAAGTATGTGTGTTGGCCAGGCTCCAACTTCAGCCTAAAAGAATAAAGTGGTTCCAAAAATGAGTGAGTGAAGATATGCAAGCATGACACATGCGAGAAGGTTAACTAGGCATCAAGAGCCATCGACACTTCATTCACTTGTCGCTCTGAGAATTCTGTGTGGACACTGCTTAGTAATGTTTATTTAAAAATCCTGAACGTCTGAGCCATCCATCTAAAACACATTTCTTTCATCATTTTTACTACAAGGCTATTATTGTCCACTTGGCGCATGGTTATTGTAAACGGGTATCCCATTAAAGATAATGCGTTTGACTGATGTAAAAGCCACTTCATTACAAAAGCCTATTCATCTCTGCCTTATTTTGTTTCTTTCTCTTTTTTTGCTCCATTAATCCAAAATATCCTTCATAAATTCACAAAGCTAGAAGCCTATCATGGGCGAAAGGGTGGGTTTCAACCCACAACAATGATAAATACAGACCAGTGTCTGTTCTCGGCTGCTATAATGAACAGATACACAATCAGCTAGCGGTTGTTTTATTACGTTGTATGATGGACTATTTATTTTACCACATGTATGCTTTCTGCTAATTTCCTCTATATTCATTATCATAAATCATCTCAGGTTTGTCCGGCGGTGCCAGTTCTATAGTACCAGATTCTCAATCATGTCAATGCCAGTGACACGTCCATCCTCTCCCACCAGCTGGCTGAGGACATAGCAGTCCCGCCCCAGTCCGCTTCCCAAATCCAGAACCGAACATCCTTTCAGCTTCTCTGGAGCCACCAGACCACAGCCATAAAATCTACAACCATGACAAATCATGAACCTTCAGAACAGATGTTGAACAAGGACTAAATAATACTAATTGTAACTGTAAACAAACACAAAAGTGTGGGTTGTTTGTTTAATAAATAATATAAGAGTCACTTAATTCTGATAGTGATAGTGTTGGGGCCAGTGGTATTGTGGTTAGGGTGCTGCTCATGATCGGGAGGTTGTGTGTTCAAATCCCAGTTAGACTCTCCCACTGTGCTGAGACCCCTGGGCAAGGTCGTAACCACAAATGTGCCTCTGTTCACCCAGCAGTATAAATAGCTACCAGTAAAAATATACTGGGAAGGTAACATGCGATGGACTAGCGTCCCATCCAGGAGGAATTGAACTCCTGGTCGCTTCATGCAATGGAAAACGGAAATAAGCACCGGCCTGATGAGCTACTTGGCTCAGGTATAAAAAGCCCAACAAACTTTCCCTTTTTTACCTAATTCTGATGGTGTGAGAGAAATAAAAAATATATTAATGCACAGGACGTGTTGTTATAGTTCATGAATCCCCTTGACGGTGGGAACTGAAACATCACTTCAGCTCTTGGTTGTCCCAATTGTTTCATTCCTCAAAGTCGTTCGGACCTGTAGCTCACCTTTTAGTGACCTCTGGATGAATATGTTTGAAGGCTTGCTGCACCGATTTAGACAGAGGCCGAGATAAAGCTGAACAAGCTGCACTCGTCTGCAAGCTATTTGAAGACTCCAGAGAGCTGTAATAATCCTACAAACACAAAAAAGTGCTCAGAGACGGGGACATGTCCATTCAATCTCAGAGTCTTACTCCTGCAGGAAGTATAAATCCTGAATATGACCGTAATCGTTTTGAAACTAGCCAAAAATGTTCATTGGGATAAATTACATTTTAATTTTAAAAAGTATTCATTTCAAATTTATTTTTGAAAGTAAAAACACAATCTCTGTCGATTCCAGGGAAAGAAAGAAAGAAAGAAAGAAACTCTTAATTACAATTAAATAAAGAATAAATGACCAACAGAGAGAAAATAATCGGATAAAGAAGATAAGCATGAAGAATAATATAATATATATTGATTTTATAAAGCTATCACATTTATTAGAAAACATACATCACATAATCTCAGACAAAGTAAACTCACCTTCACACTCTCATGTACCAGAGACGCCATTTTTACTGCAAGCAATGACTCAGCACTGAGCTGAAAAATAATCTGAAATATTAACGTAGTGTAACACTGCATTAAAAATACATGAACACTTACAATACCACTCACAGTAACACTACAATATCACTGCATGAACACTACAATACCACTCACATTAACACCACAATACCACTCACATTAACACCACAATACCACTCACACGAACAATACAATACCATTCACATTAACACTACAATATCACTCACATTAACACTACAATACCACTCACACGAACAATACCAGTCACATTGGCACTACAATATCACTCAAATTAACACTACAATATGACTATATTATATATATATATAAATAAAGAACATCTTTAAATTAATTTTCCATGAAACATGTAGGTTTCAAAAATGCCCACTAGAGGACGGTATTGCATTACTGTATTTGTGAGTCACGAGATGACTGAATTCAGGTATGAACTGCATTCAGTCCGAGCAGCTCAGCCACGCCCCTCAGCCGGAACGGGTAGAAAACTAAGTTTTAGAGTCAGAGAGTTAGAGAGCTTTACAATTCAAACAAGTGGTGATTTAATGTGAGTTAATCCTCTGGCGCAGAGGTGAGCCTGCTTTTGTTTATTGTGAGTAGATGAGAATAGTGAATTCAGGTGTGAGCAACTGAGCAGCTGAGCCATGCCCCTCAGCCAAAGTGGAGAGAAAACAGAGGCACAGCCAAAAAAAATCAAAGTCCCCCAAAAACACAGACCATAATAAAAAGGACATGAAAGAACATGCTACACCACAGTAAATAAAATCAGACACACAATCATTCTAAACATTAACTTAGGTACTGTACTGGAATAATAATCGAAAAAGACTTTAATAGTGGAATATTTTACAACAATTCAGAGGAAACTGTCATTTCTTCCAGAGAAGGTCTTATTTCTTCAGAAGAGACATCCAACGTGATTACCTTTGTCTGGTGTTTAGCCGATGTTTGAGTGGCATCATAGAGCTTAACTGGTAATTAAAACACACTAAAAAAAGGCTAATTGACAATTTGTGTGTGAATGAGGGGAAAAGGGGCATTTCATCATCTCAACCAATCAGCAGAAAGGAGGACAGCCATTGGCTGAATTTGAATGGCGTGCCAGTTGCTTGGCAGTCAGCGAATATGCAAACCGCAAGTGCAAAACTGCGAATAGTCAAGGGCCTAGTGTAATTTACATTAATACTACAATAACACTGCATGAACACCACTAATACACTACAATAATGCTACATTAACATCACTTAAACACTACAATAACACTCATTTACATTAACATTACAATGACAGTGCATGAACACCACTTAAACACCACATTCTTCTTTTTCTTTTGGCTTTTCCCCTCTAACACTACAATAACACTCATTTACATCAACAGCACTGCATGAACACCACAACGACATTACATGAACACAACACAAACACTACAGGGACACTGCATGAACACAAACACCACATTAACATGACAATAACACTGCATGAACACCACTTAACATTGAATAAACATCACTTAAACGCTACAATACAATAACACTCATGAACATTAACATTACAATAACAGTGTATGAACACCACTTAAACGTCACAGTAACACTCATTAACATGAACACTACAATAACACTCATTTACATCAATAGCACAACAGAACTGCATGGACACCACACTGACATTACATGAACACATCAACACGATCATAACATTACATGAACACCTCACAAACACCCCATTAACACTACATGAACACAATTGAAACACTAACACTACTTAAACACTACATTAACATCACCTGAACACCACATAAACACTTCACAAACACGACATAAACACTAGTTCACTGCATAAACACCACTTAAACACTACATTAACACTCATTTACATCAATAGCACAACAGCACTGCATGGACACCACACTGACATTACATGAACACATCAACACTATCATAACATTACATGAACACCACACAAACACCCCATTAACACTACATGAACACAATTGAAACACTAACACTACTTAAACACTACATTAACATCACCTGAACACCACATAAACACTTCACAAACACGACATAAACACTAGTTCACTGCATAAACACCACTTAAACACTACATTAACACTCATTTACATCAATAGCACAACAGCACTGCATGGACACCACACTGACATTACATGAACACATCAACACTATCATAACATTACATGAACACCACACAAACACCCCATTAACACTACATGAACACAATTGAAACACTAACACTACTTAAACACTACATTAACATCACCTGAACACCACATAAACACTTCACAAACACGACATAAACACTAGTTCACTGCATAAACACCACTTAAACACTACATTAACACTCATTTACATCAATAGCACAACAGCACTGCATGGACACCACACTGACATTACATGAACACATCAACACTATCATAACATTACATGAACACCACACAAACACCCCATTAACACTACATGAACACTACACAAACACGACATAAACACTAGTTCACTGCATAAACACCACTTAAACACTACATTAACACTACAATAAGACTTGTATGAATTTGAAGCAAAGTTCACAGAAACTCTGCAGGAAGCAGAGACTCGGATCTCCTGCACGGTCGCCATCAAACTGTTTCACTATAAATACACGATTTATATCGACTGGTCTCGTGACCTGCTCGAGGTTTAGATCGAGTTTTAGTGGATCAGTAGTCGAGTGTTTAGATTTTATAAATATTACTTACGGCTACACGCAGATTGGATCAGTTAGATCGGACAGCTGGAACTTATTTGGGTTCAAGGATCACTTTTATTATGTAAAACGTTCAGCTTTCACTGTATCGCAATACCACGGTCTACCACATGGTGGCACCATATCATAAATAATCATTAGACAGGCACCAATTCAAACAACAATCCAAAAAGAGTCCGAACACAGCGCCTGTGTATTTAACCAGAGATTTATACGAGATTTTACCTCTACTGGAGAGATATCAAACCATACTTTTATGGACAAACCTCTCTGAAGTCAAAAGCAAAACTGTTGTGTTTACACACTTAAGGGTGTTCCCTTAAGTTGATTGTTTTCCTATTACAGCAGCCTCCAAAATTATTATTATTATTATTATTATTATTATTATTATTATTATTATTATTATTATTATTCACACCACATAATATGTTTTATAAATTAATAATATTTTTTATCCATTAAAAGTAATGTTTACTGTAGTGGGGCATCCACAAAGGACATAGATGCTGTCATGCCTCCTGAGGTTAAAGGTCAGCTATTAGACTGATTTCCAAACTTTTATTTTTCAGTAACCAGCACCATCAAAGTGCAAATCCCAATCTAAAACTCTCCACGGTTCATCAGGATGTTTCTTCAACACCTTCTCCATTAAACGCTGATTTTGAGCCTGTTTGGCTTCCTCCTCTTATTTACAGCCTTTCTGCTCTCTATGCCTACTTTGCTCTTATTGGTTGCCTGAAAGATCCAGGCTCAGTGCACAAGGATTCGCACCAGGATGACCGAAGATACCAAAGCGCATGGGGTGGAAAGACAATGGGAAAAGGCTCGTGAATCAGAAGGCACAGGATACCGTGACACATACCGTGTCTGAATAATAAAATTTAAAAGGTTAACCAAAAAAAAAAAAAAAAAAAAAAAAAAAAAAACCCTTCTGTTTATGGACAGATCAAGAAATCCAGAAGTAAAACATAAACATGGACTAGTCTCTATATCTGGCACTGACTTTGTCTACTGTCACTGTTCAACACTGTAACAACTTTCATCTGCCAAAAATGTGGAAAAGGCTTCAGCATATTGTGTTTTATATTTATATTGGTTAGTAATACAGATTTTCATCCATCTATCATTATATTTATTATGGCACCATACCGAGTACACAATACAGTGTTATTTACAAACAAAAATACAGCACAGCAGAGAGAACCAATCACAGAGCTGTGTGTTTCATTCCTGCTGACATTACAGTACGCAATGCTTTAGAAGTAAATCAGTATATATGACACAGGAATGGCGAAATCTGATTGGCCGACTGTCAGGAGATTAAACAGCCATTATTCGGAGTGAAAATTGCTTGAATCAAAATAACAATCACACTTAGTCACATGGAGCAGGTGGTATCATCATCATCATCATCATACAATCAATATTCATTCAGTCATTTTCTGAACCACTTAATTCTAATTAGGGTTTCAGGAAGGCTTGTGCCCATCTCAGACCACTCAAATGGTGAAGGGGGGGGTACAAGCTGCACAGCTTGCCAGGCAATTGGAGGGCAAAGCCATACAGACGACAACGCAGCTCCTCTTTAGGAAACTCAGCAATGGTGCTTTTACAGCCTCTCACCACAGACAGTGATAGACATGGCCGACCTTTGACAACCCAATAAGCTTCATGGGGGCGGAGGGGGGGGGGGGTGTCTTACCACCAGGCTACCACTGTACCCATATTACATGTATTTGACATTTGGAAAAGAAAACCTTTCTAGATAACCTATGCAAGTCCTGGGCTTTTTGTTTGGTTTGGTTTTTCATCATCATCATCATCATCATCATCATCATCATCAGCTCAGTGAAGTTTCACATTCCTTCAGGATAATTGTCACTCTAACGGTCACTCTTCTGGCTGATTAGAATCGAGAACTCAACAATTCTGTGATGTAAACATAAATAAGAAGAAAGTTCTGCTCTGTTGCAGCAGAACCACATTTCCCTACTGAGGCAGTTCAGGTGGTTTCGTGAGTTTCCTGGGAATTTATTACTGTGTAACCTTTAAATGAGGCATTTGTGAGTCACCCTAACAAACTGCACACACTCCTGATGTCTGAATGACCACAGAGAAACACAAGAAGGTTAACAGGAGAGTGTCTTGGCAGAGCAATCAGACAGTAGAATGAGCAACAGGCCTGATTCATGCTGATGAATGCAGACATTTATGTGTGTGTGTGTGTGTGTGTGTGTGTGTGTGTGTGTGTGTGTGTGTGTGTGTGGGTGTGTGTGTGTGTGTGTGTGTGTGTGTGTGTGTGTGTGTGTGTGTTTTATGTTGGAAAACTTTTCCCAGAGTTCTGCTTGACATTTCTCTGTCCAGTCAGCTATGACCTCCCTCGTGTCCTCAGTGTCCTGGGTCGCTGTCAAAACAATGAACTGTTCTTATCTTTAAGGTTCAAC
>CM045747.1:6465581-6468081 GCA_024760905.1 Plotosus lineatus | reverse complement strand
AACCTTCCATAAACATTTGTAAGATGCTACTTACATTTTTAATATGTAACTATACGAAGAAAACATGATAAACACACGCACACACACACACACACACACACACACACACACACACACACACACACACACACACACACACACACACACACTCGCTCGTGTGATTTCCGGCGCAAGTGAGAAGAAGAAGAAACGGGCTCAAGTGATATCACAAAGGAATATGGCCAAACCCGTCTACCATCGATACGATATTGAAGCAGAAGGAAGTTTTAAAAGGTATACTTTTATCATTTTTAAAGGGTTTAGGGGGTAGTATTGGGGGCCTTGAAACGAATTACACATTTTACATGTAAAATGCGGTTCCGCAACCGCATTGTAAAATGCGGTTGGTCGAAGACGTCGAAGAAGGAGAGGCGGGAGGCGTGTCCGTAGGCAGAGAGAGAAGAGGAAATGCGTGAGCCTCGGACTGAGAGTAGGGACTTTGAATGTTGGAACTATGCAAGGAAAAGATAGGGAGCTGGCTGACATGATGCAGAGGAGGAAGGTGGACATACTGTGTGTTCAGGAGACAAGGTGGAAAGGTAGAAAGGCTAAAAGCTTAGGAGCAGGGTTTAAACTGTTTTATAATGGTGTGGATGGGAAGAGAAATGGAGTAGGAGTCATCTTGAAGGAGGGGTTTGTCAGGAATGTTCTAGAAGTGAAAAGAGTGTCAGACAGAGTGATGAGTCTCAAGTTAGAAATTGAAGGCGTGATAGTCAATGTTGTTAGTGCTTATGCCCCACAGGCAGGATGTAAGCTAGAAGAGAAGGAGAGATTCTGGAGTGAGTTAGATGAAGTGATGCAGAGTACCCCCAGAGGTGAAAGAGTGGTCATTGGAGCAGACTTCAATGGACATGTTGGTGCAGGCAACAGAGGGACGAGGAAGTGATGGGCAGGTTTGGTATCCAGGACAGGAACACAGAAGGACAGATGTTGATCGATTTTGCAAAAGGATGGAAATGGCTGTGGTGAATACTTTCTTCCAGAAGAAACAGAAGCATAGGGTGACTTATGAAAGCGGAGGTAAGAGCACACAGGTAGACTACATCTTGTGTAGGCGAGGTAATTTGAAGGAAGTCAGTGACTGCAAAGTAGTAGTGGGTGAGAATGTTGCCAAACAGCATAGGATGGTGGTGTGCAGGATGACACTGATGGTGAGAAAGGTGAAAAAGGCAAAGGTAGAGCAGAAGACAAAGTGGTGGAAGCTGAAAAAGGAAGAGTGTCGTGTTGTCTTCAAGGAGGAGTTGAAACAGGCTTTGGGTAGTCAGGAAGTGCTTCCAGAGGACTGGACAACCACAGCCAATGTGATCAGGGAGACCGGTAGGAGAGTATTTGGTGTGTCCTCTGGAAGGAAAGTAGATAAGGAAACTTGGTGGTGGAATGAGGAAGTGCAGGAGTGTGTACAAAAGAAGAGGTTAGCCAAGAAGAAGTGGGACATTGAGAGGACCGAAGAGAGTAAACAGGAGTACAGGGAGACACAGCGTAAGGCGAAGGTAGCAGTGTCAAAGGCCAAACAGAGGCCATCTGATGACTTGTATGATAGGTTGAACAGTAAGGAGGGAGAAAATGATCTATACAGGTTAGCACAGCAGAGAAATAGAGATGGGAAAGACGTGCAGCAAGTTAGAGTGATAAAGGACAGAGAGGGAAATGTATTGACTGATGACAGAAGTGTGCTGGGAAGATGGAAAGAGTACTTTGAAGAGCTGATGAATGAGGAAAATGAGAGAGAAAAAAGAGTAGAAGGGGTGACCGTTGAGGAGCAGGAAGTAGCAAAGATTAGTAAGGGAGAAGTGAGGAGGGCATTGAAGAGGATGAAGAGTGGAAAGGCAGTTGGCCCTGATGACATACCAGTTGAGGTATGGAAGTGTCTAGGGAGGTAGCAGTAGAGTTTCTGACAAGAATATTCAACAAGGTCTTAGAAAGTGAGCAGATGCCAGAGGAATGGAGGAGAAGTGTGCTTGTGCCCATTTTTAAGAACAAGGGCGATGTACAGAGTTGTGGCAACTACAGAGGGATAAAGTTGATGAGCCATACAATGAAGCTATGGGAAAGAATAGTGGAAGCAAGACTAAGGGCAGAGGTCAGCATTTGTGAACAACAGTTTGGTTTCATGCCAAGAAAGAGCACCACAGATGCAGTGTTTGCTTTGAGGATGTTAATAGAGAAGTACAGAGAAGGTCAGAAGGAGCTGCATTGTGCCTTTGTGGATCTGGAGAAAGCATATGACAGGGTGCCGAGAGAAGAACTGTGGTATTGTATGAGGAAGTCTGGAGTGACAGAGAAGTATGTTAGAGTGGTGCAGGACATGTATGATAGATGTAAGACAGTGGTGAGGTGTGCTGTCGGTGTGACAGAAGAGTTCAAGGTGGAGGTGGGACTACATCAAGGGTCAGCTCTCAGCCCCTTCTTGTTTGCTATGGTGATGGACAGGCTAACAGATGAGGTTAGACAAGAATCTCCA
>CM045747.1:6373081-6460581 GCA_024760905.1 Plotosus lineatus | reverse complement strand
ACTCGTCACTTCACTGGTCTCTGTAAACCCTTAACAGACCCCGTCCCCCTTATACCAACATCTCTATTTATGGCAGCAATTCCAGTCTATGTGGTGCAATTGAAACACATACACAGGACAGTCTACTGACCGAGGTACTGATTAAATGACAACCTGAACCAAATTTCATTTAGCAAAGAGAAGCACAAATATCATTGTTGTGCTCATCAGCCTGGATAACAAAATCAGTGCTAGTATTACTTTACATTTAATTACAATACAAAAATAAATATTTATCATGCCACAAGTGTAAAAAAAAAAAAAAAAACAAGATCGAGTATCAGACACTGGGGACAACAAAGTCACAGACTAACGGAGGGCAGAAACCGACCCTGCACTGAAGAGAATGATCATCTACGCCTTCTTCAGGTGTGACTCAACAACTGTTGGATGACATCAAGTGACCTACAGTAAGAATGACTAATGGCAGCTGCAGTTGTTAATGCAGCCATGAACGAACCAGTGTCTCTCCCCCTTATGCCGGTCCCAAGCTCGGAGAAATGCAGAGGGTTGTGTCAGGAAGGGCATCCGGCGTAAAACCAATGCCAAACTTTTATGATGCAAATCAGAAGTATTACCCCCAGACCGGATCGGTCGAGGCCCGGGTTAACAATGACCGCCATCAGTGCTGTCAATCAACAGGGTGCTGATGGAAATTGGACTACTGTTGGTCGAAGACATCAAAGAAGGAGAGGCGGGCGGCGTGTCCGTAGGCAGAGAGAGACAAGAGGAAAGGCATGAGTCTAGGACTGAGAGTAGGGACTTTGAATGTTGGAACTATGCAAAGAAAAGATAGAGAGCTGGCTGACATGTTGCAGAGGAGGAAGGTGGACATAAAAATGTTTTGGAGACAAAGTTAGAGAGGCTAGATTGAGATGGTTTGGACATGTACAGAGGAGGGAAAGTGAGTATATTGGCAGTAGGATGCTGAGGTTGGAACTACCAGGCAGAAGGACTAGAGAATATATATATGTGTGTGTGTGTGTGTGTGTGTGTGTGTGTGCGTGTTTGCGTGCGCCAGTGGTGGCCTGGTGGTAAAAGGTGCTGGATCGCCAATCCTAAGGTTGGGATTTCGAGTCCCACTTGTCACAAGCTTGTCGCTGTACGCCCAGTGCAGCTAATTGGGTTATCAAAGGCCAGCTGTGTCTCTCACTGTCTGTGGTGCGGGTTTTCATGCCGTCAGTGTGTTTTTGCCCTGCGATAGCCTGGCGGCCTGTCCAGGGGGGTCAGCTGCCCTCGCCCAGAGTTCGCTGGGATGGGTGCCAGCCTCCCCATGACCCTAATTAGGATTAGGCAGTTACAGAAAATGAATGAATTACATATATATATATATATATATATATATATATATATATATATATATATATATATATATATGTATATATATATATATAAAATAAGCATTATGTTATCGAGGACTGGAGTAAGGTCAAAGTCCATGTTTCAGCGTTTCCCATCACCTGGTTATCTCATGGTCAGGCAAACATGGCGTTGAGTGTGTTGAGTTTGTGATATCTTCACTCGAAAAAAGTAGTTGAAAAGGATGAAGGAATAAAATTAGGTCTATTAAAAATGAACACATGCTTCTATATTCCTGTTTCAAGGTGTCCAAAGTTTTGCACTTGTTAGTATACAGTTGTTTAATAATATAATACAAAATAATAAAGAAACAAAAAAAAAAACACATCTTACTTTGTGCATTTTGGAACTTTATTCAAAATCTGTGCAAGTAAACACCAAAATTAATACATTTAAAAATGATATCACAATAATCTTCAATATGCTGCAGTCCAAACATATTTTTTTGTTGTTGTTGTTGTTGTTTAAAACCAAGTTAAATCCTCAAAGCATTACAGTAATCCATAACTGCACTGTTGCTGTAAATAACTTGATTGTATTACCAGTTTGGTTTTGTAAAAAAAAAAAAAAAAAAAAAATCATATATATATATATACATATATATACATATATATACATATACATATATATACATATATATACATACACACACATATATATATATATATATATATATATATATATATATATATATATATATATATATATATATATATATATATATATATATATATACATATATATATATATATATATATATATATATATATATATATATATATATATATATATATATATATATATATATATAATAAAAAACCCAAAATAAATATATATTTGTTATATGCACATCTCTTTGAAAAGTTCAGATGTTTTAATCTGCAGTCTATTTCATCGAATAAACAGACAATATTTTATTATCATTATAATTTTTTGAAATCAGGCTTCATGACAAAATAGTTATGCTTAAGACTTGAATTCCCCCATGAGCAGTAATACATAGGAACCTTCTCATGCATCTGCATGCAACAGGCAGCTGTGGACTGTTGAATATCTGACATAACACAACATCGTTGCAGAACAGATTATTATCATCATTTTACCAAGAGACACATGCAAAAAAAGTAGGGCGAAACAAACAAACAAACAAACAAACAAACAAAAAAAACACAACCCTTTTTTTAATTATGTACATATTCACAGAGCCGTGCTAGCCGTGCGAACTCTTTAGGAAATTTAAAAACTAAAAGGTTTCTCTTCATTCATATAAAATAGCCATTTTCGTAAAGATAAAGATCACGGTATGTACATAAATATAGTTTATAACAAGACTTTCAGATTGAGGGCCAAAAATAATGTCATATTCCCGCTTGTAAAATGTAAGACCATTATCATATACATATTTTCATACATGACAATGACATGTAGCACAGGAATGACAATTGTAGCACAGTACGTCCGTAAAACACGACCATTCACCAAAACAACACGTCACTAGAACACTCTCTGCATCTTGATTTGTCTTGTTTTAATGCATCTTTATTATATAATGCTAGACAGTTATGGCACATGCTGATGCTGATACCTATTCAGATAATCAGATTAAATCTTCTTCATTAGCTGAGCAACATGTCAAATTATGTATTTAACCCCTTCCCCCATTCCATCATCATATAAGGTGTTGCAGAAATCTCGATTCCTGGTGCATGACTTGGTGCAATGAAATGCAAAGTTATTTATAAAGCACTTCACAAAATAGTAAAAATTAATAAAATGAATGAATAACAAGCCATCAATATCAAATGATACAAACCACATATCATGCACATACGATATCATGTTTTATACTGATGAACTGATGAAAAAATATATGGGTTACAGAAAGAACTATGTACTTTTTGTGCAGCAGTTCCCGAAGAAAACGTATTATTTGCTAGGGGAAGTGGCTGGAAAAACAAACAAACAAAAAACAAACAAACAAACAAACAAACAAACAAAAAATTATACTATATAACTTGTACTACTGCAGAGTAATTGACTATCAAAACTATCAAAATTTGAACAGTGGAGGATTTTTGATTAGGAAATGTCGGTATAATTATCAGGAGCATGTCACAAACATTTCAGAATTTTACAACAGGTTTTAAAATTGAAATCAGAGTACAATGAGTTTCATTGTTGTTGTTGTTGTTGTTGTTGTTGTTGTTGTTGTTGTTGTTATGCATTTGCGGTTGAAAATCATCCGGATAAGATATGGCAAAAAAAAAAAAAAAAAATTAAGCACTGATCTTAGAGAAGAGAGAGAAGAAAACAGTTTTCGTATTAACAAATCAAATGGCAATACAGAGAAGCACAAAGAGTAAGGAACAAGAATTTTTCATTCTGTAGTCTTCTTCATGACTTCTTGAGCGACCCGTTGATCCGTGGTGAGTCACAGCTATGAGTCCCGTTGTGATGATGTGGGTTTTGTTGCAAATGTTCTTTGAGGTCAAAGGCCTCAGACTCATCTTTATCTCTAGTCTGCACTCTGCAAGGTCCTGACTTTGCTTCCAGCTCCAATTTGTCCCTAACCAAATGTGAATTGCTCCTCTGGAGCATATAATACAAAATAGGGTTTGCTTTCGTCAATCGAGGAGACTCCAGGTTGCAGTCTTGTGTTTTATCACCGTTCACGACACCAGTTGACACCGTCAAATTTCTCAGTGAAACAGTGCCACGTTTTGACCTGGAAGATTCCTGCTGAGCATCCAAAACAGACTCGACTCTGTTTGTTCCTGCTGTTGCTGAAGGTGGTTTACCCTGGTTCAAGGTCTGATGAAAACGTTGAAGCTCACCATTAACACACGGTTCTTTGCTTGTAGTCCCATTGTGGACTGGATGTTCCGGCGAACTAAATGACCCCCTTGATTGAGACAGTTCCTTCAAACAGTTGTCTGAAAGAAGCAGCTGTTTCAGGACGTTGAAACCTCCATTTTCCTTATGTGGAGATTCGCATGATGGAAGCTTAGATGGAGGACTGTCTGCTTGTGGAGGGCTGGATGGTTCACTTGATTGTTGAGACTCTGGAATTCCAGAGATTGAGCATTCGCTCGCATCCTTTTGGCTGCCAGAACTATTACATGTCCTCTGCTGTGTTGCTTTAACATGGTCCTCTGCTTCAATCAAAAATTTCCTCTTCTTAGGAATAGTTGGTCCCTGGTGATGTTCTACTGGTTCCTCCTTAAGGCATCCCTGAATTGAGTGCTCTAAAAAGTTTTGTTTTAGGTTTCTGGGCTTCTGATGAAGAAGATGACAAAGAAGACCTTCTCTGGGGACAGTCGCTGGGGAAAGTTGCTCTTGCTTTACACTCCCCTGATTAAGAGTGTGGGGACTCTGTCTTTGTGACTCTGCTAATTTGTTTTGCCATTGATTTGAAATTCTTTCATCATGACATATTTCATCTTCTACAGGCTCAGTTTTGACCGGAAGATCTGTAGAGGTTTTGTTCGACATACTGTGGGATTTTGAAAGATTTTCTTGCTTTCCAGTTTCTCCCTTTCGCTTCGTGCCAACTTTTTCTTTTTGAGATTTATTTCCTAAAAGAAGCTGTAGGACTGTACGCCTCTCAAGGAGGTTTTCAATCTCTGAATTATGCTGTGTAGATTCTGCCACAAGAGAGTTCACATGTGGGGTGTTATTTTTCTGAACTGGTACAGCAAGCTTTTCTAACAAAGTTGAAGACTTTGAAGTTCTAAACTCTTCAGTTTGCCTTTTCACTGGAGGCAGATGAGCCTTCGGTGTGAGGGAACTGGCAGCAGTTTGATTTCCGCACTGAGCTAAATTTTGTAACAGTTTACTCGCACTAAAAGCTTCTTCTCTGACACTTGGGCCACTTGCAAGCGGTTTATTCTTGCAGAGATCCAAGGGTACTGATTGTGTATGAGGAGAGTTGTACACATTATAAGGAGATGCACGGATGTTAGAATCTCTGCCTTGGGAAAATGTTGGCAGTAATTTTGGACTTCTTGTATTCATTCTACAATTCAGGCTAGGATCTGTTGTGTCTTTACACTGACCTGGATAAAAAAGAGTGTGGTTACTTGTTGCACTACTGACTTTAGGTGGGATCTGGGACTGCAAATCTGGGTTTTCAGGGGCTTTGTTTGTCTTCTCCATGTGCTTCTGATCAAGCAGCAATTCCAGAAGGGTAACTTTGTGGTGGGGTTTAATCTCTGAACAAGTGTGCAACTCTTTGGGTTCTGAAAGTAATTTTGAAGTCGGACTCGCTGATGTCCACCTGCTTTTGAGAGACTCTGTAACCTTGTCCTGTGCAGGTGAAGACGAAGAAGAGACCGGTGTTGAGATATTGACTCTATTCTTTAAGGAAAGATCAATCGGAGAGCAACTGGAACGAGTACTCTCACCGTCACTGCTATCTTTTGGTAGGCTGATTGTAGAATTTGAGTGTTCGCTGTCCGAGAACATAGGAGACGCTCGATGAGAAAAGATGTTGCTGTCCTCCTTTAGGTGATCCTGAGAAACAACTCTCTGTGGTGTGTTGTGGCTGTTGAGTAGTTGAAGTAATAGACTGCTGCAGTTCTGTGATGGCCTGCCATGCCTTTCAAAAGGTCTGCGCTCCCTGAAGGGATGTGTTCTCCACACTGAACCTGCCGACCTATTTTGCCCTGTATGTAGGCTTTGGCTTTCTCTGTTAGAGCTTGTTGGCATTTGAGAAGGTAGCCTATTTTTGGTCTGTAAAGAGCCAAGTCCATCGTGGGTTGTCTGAGATATTGTAGGCTGTTTCTTTTCTTGAGTTTGCTGTGTAGCAATAGCTGCAAGCCTTTCACTGGCTGATCGCCCAGCAAGTTGAGCTTTAAGAGCATGTTCTCTGGAGTACTGCTGCAGGTGAGCCTCACTCGAAAGCAGCAGGGCCAGCTGACTGCAGGCCACGCTGGGTTTCGGCGAAGGAGCCGGACTGGACCTTATATTTACGAGACTGGCTACAGCTTTGAGACGCTCAGTACAATGAAGAGACTCTGAAGAGGAGGACCGAGCACTGTGCTGTAGTCCTCCTGGAGATTTTGATAACCTTTCCTGACTGGGATGTCGGTGTTTGTACAGCTGACTGTTGGCATTGTTCTTCACCGGACTGTTTGCAGCCAAATGTAGACCAGATCCATCCAATCCATGGCCATGATCTGGTATATTGTCCTCTTTACTGGGGTTAGTGTCTGAATGGTGTGCCTTATGTGGTGTCGGGTTTTGTACAGTCTGCTGTGACAGGGCCACATTTTGGAGCCTTGTGCTGAAATTTTGAAGCAGACTTGCAAGCAGTGTGCTCTCTCCTTTACATTGTAGTGAACCATTCACACCACCATCACAGTTTTCCTGTTTTTTCCCATTGAGCTCAGGACAAGGCGTGGACACTTGTCGCACTTGACCCTCATGTTCACTCCAGACTTCGGAACGAAGTAGCCGAGCTTTTTTCACATGATGTGTTGACCCTCCTTGAGGGGTTGTTTTATCCTGTTCCTGCTGAGTGCTATGCCTGGGCACTGTATGCCCTGGTGTGTCGTTTCTTTGCTCTTCGTTGCCTTTTTCAGCCTCACCTTGTTGTGTTGCTGTGGCACTTTGTGCTCCTGCTACCTGATGCATGAGTAAGCCTTCCAGATATGTTAGAACAGCAGAATCCTGGTGTGTCTCAGGGCCAGTCTCTTCCCCATGAGTCATGTTCAATATTATGGTCCTTTCTATGGCTGGCCACCACAACAGAGAAGAAAAATGTCCAGATAGTTTTAGACAAGAGATCTAATGGCTTTTTGCTTCAATATATATATATATATATATATATATATATATATATATATATATATATATATATATATATATATATATATATATTTATATATATATATATTTTTTAATCCACCCTGGTTCAAGACACGAAATGCAATTGCAGAGTATGTCCCTGTCACAAAAGAAGTTGCACAACAATGTTCCTGTTTGTACTACAGCAGACATGTGACCACCGTTATGGTGTAATTTTTGCTAGTTTCCATCTTTGCTGATGTGCAACAATTTTGCTTGTTGGTTACCAGCTCAGACTTCTGTTCATACCGTGATTTCCTGACTATAGGTGTAGTTGATGAAGGTCCTGTATGACAAGAAAACAAACAAACAAACAAACAAACAAATAGATGTTCAGAAAAACTAGGCACACATTATTTGTTTCCTTTTATGTCCCTTTCTCTGCTTCTTTTTGTAAACAAAGGCTCATGTATAATAATGAGAAAAGCAGTGCACCTGCACAGGTGAACACATTGTAACTGGCCACGCCTCCACAGATGGCCATACTCTAACTGGCATATCCAGTGAACTACACATAATAATTTCTTTGAACTTATTTTGAATAGTAAATAAAAACTAATGTTTGAGGAATTTAGTGAACTTTTGTCAGTGTTTTTAACTCATCATAAGGAATAATGCATTATATTTATTTAGAAATACACACATTGCATATATAATTTTATATTTATATGTTATAATCCATACATAGTGGTAAGGTGGCAGTTTATTGATCCCAAGGTTGGGGGTTCGAGCCCCACTATCAGCAGGTTGTCACTGCTGTCTGTGATGAGAGGTTTGTGTAAAAGAACCACCTTTTGAAAAGAGTAGCTGCATAGCCACCGGCATGTTTTTGCCCTGTGATGGCCTAGTGAGCTGTCCACAGTCGACTAAGATGGGTACCATTCTTCCTACGACCCTATTTAGCATTAAGCAGTTCAGAAAATAACTTCTGGTTAAGTTTACCAAACATATCCATCACAATCGAAAAATTACTAAATTTAATTATTATAATTATTATTTTTAGATTTTTATTTTTATAAAAATGTGTCTGTTGAACTTGGGTTGGTCTGACAGACTGGTGAGGATGTATCCTGCATTATCTCAGTGTTGGCTCCACCCTTCCTGTACCCCAAATAGAATTAAACAGCTCAACGAATGAGTGAGTGAGTATTATGATGTGCTTTTACCCAATTGGAGCTTTTGTTCTGGTGCGAATTGGCCAAATACATAATCCTGTGTCGTCATACCCAAATGACTGTCTATGTGTATTAACCTCTGAAAGTTCTGAAATAACAAGGAGAAGTGCTGAACAATACCAGTGTGTTGTGTTGGTGTTTCTGCTCCAGATCTTGTGAGGTCTGAGTGGTGGTATCAGTGGAGGAGGAGCTCAACCAGATTGCTGGGAATATTCTTTGTCTGCAATGCATTTATGTTTTTCTGTTAATATTCAGTGTACACATAAATCATAAAAGTAAAACCTGCCAACAGTATACATAATTTCTCAGTACAGGGATCCCTCACTTTCTACGGTTAAAGGGGACCGAGATCCCCCGTGACCTCCGAATTCCGCGAAGTACGATCAAAACCCCGACTGACATATACGTACATGTATATGTGTATATAATATAATATAATATCATGCGGTGACGGCGGACATGAAGGTCGTTGGAGTAAGAGTAGAAGATGCAGAAGATAGGGAGAGATGGAGGCAGATCATTTGCTGTGGCGACCCCTGAAGGGAACAGCCGAAAGGAAAAGAAGAAGAAGATATGTGTATATAATATCAATAAATACATATTCAATGCTATAAATGCTTATAATAACAATTAAACATTCAAAAATAATGCATAAGATGTAAATGAAATATAAATACACACACACACACACACACAGATGCGCACCTCACATAAAAATGTTTTTTTTTTTTTTTTTTTTTTTATACATAATTGGCCTTGTTTTGCTGCATTTTCCTTAACTTTTTCCTCTATTCTTCATTAATTTCCTTATTTTTTAATGAGATGAATATTTAAAAAAAAACAAAAACAAAAAAAAAAAACAAAAAAAAAAAACACGATGCACTGAAGTCGCATGAATTGAAGCGTCCAAACACTGATCTGAGAAAATCTCAAACTGAAAGTGTTTTATATATATATATATATATATATATATATATATTTTTTTTTTTTTTTTTTTAAGCAACAGTTTGCTGACGCTCAAGGACAACTAACTGCATAAGGACACTAAGCATGAAGTCATCCTGGAGTCAACTCAGACAAAAGATTATGATCACGGATTAGCCGTGCTCACGCTCGAAGAGCCATTTGATCGCTCTGGTCCTGAAGCAAAAGCAGGAATTTGTGGCGGGATTGAAGGTTGACAGAAGTCCTGCCAAAATAATCACATAGCTGCCAGGTCAGAAGGCGGCTTGTATTTGAAGTCTGCATTCTACGATTCTTGTTTCCTTTGCTCACTCATTAACATGACAGCGGATATATCGGTGACTGTCAATTTCCCTCTAATTTGACAGTTATCTCAATACAAATCCTAAAATAAATATATAAATAAATAAATAAACAAGCCATGACATTATCAATACTATTAAGGAGCCAAGGCAAGTGATGTAGCTCAGCAATCAGTGAAATGTCAGTGCTAACCACAGCTAATGCTAATTGGCATCTTTGCTGGCTTTGCTTTCCGGGGACCAGAAAGGAGAAAGACATCTCATGACCTTGTCAAGTTACTACTTCATGAAGCAATGGTGGAGAATATCAAACCCACAAATATTTCGAAAGCACAGGAGTATCTTCCCAACGTTAGACCTTCAGTATTTTATATTTTTAATTTACCACAATGGATTTATGCCCATCTGCAATATAACTATAAAACATTAGCGGTTCACCATGGCCTTTGTAGCACTCACAAAGAACTTGGTTCTCGAAAATCGTAAAGCATGCAGGAACATGATTTTCAGTCCATGCAGTTTCATCCCCTGATTTACTCTAAATCCAAGGATTGTGTGCCATGAATACAGTTACACACTTTAGGCAGAGTGAAGTCAAACTCGGGGAACTTCTCATGTAAACATGATCGATGAGGATTCTACCCTTGGCTTTGGTTCAATGGCATCTGGTTCAGATGTTGAGGGTTGCAGTAAGATGCAAATCTTTCATTCATTCATTTTCTGGAGAGCTTCATCCTAATTAGTGTGGTGACTATCTCAGCCGACTTTGGGCGAGATTGCACCCTGGACAGCTTGCCAAGCCATCGCAGGGCAGAAACATGCTGACGGCTATGCAGCTACTCTTGACGAAAATCAGCAATGGTTCTTTAACATGAACTGCACACCATAGACAGTGAGAGACATTACCGGCCTTTGGTAGCAAGTTAGCGGCACTGGGGGGACAGCAGTGACAACCCAGTGACAATGGGGCTTGAACCCCCAACCATAAGATCAGTGATCTAGCCCTAGTACAAATCATTATATTGTATTTTAGATCAGCAGTTGGTCGACTTCTCACACTACCATTCGTATACAGTGGTACCGTGACACTAGTGTCCCTTATAACAAATTTTCCATGATACGAGCTTCGATCCCACCAAAAATCCACCCCATCCAATGAGCAAAGTTTTGATTGATGAGCTCTGCCGGGGAAATGGCTTTTCCGGGCCAACTAGCCTTGTAGTCTTCCGTGTGTATTCCTCCGCACTCCGAGAATGCCTTGTGCAGTGCTTCTCAATTATTTTCTGTGATGCCCCCTCTAGGAAGGAAAAAAAAAACATTTCACGCCCCCCCAGTGCCCCGCCTGCGACTAAAAATAGTCTTCACTGCACCTCATATTGTTTGCTTGGTGCTTTTTCTCTACACCATAGCGCGACAATGGGATCGCCACTGCCAACTACTGGAGTGGATGCGCAATTACACTTAATTCTAGTACAGTATGGCAAAAAAGCATGTTCCCCAGGGTCATACACGCATGTCATCACATTGTGCCCAGCAAGGGGAGCCTGCCCCACTATTTGAAAAGCACTGTCCTTGTGGGAGCTCACCATGAGCCTTTCCTCGCTTGCATTCGTAGCAAACACATGCACAAAATTCTCCTCTTCCTCCTCCTCCTCCTCCTCTGTTATGCACCACCTCCTGCCTGTCCACGTGACATCTTCGACACAGTCAATGATTGGAAGGGTTAGTTGACTTATTGTTTATTCTTGTTTTATTATGTATTTTTAATTATTATTAATGTTAATGTACATGTATTATTATTATGAAATATTTATTGTTGTTACATGTTTATCTTTAATATATTAGGTCAAATACACGTGTTTGTGTCGGGTTATATGAGTTTGGGAGGGGGTTGGAATGGATTAAATGGTTTTCCGTTATTTCTTATGGGAATCATTGTGTTATCTAACGAACTTTTCGGCTTACGAGCTCTGCCTCGGAACGGATTAGATTCGTAAGTCAAGGCCCTACTGTATGTAGAAATAAAGTTTGTGCTGTTAAGAAACTAGAAGGGACGGATCAGGGTCATGGTGTGAAACGAGGACGCAGTACTCCAACCTCATGCAGACTTCCAGGTTCTTAGACCTTGATATTCTTTTTATTTCGGAAGTAATGGGGAAAATGACATCACAACGAATTCTTCATGACGGTGGTGTAGTGGTTAACACACCCACCTCCAAGCGAGGGTTCGAGTCACGGGCTTGAAGAGGGCGATGTTTGCTGGGTTTCCTCCAGGTACTCTAGTTTCCACACACGGTCCAAAGACGTGCATATTAGTCTAACTAGCTGTTCCAAATTGCCCCCAAGCGTGAGTACGATTTGAATGGTTCTGTGTGTGTCGGCAGTGTGATGCACTGGCGAGATGTCCAGACCGTACCCTGCTTTCACCCAGAGCTCCCTGTGACCATAGTAGGATTAAGCGGTTTGGGAAATGAATGAATAAAATGAATACATACATTTTTAAGACATTCAAAAGAAAAAAAAGTTTCCCCGATAGCGGAAATCCATGAGGATGTGACTCAATCGTGGCTTTATTCATGAGTCTGCCTTCATTCTGAACTTAAGCACGCGGAGGGAAATATCTGTAACTGAAGTATATGTAATAGAAAAAGATTTAAGTGCGAATGATGACCCAAAAAAGTATATTTTGGATTCGGGCAGCAGATAAATCGTTTATTGATTGAAACAGAAGAGTGGAAAAACACTGCTGCTAGTTATAGAACGGATGAGTTCATCAATTTCACCACACAGTGTTTTAAAAATTCTGAAAAGCTGCCTTTCTTCCATTGTTCTTTTTTTGTCGACTGGCTTCTTTTTTGCTTCTTAGGCATGTGAACACAATGTGAAACTGTATGTCATTATTCACACACACACACACACACACACACACACACACACACACACACACATTAGGACGTACACACGCGCGCACACACACACACACACACACACACACACACACACACAGATGCACACACACACACACACACACACACACACACACACAAGCACGTATGCACAAACACACACACACACACACACACACACACACACACACACACACACACATACATACATACATACATACACATACACACACACACTCACACACACATGCGCAGCACACAAACACACACACACACACGGACACACACACACACACACACATACATACATATACATACACACACACACACACACATACATACATACACATACACACACACATGCAGCGCACACAAATACACACACACACGGACACACATACTCATACACACATACACACGGACACACACACACACACACGAACACACACAAGGACACACACACACACACACACACAGACACACACAGCTTGGTGGTGTAGTGATAATCATGTCTGCCTCACGGTGGGAAGGTCCTGGGTTCGATTCCCAGCTTGGGTGTTTCTGTGTGGAGTTTGCACCTCCCTGTGCTTGTGTGGGTTTCGTCCCACAGTCCAAAAACATGCATGGTACACTAACTATCTGTGAGTGTGAATGCTTGTGTGAGTGCTGTCCCTGTGATGGCCCGACGAGCTGTCCAGGGTGTACTCTGCTCTTGCCCAGAATTGGCTGAGATGGGCAACAGCCTCCCTGTGGCCCTACTTATAACTGCAGCTTAGGAAATAAATGAATACATGCATATATCCATGCATTTGTTTTCTAAACGATTTAATCCTAATTAGGGATGTGTGGGTTCAACAGGATTCGAACTCATGACCACCTGTTCATGAGCCCAGCACCCAACTAATACACCACCAGACCGACAATGTCAAAGAATGTTTATCTTCCCGATTTTGGGATATTAAATCTTTTTTAGAAATTGTAAAGTTATGTGTGTTATTGTTCAAACTTTTTTTTTTTTTCAAATAAAGTACTGCAGTGCTCCGCCCAGTGTTCAAATTTGAAGTATTTCACTCTCATTCACTCTTTCTCGTTCATTTTCCTGAAGCAAATAATCTTCTCAGGACATGGGGAGGCTGGAGGCTATCTCAGGCAAACCAGACCACTGCAGGGCCAGCACAAACACACAACTAATCGCACATAATGTGGTCAATTTTGGAACAGCCAATTAGCCGTGGGATGAAACCAGAGCACCAGGAGAAAACCCATGCAAGCACAGATAGAACATGCACGTTCCACACAGAATTGCCCAGGCCTGGGACTCGAACCCAAAGGCCTCCGTGCTGTGAGGCAGACATGGCTAACCACGGTACCACCGTTCCACCGAGTTCAAACGTGTGAAGATTATATATTATAATGATTAACACAGGAAGAGAATCTTTAGAAAAATCCAGAAGCTTTGACGCTGAGTGAGTTCATGAATGTGACTGAGTGGCGCTTATTCTATCTGAGAATCTCCTGGTTATTTATGACCCCGTATTAGCCGTTCTATTCAGGTCTCCAACGTCATTACATTATCACCATAAGAGATGAGTGAAGACACGCCTGAGCATGTATCCCCCCCCGGGGGAGGGGGAGGGGGAGGGGCATCTCAGAAAAATGAGCAGCCTGATATTAATGGAAAGGGCTTGATATCCGGACTGGATCCTTCATTTGTCAAAAGCAAGGTTGAAGATTAATTGACCCCAGTGGAAAAAAAAAAAAAAAATCCCCATAATAAATTATGTCTACCGTTCAAAAAAATCGTATTCCATTTATGCTATTTAAAATGCATGATGAGGCAAAAGAGGCAGAACCTGCTCCTGTTCGAAGTCAAGGTCATTCCCTGAGTCAGGGCTGTTGGACTTGATGCAACAGCTGGCGTCCATACAAAGCATTAGGCCCTAATAAAAAGTGACAAACCTGCCCTTGCTTTTTGCGCATACCCATCCAACATCTGACAACTCTTCGCTGTGCAGATGTGGCCTCAGCATTAAACGGGAGCTCAAGGTTGGCACGTCTCGACACCGACGTGCCGAGTGCGGTGCTTAAGCTCTGCTCGCACGCCGGAGCTGCAACAACACATTCCTAAGATAACGTTTCATGACTCAGTCAATCATTGCACCTCTCGATCTGGGTCACTGTTGACCTACTTCTAAAGAAGCATGACGGGCAGCACATGCTGCCATTTTCCAGCTGGAGTCCCTCATTAATGCTCCACCAATGAGGCCGAAGTCGAAAGCGTCGGTTTGACCTACATTGCTCCTCCAAAACGATAGAATCTGTACGTACACGGCTTGGGTGAAATAAACAACACGCTTTTCGGAGTTCTGTCAGGATTTATAGCGTGACCTTAGAGCAGCGGAGGACGCCAGTCAGGCCTCGTTTATCCGCCATGTGAAAAATAAAGCACGCCAGCGTGTGCTGTTATGACCTGAAGACCAGCTCAATTGCAACTAAATAGAAGAAACATGCCGTGAATCCTTTGCAAGACCCCACACACCTTGTTTTCTGGATCCGAAATTAGGTGGGACGTCAGCGAGATCCTTACAGCAACAAGCTCAACGGGGGGCGCCGTCCCACAGGCGTGAGAATGTTAATCAAGAGGTGATGATGTCACCTTTCTGTAGAAACATCACAGAGTATGTTAGTCATGTGACACACGGGTAGGACGTTGTGACACAGGGACATAGAGTTAGGATCCCCGGTAGAGTTGTACATCCTGAACAGCTTGCCAGACCACTGCAGGGCAAACACATGTACAGCCATTGACAGTAACATCCACACATAGGGGCATTTTTTGGCATTCAATTATCCGAATGTATATGCCTTTGGATTTGTGAGAGGAAACCAGAATACCTGGAGGAAACCAGCGCAATCACTGGAAGTACATCCAGACAGGAATGCATGAGCTCAGGAATTAAACCCAGGACCTACTTGCTCTGAGATGGTCATGCCCTGAGGTGGTCATTTTCTGTAAGCGCTTAATCCTAATTACGGTTGCGGGGAGGCTGGCGCCCATCACAGCCAACTCCGGGCGAGGGCAGAGTACTGCCCTGATTAAGGACGTTAATTTATTCATTCATTCATTTCATCCGTATTCGGGGAGGCTGGCGCCCATCACAGCCAACTCCGGGCGAGGGCAGAGTACTGTCCTGATTAAGGACGTTAATTTATTCATTCATTCATTCATTTCATCCTTATTCGGGGAGGCTGGCACCTATCTCAGCCAATTCTGGGAGAGGATGGGGCACACCCTGAACAGGCCATTGCAGGGCCAATACACCTACAATCATTCACACTCACACCGAGGGGCGATTTAGAACAGCCAATTGATCTACTGTGTATGTTTTTTCGACTGTGGTGGGGAAAAACCCGGAGTACCCAGAGGAAACCCACACAACCGCAGGGAGAGCATGCAAACGCCACACAGCCCGAAAACTGAACCCAGACCTGAACCCAGAAATAGAACCTCAATCAAACCTTTTATTTTCTGTTATCATTAATATCACAGCTGCTATAAAACTTCTCCTTCCCCCTGAAGTTAGCCTGTAATATCTAATGTAGTGTACAATATCGAATAATTAGTATAATTTGCATTTCTCAAACATAAGCATGTTTAGCATCAGTGTACTTTTCTCGACGCGTGATATTCGCTGCTTTACATAATTCCTGTGAAATTGCCTTGTCATTTATACTGTATGGTGAATAATTTCATCATTGAGATGAATAAGTAACATTCCTGTCGTTCTCTGAGTCGCTACACATTCCAGAAACATCTAGTCTTCCACTTGTTTCTTGGCTTCATCGCTCTCGTACCGGCATCTCGAACGCCATCAGCACATCTCTCCTGATAATGTTTTGGCTTCTGTTCTGTTCACACACAACCCATCCTGATGATCCGAAATCACAAGATCACGCAGAACTGAATCTTGTTGCGGTTGCTGGTGTCTCAAAAGATACTCCACTCACAGTGCGTGCTGTGTTCCAGCCAAGGCTGAATATCGTAAGATACGAGCCGAGACGCGGGATAAGCTGGATGTTTTCAGCGTGCTCCTAATTGTCTGTGGAAAATGGCTCAATTTCCTTGAAGGAAAATTGCCATAGTTGGGACTATTAGCTGGAGATTATTCCACAGAACTGTGCAGGGGCATTAAGGCCTGGGTTATGTGAACTGCGAGGAGTCGGCCTGAGAAATGCAATTACTGACCTGCCAGAGAGAACGCTGGAGAAGGATGCAATAACATCAAAAATGAACATAACTCTCTGTGGATTGCTGGGAGAAAATACAGTTATAAATTAAATATAACTATACAGTGCAGAAACATCCATAAGAAAAAAAAAAACAACAACAACAAAAAAAAAACAAAACAGGGCGTCCTGGCGAGAACCATTAACACCAACGACCTCCGAAAAATCCAGACAATAGTCTGTGACAATGCGCGAACAGTAAAATACACTGTATTTATCTCCTCTGTCATTAACCAGAGCCATTACGGCCTAATAAACGCCCGGATAGTTGTTATTGTTATTGGCTTAACGCGATGTAATCAGACACAAGACAACTCCGAGCCGACAAAATATCGACTGCTTCAATATTTTCACTGTGGGAATTTTATGCCAAGCTGGAAGCATAATCGTCTAATTGAGACAATGCAATGTTTCATAAACACCACCACCCCACCCCCCACCCACATACACACTAGTGTTTAAAAAGGCTACATATGCTAACTGACAAAATCTCCCCATGTTACTATTTGCTGTAAAAGGAGATAGCGATCAGAGAGGCATACGGCCCGTCCCACGGGGTTCAATCAAAGGGCTTGCTGGCTTTAAATCTGCTCACGTCATCAGCAACTTCCTCTCTGTACAGCACTCTAAATAAACACTGTAAGGTCTGCTCGTTCCTCTGCACAGGTTTTAATTATTTAACCACCCAGAAAACTCCGACGTATGAATCATACAGGGTAAAATACACAGTGTATCTATGTACAATATAGTAAAATATAAATACGACAGATACAAACAGTTTTTCTTGGTCTAGTTTAATTTCTTATGACTACACGGAAAATAATTTATGCCTAATATTAAATAAAAACTAGTTCTGTGTGCAGCATCAACAGGGCCCAAGCCTGCAGCGCCTTCCGCTACCCAGGTAGACGTTGACAAAACACAAGTCGAAGCAGCAGGTATTGGACTGCATGTACAGTCGGTACTGTATGTTTCAGGCTGGAAGGCGTTTAATAAGTCAGAACACCATGCAGTATCGTTGTGGTAGACCTCCATGCTCCCGATATGTCCCATAAGTCTGAGCGAGATGTAGATGAGCCTATGACAGCGTCCCTGTGTGCGGAGTATTTTCCCATCGTACATGGGTTTGAGTCCCCCAGTGCAGCTAACTGGGTTATCAAAGGCAGGCCACGTCTCTCACTGTCTATGGTGAGAGTTTCATGTAAAAAAAAAAAACATTGCTGACTTTCGTAAAGAGTAGCTGCAAAGTTGTCAGCGTGTTTCTGTCCCTTGCTAAAGGGTTTTGTCAAAAAAGGGCATCCGACGTAAAAACCTATGCCAAAATCAAAAATGTGCGAATCAGATGATTCGCTGTGGCGACCCCTGAAAAAGGGAAAAAGCCGAACGGAGAAGACATGGGTTTGAGTTTCCATTAAAAAGAAGCCTTTAAAGTTTCAAGATTCCAATCAGGAAATACTGACTACTGAAATTTGATTGGCTGTTTTATTTCACTATTGTGATGGGCTAGCCAATCATCATTCAAGATAGACAAGGGAAATAGGGACATGTGGAAGTATGGCAAATTTTTGGTATCTGGCTCAAGTGGTTCAAGAAATATTAGCATGTGTCAACTGCTGAAGTTTTATTGGCTGTTTCATGGCTATTTTAGTAAGCTAGCCAATCATTGTTCAAGATGGTGAAGTGAAATAGTGCCAAGTGTAAGTTTAGTGAATTTCTGGTATTTAGCTCAAGGGGTAAAAGTATGAGTACATCAGAGTAAGCGGTTTTGGAGACAAAGTCAGAGAGGCTAGATTGAGATGGTTTGGACATGTACAGAGAAGGAATAGTGAATATATTGGTAGTAGGATGTTGAGGTTGGAACTACCAGGCAGAAGGCCTCGAGTAAGACCAAAGAGACGATTCATGGATGTGGTGAAGGAGGACATGAAGGTAGTTGGTGTAAGAGAAGAAGATGCAGAGGATAGGGTGAGATGGAGGCAAATGATCCGCTGTAGCGACCCCTGAAGGGAACAGCCGAAAGGAAAAGAAGAAGAAGAAGCTCAAGGGGTAAAAGAGACATTGCCATGTGCCGATTGCTGAAATTTGATTGGCTGTTTCATAGCTATTTTGCTAATCAGCATTTAAGCAGATGTAATCAAAGAGAGTTATGGGTAATATACAACATTCCACAGCAAGACGGTTCTGGATTCAATTCCTGGGCTCAGGGCGTTTCTGTGTGGAGCTTGCATGTCCTCGGAGTGCTTGCGTGAGTTTCCTCCTGTTACTCCGGTTTCCTTCCCGAGTCCAAAAACATGTAGCCGGCTAAATGGAAGCTCCAAATTCCCTCTATGTTTAAGAGTGAGTGTTTAATTAGTGTCGTGGTACTTAACTATGTACGGACGGGGTGGGGCTTATTTCTCAGCTTGAAATTTGTAAACATCATCTGCAAACAAGGTACTGAAGATGAATAATATGTGACACGTGTCTTCATCAGTTATCTCGGAGGTGACATATTACGGGTTCGGAAACACTTTGAAAGATTATAAAGAATACACACTTCACCTGGAAGTAGATAAATGAGAGCAAATAATAAAGGCTAATTCTATTAAAATGTAAACAGCACACTTTTGTAACTCGCGTCACTTCCTCAGCCAGACGTTCAATCATCCCAACACCGAGTATAGAGACCTACCATGATGCTGAGCGTTGAAGCCAAGAACAGGTACAGTGTGGTAATCAATTTGCTCTGCAGGCTGGAAGGCTGGTCTGAATACTAATGTCTGCACAGCACCCCCTTCTCTCTCTCTCTCTCTCTCTCTCTCTCTCTCTCTCTCACTCAGTTCAACCCTCTCTCTTCTCTTTCTCTCGTTCTCCTCTTTTTCCCCCCTTCTCCCATCTTCCTTTCTAAGCTTGACACCTCAATGTGCCCCGATCCAGAGCAGTAGCCAAAGGGCAACAGCTCGTCCTCTGTAGAGATAACCACTGCCACTAATCAAGTGTGTGTACGTGTGTGCGCGCGCGTCCTACAGTACGGGATTAGAGGGCTTGCTCAGTGCAACTCAGCACAGAACAGCGGCTAAGTGCTCGCACAACAAGGTCACCATTAAACCTGCAGTAACCCTGCCACTGCTTCCCGTCTCCTGCCCACACACACACACACACACACACACACACACACACACACACACACACACACACACAGACACTGCTCATGCACACACTAATCCGAACTCTCATTTCACTTTTTTTTTTTTAAGCACACACAAATCTCTGCCACCAATCTCTGCTAGCTAAGGATAATTCATCATATTTTACTAGTGACGGCTTTCCACCTCGCCTGAATGATATTGCATCCTGGCACGGTGACAAGAGCAAGGCACAGGCGGGTTCCTCTCCGCCTCTGAGGATGCTCCACTGCGTCATCATACACTCACTTTTATGCCATTGAAGTGTTGTGTGTGTGTGTGTGTGTGTGTGTGTGTGTGTGTGTGTGTGTGTGTGTGTGTGTGTGAGAGAGAGAGAGAGAGAGAGAGATGTACAAAGTCAGAAAGGTGGCCATGTTTCACTATGCGCAGTGATGAAAGCTTAAGCCGAGCTGAGACTGAGATGCTTGAACGGACCCAGCCGTGATTGCCAGAGTTTGCCCCACGGCACTTAACAATCCGTACTCTTCTACTCTCGTGGAGAAAAAGAACGAAACCCAAACTACTAGCTGGATCTACAGCGGAGTCAAAACATTCAAAGTGAATGAAATCGCATTTGGAATGTATACGCCATCTTTTGTTGGCCAAGAAAATAAAACCACACCATCATTTTTCAGCCAACAAGCTGAGTTGCGTATTTAAGGAAGCATCCAGCATATAAATCTATGAGCATGATTAATTAATGTGACATGCCATAATCAAATATTAAACCAATCCCTCAAGATTATAGGCTCCAACATACTCAATTATTAATTCTGACAAAGTGGGTGGTGATGAAGCGAAGGTACTGTTACCACCCCAGAATGTTTTATTCCTCTTACACCATGACGACCCCCAATGGTTACAGGTCGATGAAGGAGGCACGGTGGCGTCTTGATTAGGACATCCGCCTCACGGCAAGAAGGTCCTGAGTCCTGAGCTCGGGCGTTTCTGTGCGGAGAACGCATGCTCTCCCCGTGCTTGTGTAGGTTCCCTCTGGGTATTCCGGTTTCTTCCTACAGTTCAAAGACATGAACATTAGGCTAACCGGCTGCTCCAAATTGACTGTGGGTGTGAATGGTTGAGTGTGTTGCTCTGTGATGGTCTGAGGAGCTGTTTCCACCCATGTTTTCTCTTGGGACTCATAAAAGAAAAGAAAAGAAAAGAAAAGAAGAGAAAAGAAAAGAAAAACACAGGGTGTCATGTGACGAAATCAACTTGCCGTGTTAAAGGTGTAGTGGGGCCGGTGGCGTAGTGGTTATGGTGCTGTGCTCATGATCGGGAGGTTGTGTGTTCAAATCCCAGATAGACCCCACTGTGCTAAGACCCCTGTGCAAGGTCTTAACCACATGTGTGTCTCTGTTCACCCAGCAGTACAAATGGGAACCAGTAAAATATACTGGGAAGGTAACCTGCGATGGACTAGCGTTGAACTCCTAGTCGTTTCACGCTATGGAAACCGGGGATAAGCACTGGTCCGATGAACCACTAGGCTCGGGTGTAAAAAGCCCAACGGGCTTTACCTGTTAAAGGTGTAATTGATTAAACATCCTGTCCGGAAGACTTTCCCACGTCAGAAATTCTCCAAGGATTTTGCAATTCCAGTGCTGAACACCATTTCCCAGAATGCACTCCTGCCTACAAATATGAATCCAAATCCCAGTTCACATGCTCAGGATGAATTCATTGCTGACCACACAAACCTGACCGATTTATGGGTGTGGTTAAATCGGGGAACTCAGTGAATCTGTTCAATTACTCGTTCCCTTTCTTCTTGGATGTCATTAAGCGGTCCCTGTGGAGGACATGATCATACCGCCTGTTACCCATAAACCTCCCTCAAGGGATGGGGGAAAATAGAACAATCCGAACATCACTGAAAAGTAAATTTATATAGAAATACACTGTTTTTATTTATTTATTTTCATGGATTACACAGTAGTGTAGGCGTTAACATACGCACCACAGAAAGGTGTTCCCGGGTTTGATTCCAGGGGCTCGAGTGTTTCTGTGGGTGGGGTTTGCATGTTCTCCCTGTGCTTGTGTGGGTTTCTTCCGGGTTCTCCAGTTTCCTCTCACAGTCCAAAAATATGCAAATATGCACTGTAGGCTAATTGGCTGTTACAAATTGCTCCTAGTTGTGTGAGTTATTATACCCCGCCCATGCCCAGAGTCAGCCGAGATGGGCACCACCCTCTTTGCAACCATAGCTAGAATTTAGCAGGTTAGAAAATTAATTAATTAATTAGTGAATTTGTTTTTATTTGATGTTTTGGTGATTTGGGTGAACTGTTTAATCCTAATTAAGGCCACAGGGAGACTGGTGCTCATCCCAGCTAACTTCGGGCGAGGGCAGAGTACACCCTGGACAGCTCACCAGGCCATCGCATTGCTGACAACTATACAGCAGCTCCTCTTTACGAAAGTTAGCGATGGTTCTGTTACATGAACCTCTCAGCACAGACAATGAGAGACATGGCCGGCCTTTGATAACCCAGTTGGGTGCACTGGGGGAACAGTGACAACCTGTTGAGAGTGGTGCTTGAACCACAAACCTTAGGATCAGTGATCCCGCACCTTTACCACCAAGCCGCCGCTACCACCGTCCAAACAGATCAGCTTGATATGAATTATGTGGTGTCGGTTAACCATCTAGCTAACTCATCTTTGGACTTGTTAAACCAACCGCATGCTGATGTCATACATTTCCATAAAATTCGATATCAAAGGTTGTTTGAAATGAGCGTCCTTCAAAAATGCCCTCAGTTGAAAGTCCTGCCTGTGAGACACTTTATTTTTATTGCAGTGAGGCAACAAGGCAGCAATCATTTGTTTCAAATGCTTCCTATATACTGTCCGACAATCACAGGACAAGGACACGGTTCTGTTCACAAGTCTGTAAAAACAACCCTTTGGCTCACGTTCACTTGTAGCATAGTAGTTAACCCATCTGCCTTACAGTAAGAGGGTCCTCAGTTCGATTCCCG
Source organism: Plotosus lineatus (assembly GCA_024760905.1). Taxonomy (NCBI): domain Eukaryota; kingdom Metazoa; phylum Chordata; class Actinopteri; order Siluriformes; family Plotosidae; genus Plotosus; species Plotosus lineatus. The sequence goes on along the minus strand of CM045747.1, from coordinate 6,437,555 downwards.
AGGACCGTTCTTTCAGTGTGGAGTTAGCATGGTCTCCCTGTGTTTATCTGGGTTTCCTCTGGGTGGCCCATTTCCCCCGCAGTCTAAAAACATGCACATTAGGCTGACTGGTTGTTGATAGGCCGCTACACAGGTCAGTGATGTAGCTCAGGCCAATCCAACAGGTTCTTGTCACTACCAGGATGGAACAGCCAATCAGAAAGGTAACATGTCTCTGAGCATGCGTTGGATCATAACACTCGCGCACACTTTGAAAACATGCATGGGCTGTCAGAAGGGACCGATGATGTCATACGTGATTGTTTTTCAATAGCTTGTAACACTAATTCGCTGCAGTGGCGAAGTGGTTGGCATGTCCGCCTCACAGGAAGAAGGTCCTGGGTTTGATTCCTGTACCCAGGGCGTGTCTCTGTGCATGTTCTTACCTGAGCTTGTATGGGTTTTCACAGGGTACTCCGGTTTCCTCCCATCCTTCAAACCATGCACAGTAAGCTGATTGGCCATCGTAACAAATTGTCCCTCGGGTATGAAAATGAAGCCTGGCAAGCTGTCCTGAATGTATCTCGCCTTTGCCCAGAGTCGGCAGAGATAGGGGCCAGCTTCTTCGCGACCCTAATTAGGATTAAGCGCTTCAGAAAATGAACGCATGAAAGAACTATTCACCACAGATAACTTTAAATGGCTTGGCAATGAGTAAATGTGGGAGGGATTCATTCATACATTTTCTGAACCGCTCAATTCTAATTAGGGTCGCGGGGAGGCTGGCGCCCATCTCAGCCGACTCTGGGGGAGGGCACAGTACACCCTGGAGAGCTCGCCAACCTATCGCAAGGCCAACACTCACACAACCATCCATACTCACACTCACACCTAGAGGCGATTTGATACAGCCTTTTATCCGACAGGGCATATTTTTTGGACTATCGGAGGAAACCGGAGAACCCGGAGGAACCCACTCAAGCATGAGGAGAACATGCAAACTCCACACAGAAATGCCCAAGCTAGGAATTGAACCCTTGACCTTCTTGCTAACCACTACGCCACCATGCTGCCTCGTTTTATCTTCCCATGCTTGCAAACCGCCTGACTCTTTGCCTGTTTTTCGATTTCATATCATTGGGTTTTGGTGCACGCCCACCATCGTTAAAAATGGAGACTCCTTCCAAAAACTGCTAACTCATCTCCACAAAAATGATTACCAGCTGAAGTTTCCAAGTAAGAGGCATGAGCATCAGTAGTCGAGCACTTTAATATGAATCTGTGAATTATTATAGATCTGTGCGAGAAGACTCATCAAAACCTTTGTGCAAATCCGATTCTAAAATTCTGCAGCGCTGTGCTATAATCATTTTTTTTTTTTTTTCCGCCATGTAACTGGGGCATCGCTTTTAAAAATGTATTATAGACATGCATTTTTCAGATGCATTTTTTCGGACAGCAAGAGACATTACGGGTCACTGGCGTTAGTCATCTAAACATAACAACTGGAATATTAAACATTTAAATGAAGCGTTCTATTTTCCTTATGAATATTATGAATATTATGAATATGATTGGCCTACATCATCTTTTATTCCTCTATACTGTATGAAAAGTGCCTAGTTCACAACACACAGTTGTGCAGTTGATAGGAGACGGTAATACAATGTCCTTATTCTGTCAATAAGGACGCAGCCAGAGCAATAAAGGGTTACTGAGTACATAATGAGCATCATTATCACTCCCAGACAGAAGGATTTGACCTCCATGATGCTGTTTCCTACTCAGCGGGAGGGTGCTGGTGAGGAAACAGACTGACAGAGGAAGAGACAGAGAGAGAGAGAGAGAGAGAGAGAGAGAGAGAGAGAGAAAGACATGCAAATGAGAGTGAGTGAAAAAACGAGGGCTCGGAAATCAACTGCATTGAAAATGTCGTTCTCGACGCTTTGAATAGAAAAGAAAGCGAAGTAGAAAAAAGAGGAACATTTCGCTGCGTGTTGTGTAACACACCCTTGACATGCTGACATCAGGTGACACTTTGTCACTGACCACCTGGCAGATCTTCCACCTTCTCATGACCTCGTTCTCCGATGACCTGAAACGCCAAGCCCCTATACCGGACAAGCCCCTCCCCCTTTTCAGAGAAGGTCGAAGGGGTCAGCGTGTCCTCATCTATAATCTGCTGCAATTCGTCAGCAGCCGGGGGGGGGGGGGGGGGGGGGGGTTAGGCAGCCTCGCGACAAAGGGAGAATGCCCAATTAGGCAGCTGTCACACAAAGCGGGGCTGCAGAAAGCCAGCAATGGAGGTACAGAATTGGGGGGGGGCATTCCCTGCTGTCTGCTGAAGGGATGAGCACCTGGGCGTGTCATTAACAGTTAACCATTTCCACCCAAAAGGGCACAGACAGCCCGGGAGGTTGGTGCAGTCACTCCTTCTTTATCTGGCTCGTAACAAAATATTGCAGCCGGTGTCACGCTCGGCTGTTCAGGATCTTTGTTTGAGTTCTAGAGCCTCGAAAGGTTCCGGGCCAGAAACGTATGCGTGTATATTTTTTTGTGGTGTGAGTGCAGAACTATTCGAATCAACCATACACATGAGAGAGATATCAGGATGAATAAGAGGGGTGCAGCCCCCCAAAATAAGTGCTTCACACTCTCTCTATTTACTACAGCAGCAAGTCTGAACCTCACGCACCCCCAAATCACAGAGGTATATTAAATCTCTCTCTCTCTCTCTCTCTCTCTCTCTCTCTCTCTCTCTCTCTCTCTCTGTCTCCCCACTCTCTCTCTCTCTCTCTCTCTCTCCCCCTCCCTCCCTCCTTCTCTGTTTCCCTCTCTCTCTCTCTCTCTCCCCTCCTCCCTCCTCCTCTCTCTGTTTCCCTCCACACCACTCTGTCTCTCTGTCTCTGTCTCTCTCTCTCTCTCTGTGTCTCCCCACTTTTCTCTCTCTCTCTCTCTCTCTCTCTCTCTCTCTCTCTCTCTCTCTCTGTGTCTCCCCCACTTTCTCTCTCTCTCTCTCTCTGTCTCCCCACTCTCTCTCTCTCTCTCTCTCCCCCTCCCTCCCTCCTTCTCTGTTTCCCTCTCTCTCTCTCTCTCTCTCTCTCTGTCTCCCCACTCTCTCTCTCTCTCTCTCTCTCTCTCTCCCTCCCTCCTTCTCTGTTTCCCTCTCTCTCTCTCTCTCTCTCTCTCTCCCCCCCTCCCTCCCTCTCTCTGTTTCCCTCCACACCACTCTGTCTCTCTGTCTCTGTCTCTCTCTCTCTCTCTCTCTCTCTCTCTCTCCCCCACTTTCTCTCTCTCTCTCTCTCTCTCTCTCTCTCTCTCTCTCTCTGTCTCTGTGTCTCCCCACTTTCTCTCTCTCGCTCTCTCTCTCTCTCCCTCCCTCCCTCCTTCTCTGTTTCCCTCTCTCTCTCTCTCTCTCTCTCCCTCCCTCCCTCCTTCTCTGTTTCCCTCCACATCACTCTGTCTCTCTGTCTCTCTGTCTCTGTCTCTCTCTCTCTCTCTCTCTCTCTCTCTGTCTCTCTCGATTCGTCCACAGTGCTGTTCAACCATTCAACTCTTCAACGATTCATACCCAGAACATTCTCAAAGTGAAATCAATTGTTGATAATTATCCCGAGTATCCAGGCGTATTGTGGTGCATTGGCTTGGCGCGCCGCCTAACTGCAATAAGTTCGTGGGTTCAATTCCAGGGTTTGGCCTGGGTGTTTTCTGTGAGGAACTTGTATGTTCTTTGAAAAGAGAGTGATGGATAAACAACAGCGGAGAGAGGAAGCAGTGAAGATCTCTGGTGTACACATCCACGACTTTCAAACCTTACACAGGACGGGAGAAGACGATGATACTGACCATTGTTGTGCTGCGTCACCAAACACTGAGTTCGCCAGGTTTCCATAGTGATACAATAAACACGAGTTTAATGACCTCACCTACATCATTTTACCGTATTAGAGCAGCTAATTATTGCCTTATTTATACAACGATAATAACAGGAAACGCGATCCGTTGGCATTTCCTGTGAGAATATATTGTTACTTTTATCTCTTCTTGGTTCATAATGCACAAGAGTAATAGTGATAATGATGAGCTATTAATTATGATCATCATTTTCTGTAACCGCTTAATCCTAATTAGGGTTGAGGGGAGGCTGGGGCCCATCCCAGCGGACTCCGGGCGAGGGCAGAGTACACCCTGGACGGCTCGCCAGGCCATCACAGGGCGGAAACACACTGATGGCTATGCAGCTACTATTGATGAAAGTCAGCAATGGTTCTTTTACATGAACCCCTCGCCATAGACCGTGAGAGACATGGCCGGCCTTTGATGACCCAGTTAGCTGCACTGGGGAGATGGGACAGTGACAACCTTGTGGAGAGTGGCACTCGAACCCCCGCCTTAGGATCAGTGATCCAGCACCCTATACCACTAGACCACCACTGTCCTATTACTTATGATGATATAAGCTATTAATTCGTGAACTAGCAAGAAACCGATCGTGGGTCTACACTCCATATAAGGAACTAGTTTCTAACTGCTTATGATTTCATTTGGAAATACTTGGAAGTGGGAACCATATAAAACGGTTACCGAGGCAACCAGAGCTGACCACAAGCACAATTCACTCGTGGATCAACCCCTCATGCACTTCACTAGCTGTTGACTACTTACAGTTTCACTCAGAAACATCTGATAACAAGAAACATGCAAAAGGGTCACCTAGGCAACCAGAGCTGGCCATGAGAACGAGTTGCTTGTGTCATGAAGCGTTTCGCATGTCACCTGAATCCCTTCCGTCCCTCATCATTTCCTATGCGGATGCTGCCTTATTCTACGGAGTTGATGGGTCTGGAACGTTGCTTGATCAATCACATTATTGGTCCGTGACTAATTGCCGTAATATGTATATGTATCAAGTAGGAAACGTAATTCAGCTTCATCTTCTATTCGTTACATGAAGGACAGGTGAGGGGGAAAAAATAAATCACCTTCTGCTGTACTTTCCATCATTTTTTTTATAGAACTGTTCTGTCAACCTTTTCTTCACTGTCACAACCACTCCTGTTTCTTTGCCGTCTCCGGAAACAGCCGGCAAACCCGAGTTACTGAATATTACAAATTTAATCAGAGATAAATGAGGCCCTGGAAGGGAGAGGGAGCTGACTGTGGCTTGAATAATCTCCCCATTCTTAATTAAATGACTGAAGAAAAGCCAGCACATTAAAGGAAAGAGAGCGCCTGGGTCTCCTGCCTTCTCCAGAGATGGGAGAGAAGTTATTAAGACAGTGAAGCCTCTGCAGTCATCAATAGCCAAAATCAGGCGCCGGAAGAACAGAGAGTTTTCAAGGATGTGACCGAGCTGTGACAGAATAGGGCTGAAGGCGAGTTAGATAACACCACTACTGTGAGACTTCAACCGAAAACGCCACTTTAATATCCAATCAGAGACGACAAGCAGACGTCTGATCATTCGCAACGCACAGTGTGAAGTCTGCATAAATTACACAACTCGCATGAAACGCCGAATTGTTTTCTGTTTAATTATGGAACAATCGCATGACATCCACGAGTTAAAAAACAGAACTTGGTCTTTTATAACTTTAGATTTTTTGAAGTGTTTTTTTTTTTTAAGAAAAAATGTGAACGTGCATCAAATATATATGTTTTTTTTAAATAAATACACCTATAAGGTAGAAGATGAAGTACAACCCAAATACATCTCAAAAACATGTATAAAAAGAACTGAAAGTAAACCAAAAAAAATAAAAAAATCTGGTTCGTGGAAAAGGAAACGGACAGTTTTATAATTTTTCTCAATCTTTGCTTGAGTAACAAGGTCCCCAGAGTGTATTTTTTAATTTGCATTAGCGGCAATATAACTTATCACCCACAAATTAATCCATTTTCCATTTGCTCATCATTAATCTTACAGCACAAATAGCTTTACATATATATATATATATATATATATATATATATATATATATATATATATATATATATATATATATATATATATATATATATATATACAGTGGTACCTATCCTTACGATAGTCCCTGAAAACGAAAAATCCAGTTTACGAAAAACATTTTCCTAATTTTTTTGTCTCCGTATACAAAACAAGTTCTCCTTGCAAAACGTGCCAAACGCACCATTCAAACATTTAAACAATGTGCGAGTTGCTCTCCCATTAGCTGTCTCCCAACAACCCGCCTTGCTGGCCTCCCATTGGCTAGGAGGAATGACGCAGCTCCCTCCCATTGGCTATCTCCCAACATCCCGCCCTGCTGGCCTCCCATTGGCTAGGAGGGATGATGCAGCTCCCTTGAGCAGCAGCTTCTTTCATGAGTTTTTCGAGTGTGCTCATTGCAACTTTATTTTTTGGCTCAGGCTTTTAACCTTACATAAACATTTGTAAGATTATAACTCTGCAAAGAAGACATGGTCAACACGAAGAAAGTACCTTAAAAGGTATGCTTTTATCATTTTTATAGAGTAGTATTGGGGGCCTTGGAACGAATCACGTGTTTTACATGTAAAATGCAGTTCTACTTCTGAAAAATCCAGGTTACGAAAAAGGCTCTGGAATGGATTAATTTCGTAAGGTGAGGTACCACTGTGTGTATATACATATTTTAATTATATATATATATATATATATATATATATATATATATATATATATATATATATATATATATATATATATATATATATATACAGGGATCCCTCATTTTCCGTGGTTAATTGGGACCGAGATCCCCACGTGACCACCGAAATCCGCAAAGTAGGAGCCCCCTTACTAACGTATGCGTACATGTATATATAATATTACTAAATACATATTCAATGATAGAAATGCTTATAATAACAACTAAACATTAAAAAATAACAAAAGATAAATAAATATAATATAAAATAAATATAGATATAATATAAAATAAATAAAGTAAATAAAATATAAATACAAACACATACAGATGGAACTGCATGCGAAGAAGACGACACACATACATACGTGTGCATGCATGCGCGGCAGATGCGTGTGCATGCACAGATGCAATAATGTAACTAGTTTTGATGGGGTGGTTGGGTTGTTTTTTTTGTTTTGTGTTTGTTTAGGGTTTTTTTTTTGCACAATTAGACTTGTTTTGGTCGAATTTTCCTTAACTTTCCCCCTTAGTCTTAATTTCCTTATATTTTAATTAGATAGATATTTATGTTTTAAAAAAAAAAAAAAAAAAAAACGCGATGCACTGAAGCTGCATGAATTGAAGCACAAAGTAGTGAGGGATCCCTGTATATGTATATATATATATATATATATATATATATATATGTGTGTGTGTGTGTGTGTGTGTGTGTGTGTGTGTGTGTGTGTGTGTGTGTGTTTGTGTCACAGATACTGTCTGTGCTTACACTTCCATTTTGTTTTCCACAGCCTACTGTTTGTCAAAAACGACTCAATTTAATTCAGATTATTTGCATTTAAACAATATTTTAGCCACAGAAAACTGGGTTTAAGCAGCCGGGTTCATTTCTCACCGACATCTTAAATCGATAAGGGACAAACTAAACCACGCCATAAAATCTTCTCCAGCACATCCCGAAAACTTTCCATACGTTTAAGGTCAGGATTCTGATGAGGGATGGAGGAGCGGGTTTCATGATCATCATCATCATCATCATCATCATCAGAAGCAGCAGCAGCAGCATATTCATATTCTTCTTCTTCTGTTTAATCCTGGGTCGGGTCGTGGGCAGTGAGATCCAGACGTCCCTCTCCCCGGCCACTTCCTCCAGCTCTTCCTGGAGGGACTGTCCAGCTGAGAGATATAATCCTACAGGGTGGTCTAAGTCGACCCCAGGTTCTCTTCTCAGCTGGACATGCCCGTAACACCACACCAGGGAGGCGTTCGGGAGGCATTCTAACCAGATACCCGAGCTACCTCAACTGGCTCCTCTTAATGTGGAGGAGCAGCGGTTCTACTCCGAATTCTCCCCAGATGGCTGCGCTTTTCACCTAAGGGAGAACCCCGCCACCCAGCGAAGGAAGCTCATTTCAGCTGCTTGTATCCACGATCTTGTTCTTTCAGTCACTACCCAAAGCTCATGACCATAGGTGAGACTTGGAACCTAGATCGACTGGTAAATTGAGAGCTTTGCCTTATGGCTCAGCTCCTGCTTGACCACGATGGACCAGTACAGGCTTTACTTTACAGCAGAGGCTGCAGCGATCTGCCTGTCAATCTCCCGCTCCATCCTTCCCTCACTTGTGAACAAGACCCAGAGATACTTGAAATCCTCCACTCGGGGAAGGACCTCATTCCAGACCTTGAGGGTGCATTCCACCCTTTTCTAACTGAGAACTCTGGCCTTGAACTTGTTGGTGCTGCTTCTCATCCTGGCAGCTTCACCCTCAGCTACAAATCACTCCAATGAGAGCTGGAGGTCCTGGATTCCTGAAGCCAAATGTACAACATTATCTGCAAAAAGCAGAGATGGAATTCCATGGCCACCAAGTTGTGGACACCCTTATGCTAAAACATGGTGTACATGATGGAAAAGCCGTGACGAACACAGAAGTCCAACAACAAAACTCCATTTGGGTTCAGACTAGAGAGGCCATACCTACCAATCACAACCTTCTAGGTCAATCTATTATTGCCCATATGGGCGCTGAAGTCTCCCAAGACAACATAGGAGACCTCATTGAATGTGTTCTCCAACACACCCCATAAAGATTTCAAGAAGTGGGTGGGTACTCGGAATTGTTATTTGGTGCATAAGCACAAACGACAGTCAAGATCCGTCCCCCAGCCGAAGGCGGAGGGAAGCTATCCTTTCATCAACCGGGGAGAATGACAACGTGAGGGCACTGAGACAGGCAACAAAGATTCCCACGCTTGCCGCCTTTCCCCATGAGCAACTCCAGAATAGAATAAGGTCCCAGTTATACACCACACATCTTGAGAGGGGCTGGACTTTGTTCCATTGTGGTCACAGTTTCCCTTGTCCGAACATGAGTCACCTGGTGTCCCCCCATGGAGCCAGGCCTGGTGGAGGGGCTTAAAGGCAAGCGCCTGGTGGTCGTGCTTCTGCCCCTGGAGCCCAGCCGAGCGCAGCCTGAAAAGGATACATGTGTCTCTCCTCCCATGGACCGACCACCTGGGAAGGAGATATAGGGGTCAGGTGCATGGTGAGTTGTGTGGCAGCTGAAGGCATGGGTTCTGTCAGACCAATCCTCGGCTACTGACTCTGACTCTTGGGACATGGGTGCTGTGATAACCTTCACATTCAGAACATTCAGATCATCAGCTGCTTCATTTTATTAACAGATTACTGTTGCTAGGCCTCAACTGGACCAACCGGAGCAACAATACCATGGAGATTACAGTGATCCCTCGCTACTTCATGGTTCAGTTTCTGCTGCTTCAGTGCATCGCGGGTTTTACAAAAATATTAATGAAAAAAAAAAAAGGAAATTAAAGAAAAGTATGGAAAAAGTTCAGGAAAATACTGCAAAACAAGGCCAATTATCCAAAAAACTCCAAACAAACAAAAACAAACAAACAACCCAAAACCTCCCAACAAAACTACTTACATTTTTATGTGAAGTGCGCATCTGCGTGTGCGTCTATGTGTGTATTTATATTTTATTTACAGCTTATGCATTATTTTTTAATGTTTAATTGTTATTATAAGCATTGAGAGCATTGAATATGTATTTATTGATATTATATACACATATACATGTACGTATACATCAGTCGGGGGGGGGGGGGGGGGGGGGGGGGTGATCCTACTTCGCGGAAATCAGCGGTCCTGGGAGGTCTTGGTCCCCATTAACCGTGCAAAGTGAGGGATCCCTGTACATGCTGTACATGATGAAACACTTTTGAGTTTGTCAGTGTTGCTTCGTCTCACCAACCGAACACATTTACGACAACAACACACTACTCTTGCACCAGTCCGTAGTCCCCTCCCTCCATCTCTGCTGCTATTGTTCATTCACCCGCATTTCTTTTCAAAGCTGTATTATAATTCCAACGTTAAGAGCTGCCACCAAAGCCGGGATACCATTTCTTCCCACACTTTGATTTAACCTTTCGAAAGTAAATTCAGACCTGACCTTCACAATGAAAGACTGGAGTAGTGCGAGATGGTTTATGTAACCTAGCAACAATGAGCACTTGAGAGAAGCTCACGGATGTTAGCGGTGACAAAAAAAAAAATGTACATGGCGGTTACAGGCATGTAAGTCGCATCTTGAGACTTAACCTTTAACTTCACCTTTAATTTCCATCAAAAAAAAAAAAAAGACAAAAAGTAGTCGTAGCTTCACTGTGATGTTCAGGGTGGATTTTAAACTTCCGATTTTTATATCCCCAAGAGTTGCAGTTAGCAGCAGTAATGAGCAGCATCATAATAATTGCTAGCTGTGATAAAACAAGCTGGCACGCTCAACACAAAGTGTATTGAGCAGCAGGCAGATTAGCATGATCGGTATTAGCTTTGATTCCCGCGGTTAGATCTGTTGACGTTTCAATTTGAGACAAAACTTCAAAAAATTCACTTATAAGATAAGATATAATGTGATGGTGATGATAGTGATAAATTTAGTGATGCTGATCAGAAATTTTCTCTTTTCATTCACTCTCACTCATTTACTGGGGGAGAGTACTGTAAATCTAATCCTTCTACTACTACTACTTTTGAAGCCTATTTCAGCCAGTGAGGGTGGAATGCACCCTGAGCAGCTTGCCAGGCCATTGCAGGGCAATAAACGCAAATTACCATTCACACTTATGCCTAAGGGCAATTTGGAGCGACTAATCAGCCTAAAGCACGTGTGTGTGGTCTATGGGAGAAAACCAGAGTACCCTGAGGTAACCCTCTCAAGCATGAGGAGAACATGCCAACCGCACACAGAAATTCCTAAAACCTGAACAAATAACCTTCTTGCTGTTAGGCAGATACGCTAACCACTACACCGTCGTTCCACCCTGAGAATCCCATGCATTTATTCTTTTTTTAAACCACTCAATCCTAATTAGGGCCGCTCGGAGGATGGTGCTCATCTCTGATGCCTCCAGGTGAGGGCAGGGTACACACTGGACAGCTCGGCAGACCATCACAGGGCCAACACTCACACAATCATTCACACTCACATTCACACCCCTGTTTTGGGTGGGGCCGGCGGCGTAGTAGTTAGAGTGCTATGCTCATGATCAGAAGGTTGTATGTTCAAATCCCAGTTAGACCCCCACTGTGCTAAGACCCCTGGGCAAGGTTTCAACCACAAGTGTGCCTCTGTTCACCCAGCAGTATAAATGGGTACCAGTAAAATATACTGGGAAGGTAATCTGCGCTGGACTAGCGTCCCATCCAGGAGGAGTTGAACTCCTTGTCGTTTCACGTTACGGAAACCGGGGATCAGGACCGGCCTGATGAGCCACTATGGCTCAAGTGTAAAAAGCTAAAGCATGTTTTTGTACTGTGGGAGGAAACCGGAGTACCCGGAGGAAACCCACACAAGCACGGCGAGAACATGCAAAGTCCACACAGAAACGCCTGACCTGGGAATCAAACCTAGGACCTTCTTGCTGTGAAGTGAACGTGCCAACCGCTGAGCCCCCACCCCCCGAGAATTTCTGCAACCATTTTTCTATTTTTGTATTTATTGGAAATATAAATTTGAAGTTCAGATAACAATTTAAAAACATTAAGTTAGAAATAATACTGCGAGTTAAAAGACATATATTTGTCCCTGATGATATTTTTTCAAAGACTAGCCAAGGGCATGAGACCCATCTCGCCTCGGAGAAAATATGATTCTTTATGCGGTTTGATCTACTTCCTAAAGTATGCTAAATGTTTCAGATGTTTTTCTGCCATCGCTTAATACCAGATTTAATAAGACACGCACAGTTAAAGTGTCCTAATTCATCTGGGGCGCCGAAATATTTGCACTGACGAGGACGCACAACTTACTTCTGGTTTCTGGGAGTTCCGTGTCAGAAGAAAGCTCGGATTTGGGTAGTGAAAGCAAACGTGCAGACAGTTTGCTTTTGTGAATTCCTCTTTTGTGTCCTTTTCTTTCTTTCTTTTTTTTAAGCAGAAGAGGTGACATAGATTATAAAACACACTTTCAAAAAAACCGACATTTATTAAAAATCACACACACATGTTCGCCATCGCGGTCGTGTAGAGTCGTCGATTTCCTTCATGAGGACATGACGGACATCAGTGGGTGAAACATTTTCATCTGAACGAGTGAATAGATCCGTTATACGCTATACAGGTCCTTCAATGTTTTCTCCCGTTTTTAACTTCCCCCCCAGTGCACTAACTGGGTCATCAAAGGCCGGCCATGTCTCTCACTGTCTGTGGTGGGAGGGTCATGTAAAAGAACCATTGCTGAGTTTCGTCATGAGGAGGTGCACAGTCGTCAGCGTGTTTCTGCCCTGCGATGGCCTAGTGAGCTGCCCTCGGTGTACTCTGCCTTCACTCCACGTTGCCTGAGATGGGCGCCAGCAATTAGGCTAAAACATTTCGGAAAATTAATGAATGAAGGTTTTTAACTTTTAACACAGATTTGGCGCATTTGGTGGTGCAGTAGTTAGCATGTCCACCTCACGGCAAAAAGGTTGCGGGTTCCAGTCCTCGTATGGACTGTTTCTGTGTAGAGTTTGCATCTTCTTCCCGTGCTTGCATGTGTTTCCTCAAAGTGCTCCGGTTTCCTCCTACAGTCCAAGGACATGCCCACGAGACTGACTGGCTTGGGTTTCAAATTGCCCCCAGGACTGAGTGTGAATAGTTGTGTGTGTTATTTAGACAAGGCAATTCCTTTGCTTTATGTTGGCTGTGGTGGGCATCAGCCTCGTCGTGACCTGAGAAGGATTAACTGGTTCAGCCAATGAGTGAGTGAGGTGATGTATTATTATATTATGCATATGCCAACGTCACTTACACACCTTTTATTATTATTATTATTATTCTGTGAATCTTCTACAGTTAGTGATAATTCATGTTGCGCTGCATTTCAACATAATTCAAACCTTGCACCTTTTTAAACGTTTATTGTTTTTTTTGTTGTTGTTTTAAAAATAAAATAAACACTGCAAAAGAAATAACGTAAGAACGTTTAACATTCATTCATTCATATTCCAAGTCATTAAACCCCAATTAAAGTCATGGGGAGGCTGGAGCCCAAATCAGCCGACTTTCGGCGAGGGCGGGGTACACCCATGTGACAGCTCGCCATGCCATAACAGTGAGAACACTCACGGGCAGTTTGGAAAAAACGATTAACTCACTGTGCATGTTTTAGGACTGTGGGAGGAAACCGGAGAACCCTGAGGAAATCCACACAAGCACAAGGAGAACATACAAACTCCACACAGGAACACCTGAGCTGCGAATCGAACCCAGAACATTCTTAGTGAGCATGCTTTTGGAATGTGGGAGGAAACCGGAGAACCCGGAGGAAACCCACACAAGCACGAGGAGAACATACAAACTCCCCGCAGGAACACCTGAGCTGGGAATCGAACCCAGGACCTTCTTACTGTGCATGTTTTTGGACTGTGGGAGGAAAACCAGAAGATGCTGAGGAAACCCACACAAGCACGAGGAGAACATACAAACTCCACGCAGGAACACCTGAGCTGGGAATCGAACCCAGGACCTTCTTAGTGAGCATGTTTTTGGACTGTGGGTGGAAACCAGAAGATGCTGAGGAAACCCACACAAGCACGAGGAGAACATACAAACTCCACGCAGGAACACCTGAGCTGGGAATCGAACCCAGGACCTTCTTAGTGAGCATGTTTTTGGACTGTGGGTGGAAACCGGAGAACCCGGAGGAAACCCACACAAGCACGAGGAGAACATACAAACTCCACGCAGGAACACCTGAGCTGGGAATCGAACCCAGACCTTCTTACTGTGCATGTTTTTGGACTGTGGGAGGAAACTGGAGGATGACCTTCTTACTGTGAGGACCTGCGAGCCACTGCGCCGTTCACACTGAACACTGTACTGTATATTAAATCGTAAACTATTGGACCTCACAAAGTGCTTAAAAACCGCACAAGGGTGAAGAATTTAGCTTTGATTGCTGAAAAGCGCCAACGCTGCAATTTGTAATGTTAAATAAACAACTCGTGTGGAAAACTTCCTCATACCAGGTTCTGCTTTCTTCTTGTTATTGTTTCAACACAGAATCTTTAATATTCTGTACATACATTATGGATCTTCAACATAGAAATGATAATAAATCACCAGATTTCTATCCCACTCATTGATCGGAGAAACCGATCCACAACCTGTTCTTATCCAAAACAGTTTAAAACAACAAAATAAATCCACACACGCGGCAGATTCCTGAATTTCAAATTACCGTCATTTTACTCATTATTACAGGGAATAAATATAGAACCTACAATTAAATCTGGCGGCATGGTGGTGGAGTGGTTAGCACATCCGCCTCACAGTAAGAAGCTCCTGGGTTCGATTCCCAGCTCGGGCTGTGTGGACTTTACATGTTCTTCCCGGGCTTGTGTGGGTTCACTCCGGGTACTCTGGTTTCCTCTCACAGTCCAAAAACATGCACAGTAGATTAACTGGCTGTTCCAGATTGCCCCTAGGTGTGAATGGGTGTATGCACGGTTGTGTGAGTGTTGGCCCTGTGATCGCCTGGCAAGCTGTCCAGGGTGTACCCTGCCCCCACCCGGAGTCAGCTGCCATGGGCACCAGTCTCCCCGTGTCTCTAATTAGGATTAAGCAGTTCAGAACAAGAATAAATTAATTAATTAAATCTCCTGTCTGCCTTAATCTCAACACATAAGTAGTGATACGGTTGTTTTTCAAATAAAAGCTGTAAAATGTGTCTAATTTGTGAGGACATTTGACATTTTCCTATCATTATGAGGACCTGGGGTGATTTTTACTCCTAATAAAGGCTGAAATGTGTTTATACACACACACGCACACACACACACACACACACACACACACACACACATTTATACCCACTGGTATTTTTAAATTAAATCTCATGAAAATATCACATAGATTAATAATAAAATGTGATAATAATAATAATAATAATAATAATAATAATTTAAAGAAGGTATTGCATGCCGGGATGTGTCTTGCCTTTGGTGACGGTGAAATTATTAAATAAACACTAAAATGGTACTAAAACCAGAAATTTGTAAAAGATTATAGCTTGAATATGAATATATTTGGGGCAGTACGATGTAGTAGTGGTTAGTACGTCTGCCTCACAGCAAAAAGGTCCTGAGTTCAAGTACCAGGTTCAGGCATTTCTGTGCTCTGGAGTTTGCATGTTCTCCCCGAGTCTGCATGAATACTCCGGTGTCCTCCCTCTATCCAAACACTTGCACCTTGTGCTAACTGGCTGGTCCAAACTGACCCTCGGTGCGAGTGTGAATATCTATTTGTGTGTGTGTGTGTGTGTGTGTGTGTGTGTGTGTGTGTGTGTGTGTGTGTGTGTGTGTGTTGTCCCTGTGATGAAGTAGCAAGCTGTTCATTGTGTACCCCACCTTCCTCCATTGTCGGCTGATATACACTCCAGCCTAATCGCGACTATAAATAAGATTCATGGTTCGGTATATGAGTGAGTGGCAGTGAACATATTATATGTATACATACTATACTCATGATGGCTGCTTGTTAGCAATATTAGCAAAACTACTTAGCTTCTTAAATCTTGCTAGTTAACTTTTTTGATTTTGTGACACTATATTGATTCGACAAGGGAAATTATTAACTGAATTTAACCCATTCAAAGCACGCTCACACACACACACACACACACACACACACACACACACACACACACACACACACACACGGAGCAGTAAGCTGCCACACATTCCAGCGCACAGAGAGCAGTTGCGGGGTAGGTGCCTTGCTCAAGGGCACTTTAGCCATGAAGGTGGAGGAAGTGAAGGTGCAGCTCATTTCGCCCCATCACACATTTTCTTTGCCGGTTCAGGAATCAATCCAGTGACCTTTTGGCCCCAGATCCGTTTCTCTAACCATTAGACTATTAGGCAGTAATAAAAATACTGTTATATCGTGTTATATAAATAAAGTTGTATAGTTTATATTTTGTACAAAGTTAGGATCATGATTTATTTAATACCATAATATTCGGGACCTTGCTAACACCACTGAATAGTCAACTACCAAACCGTTACGGGCCAGTGGTGGCCTGAGGATAGCCTGCTGGATTACTGATCCCAAGGTCAGGGATTTGAGTCTCATTGTCACTGGGATGCTACTGCTGTCCCCCAAGTGCCGTTAACTGGGTTATCAGAAGCCGAATAGTCGTCAGCGTGTTTCCGCCATGCCATTTTTATACTTTGTTTACTCCCAGAGTCGGCTGAGATGGGCACAAACCTCCCTGCGACCTTAATTAGGATTAAGCGGTTCAGAAAATAAATGAGTGAATGAATGAATGAATATACTGTTACATAAACTTTAATAACGTATGCTGAAATAATAATGACTGATTTCAGACGTATTGCTGTTCTCGGTTGAACTGAACTTCCGATATGGTGAGATATTAAATTTAACTACATCCCATTCCACTCATTTTATACGCCTGACTAATCTGGTACAAGCTCTCTCCCTCATCTACATGGCTCTATTATCAGAGTTAGCATGTACGTAGCCAAGACAGTTGACTAGCGCTGAGTGTTGATCCTCATGGGTGGGTTCCCATTTCCTACCCTGGCCTTCTTACAGTGTCTCTGTACTGCCTTCCTGTCCCAAAACGGCTGACTACACACTTCTCAGCACTTTGACTTTTAAATAATAATAAGCACTTTTTGAAGGACTTAAAAAAGACAAAAGTAATGAACGCATCTCAGTAGAGGTAACTCAGCCCCCGCTACAGATGGATGGGCAGAACGAGGCCTTGCAGTGGAAGTGCTCGCTCTTACCAGTGCTAATTAGCAACAAATGAAAAGAATTAAGAAATGGACATAGGGGTGCTGGCATGAATCGCAAAGCTACATATGAGTCAGCGATCTTTTGGGGGTGTCATCTTGTGTTTTGCAAATATGTTGCCATCGTTCTTGGATATTTTGCCTGGTTTTAAACATATCCAGCTGGATTCCATGGCTATTGTTGTCAGTTTTTGGTGTATTTGACTGCTATGAGGAACACCCTGAACAGCTCACCAGGCCATAACACATACAACCAACCATTCACGAGGAGATTTGAAACAGCCAATTAATCTATTGTGCATGTTTTTGGACTGTGGGAGGACACTTGATTACTGGAGGAAACCCATTAAAACATGGGGAGGACATGCAAACTCCACACAGAAACACTCCGAGCAAGGAATTGAACCCAGGACCGTCTTGCCATGAGGCAGCTGTGCTAACCACAACACCACTGTGCCACCCCTGTTTATATTATTATTATTATTATTATTAATAATAATAATAATAATAATAATAATAATAATAATAATAATAATAATGTGTGACCGCTTAATCCTAATTAGGGTTGTGGGGAGGCTGGGGCCCATCCCAGTCAACTCCAGGTGAGGGCATAGTACACCCTGGACAGCTTGCCAGGCCATCACAGGGCGGAAACACTTTTTTGTCGAAAGTCAGCAATGGTTCTTTTACCTTAGACAGAGAGAGACATGGCCGGCCTTTGATAACCCAGTTAGTTCACTGGGGGCGGGGACAGGGACAACCTTGTGGAAAGTGGGACTCAAACCCCCAACTTTGGATCAGTTATCCGGCACCATACCACCAGGCCAGTACTGACTGATTATTCTTATTATTATTCTTATTATTATTCTTATTATTCTTCTTCTTATTATTAAAGACTGAAAGTTATACTACAGAGTTCCAATTATAGTCTTTTTTATTTAATATTTTCAGCACCATGTGGCTTTTCCCAGGCTGGAGGAGGAGTTCAGGAGGACAAGGTCGAGTTTTTTCTTGCCGAGTGTCACCTCTGATTTGCTAATTAGTCATCAAGGTCTGTATTTCTTTAAAATAGCTTTTCAGTAATGCACAACCAGCAAAAGTCTGAAAACATGAATGAAAACGTTTCTAACCCACACACACACACACACACACACACACACACACACACACACACATTTTCATGAGCAATCAGTCGGGTCGAAATCTCTTAGTGTTGCCCATGTCCTGATTTCACTGGAATAACGTCACCGTTTTGTGTAAAATCTTTACGATCCATGTTAGAACAAATTGATCACAAGAGTGACATCTGAACACATGTTTTAATAACAGGGAGTTAACAGCGTCACGTAGATATAACTGAATGATAAATTGTCGTTCGGGTGTCACAGTGCTACAGTGGTTAGTACGTCCACCTCACAGCAAGAACGTCCTGGGTTCGAATCCCAGACCTGGGCGTTTCTGTGTAAAGTTCACAGGGTTTCCTAAAGGTTTTCTGGTTTCCTCTCACAGTCCAAAGATGTGCACATCAGGCTCACTGGCTATTCCAAATTGCCCCGAGACGTGAATGTGAATGGTTCTATGTGTGTTGTCCTGGGTGTACCCCACCCTCACCAATGAAGGCTGATCTAGGCCCCTGTCTTCCTGTGACACTAGTAGCATATATCCAGTAGAGGTTAATTCATTTATTTTAAAGAACTCACAGATTTTGTTGAATGTGCTATTAAACAATTGGATGCCACTGCGTGAGGGCGAAAGACTTTGAACAGACACTTTAAATGCACTTTAAACAGACTAAATATTACTTAGAAGTGTTTGAAGTGCTTTAAGCTATTACTCCAAACTAACTCAGCAAGTAAAAAGGGGGGGAAAGGAAAGGAAAAAATGCCTGTGGAGAGGCCGCCAGAGAACAGCATGTCTCGGGGTGTCTGCAAATAGGGGAGATGAGCAAAACCGGCTGAGCAAATGAGGTCCTGGCAGCACTCATCAAGTGCAGCATGAACTCTTTTCTGCCCAGTGCATGAGACAACTATCACAGCAACCCCATCCTCCCTGATCTCTCCCTTCCCCCACAAACACACACACACACACACACACACACACACACACACACACACACACACACCCTGCTCTCACATACACTGTGACATCTCGTTCTCTCCTTCTGGCAGCTGAATGTCAGAGGGTGAGCGTGTGTGACCTTGAGTGGCGTCAGAGGCACAGCAAGGGTCCCGTTTGCCTGCAGCCGTCCTCCGACTTCATCAGCAAGACAAAAAAAAAAAAAAAAAAATCTCCAAAAGTGGCTTGATGCGTATCTCAGATATCCTGCTTTGCTCCAGTGGCTGTCTGGATTATCAGCACAGAGAGAGAGAGAGAGAGAGAGAGCGAGAGAGAGGGAGAGAGAGAGAGAAAGAGAGAACATTTCATCCAGGCTTTGCACCTTTAACCTTATGCTTTGACAGATGGCTGAAAATAAAATAAGGATTTCTTTACACTGGACTCATTCAACTCGCATTTCTAAAGGTCAAGTTACATGAAATTCCTCACTAGATGGGCAATATAATATTGGTGCCCTGTTAAATTGTTTCACAATAAGCATTTCTGATACCTCATGTTATCATCACACACACACACACACACACACACACATTATATATACAGTAGGCCGTTGACTGTTCGCGGTTTTGCACTCACGGTTTGAGTATTCGTGGACTGCCGAACAACTCTCACGTCATTCAAACTCAGCCAATGGCTGTCCTCCTTCCTGCTGATTGGTTGAGATGATGTAACAAACTTTTTCCTCATTCGCACACAAGTTGTCATTGAGCCTTTTTTTGTGAGTTTTAATTACCAGTTAAGTTCTATGATGTCACTCAAACGCCTGCTAAGCACCAGAAAAAGGTAATGACGTTGGATGTCTCTTCTGAAGAAATAAGACTTTCTCTGGAAGAAACGACAGTTTCCTCTGAAGTGCCGGAAGCGGAATAATCGTCTGAACTGTTGTAAAACACTCCACTATTAAAGTCTTTTTCAATTACTATTCCAGTACATGACCTAAGGTAATGTTTAGAATGTTTGTGTGATATTTTATTTACTGTGGTGTAGCATGTTTTTCATTTTGTTTTGTTTATCCAATTTATTACATTTCTTGTTCTTTTATGTCCTTTTTGTTATGGTCTGTATTTTGGGGGACTTTGATTTTGGCGCTATGCCTCGAACCAACTGTTTACTCGCCGCTTCGGCTGAGGGGTGTGGCTGAGCTGCTCAGTGGCTCACACCTGAATTCACTATTCTCATTTACACCCAATAAACAAAAGCATGCTCACTTCTGCACCAGAGGATTAACTCGCATCACATCACCGCTTCTTTGGTTTGTAACGCTCTCTAACTCTCTCACTCTAAAACTCTGTTTTCTACTCGCTCCGGCTGAGGGGCGTGGCTGAGCTGCTCGGACTTTGTGCAGTTCATACCTAAATTCAGTCATCTCATGCCTAATGTAATACCTTCCTCCAGTGGACATTTTTGAAAACTACAGTGCTGTATGTTTTTCAGAGAATGCATTTAAAGGTGTTTTTATATGTATGCTGTATAATGTATACTTTTAATATAATTTAGATTATTGTATAATGTTTATAAGTTTTTCTTAATCATTACTACATTTTACTACATTAATACTGTATTAATGAGTAAGACTGTTTATAGAATGTGTTTAAGAAGCATATTTTAGCGCATATAATAGATACATAGTATTTTACTTCCGGCTGCTGATTTGCATATGTAACGTGATACATGGGGTTTTACTTCCGGGTACAGAACTCGCAGATTATCTTTATTCACGAGAGGGTCCAGAACCCTACGAATATCGAGGGCGTACTGTATATACAGTGGTACCTCACTTTACGAAAGTCTCACCAAACAAAAAATTCAGGTTACAAAACACATTTTCCTAAATTTTTTGTCTCTGGATACGAAACAAGTTCACATTACAAAAGCGCCATCTTAAAAGTTCAAACACGCCATTCAAACATTCAAACGCGCCATTCAAACATTCAAACAATGCACGAGCTGCTCTCCCTTCAATGACGTTCAAACATCCCGCCCCACTGGCCTCCCATTGGCTAGGAGGGATGACGCAGCTACCCCCCCCCATTGCCTATATCCCAACATCCCGCCCCGCTGGCCTCCCATTGGCTAGGAGGGATTGACGCGGCTCCCTCTTATTGGCTATCTCCTAACATCCCACCGCGCTGGCCTCCCATTGAGCTGCATCTACCATAATGCTTTTCGTGTCAAGGACAGAGTTACTGTTGTTTCATGCTTTATTTCTTGACTCAGGCTTTTAACCTTCCATAAGCATTTGTAAGATTATAACCGTGCTAAGAAGACATGGTCAACCTATGTGTGCACACACACACACACATGTGTGTGATTTCCGGTGAAAATGAGAAGAAACGGGCCTTAGTGATATCGCAAAGGATTATGGCAAAACCCATCTATCATCTGTATGATAGTGAAGCAGAAGGAGGTATTAAAAGGTATGCTTTTATCATTTTTAAAGGGTTTAGGGGGTAGTATTGGGGGCCTTGGAACGAATCACACGTTTTACATGTAAAATGTGGTTCAATTTACGAAAAATCCAGGTTAAAAAAGAAGGCTCTGGAATGGATTCATTTTGTAAGTACCACTATATATATATATATATATATATATATATATATATATATATATATATATATATATATATATATATATGAGAGAGAGAGAGAGAGAGAGAGAGAGAGAGAGAGGATTTTCTGAGTAGATCCTTCCGTAGGAGAGTGCTCAATACTTTTTGGTAGAGCAAATAACAAAAATAAAAGGACAGGACAAAGACTTTCTATTGAAACTCCATTTATCACTACAGATCTGTTTCGAGGGGTGGTGAAACCATCCTCTCTCTTCAGGTGAGAACCTTCTTCTATAATCACCTGAAGAGAGAGGATGGTTTCACCACCCCTCGAAACAGATCTGTAGTGATAAATGGTTTCAATAGAAAGTCTTTGTCCTGTCCTTTTATTTTTGTATATATATATATATATATATATATACGTATATATACACAAACATTTTGTTGGAGCACCTTACAGAGTGGCATTGTTGCTTCTTTCGGACAGGTTCAGGACAGACTTCAGTACAGTATCCTGTGATGACTTGAATGTACTGAAGACTATTGCATTTTCTTTGAGATGTGTGTGTGTGTGTGTGTGTGTTTGTTTGTTTTTAATGAACCCTTCGACAGAGTGACTATGAAGCTTTGTGCATGTATATAGAGTGTACCCTGCCTTTGCCTGGAGTCAGCTGAGATATTCTTCATCCTCCCCACAACCGGAGTAGGAAAAGGTGGTTCATCAAATTAATGAATTAATGAATAATTTTATTCCTAAAAAAGAATGGATACACTTTTTTTTACCTCCAAACAAGAGAAGAAGTGTGTGTGTGTGTGTGTGTGTGTGTGTGTGTGTGTGTGTGTGTGTGTGTGTGTGTGTCGGAGACCACGATAACTCAAAAATCCAGATCCAGGATTGTTTTTAAGAATTTTAACATTGTGAGATCGGGCAAGGTGGTGGGAATCACCCAGAATGTGCCAGGAAAAAAAAATTACAACGCTCAAAAATAATTGCCGAACAGGCCAGATAGGGCACCATAATTCACCATCATCTGACATTAAAACTCATGCAAAGGCAAAAAAAATGGCATGATCCAGGTGGAGGTCAAGGTTCTTTTTTTCTGTTTGTTTGTTTTCCATGGCTACTGATTTTCACACACCGTACCTTGGTCTTTTACATCGTTGAACCTAAGAGGTTGAATAAAATGAAAAATGTATGAAAATCTATTAAAAAGCCCTGTAGTGAAGCAGATTATCTGCCTTTATTACAAGAAATCTTACTGTACATGTCCTAGTTAAAGTTGCTGAACTCCAGCTTGTTTTTTTTTCTGCATGTTTCTCAGCACTTTGACAGCATTTCTTTTCCCATGTGCTCATTTCACACCACTGAAATACTTTGCAGGATCCACCATCTGACGGCTCCTGCTTATGGTTTATGTTCTCATATATTCTCGTGTGCCGATTCACAACCACTATAAGACACGGCCAAGGCGCAGAGTATTATGTACAGTATTACATTAGCACTTCGGGCAGTGACACCCAAGACGGGCAGCTTATTCCGAGAGCAGCATGATACAAAGAGAACATTTGTGATGCCAACTATGACAGGTTCTCAGAGGTGCAGGCCTTCTTCCAAGGAAACGAATCTGGCCCTTCTGGTGTATGAAACTTAACACCAGGCAAAACGGTGCTCATGCGTGCGGCCAGCTGTTCTTGTCCTGCACTTGAGGAGGCCAGGATTTGGCAACAACGCCAACGCTTGCTCAGTTAACCTCCAGGAAATCATCACGGAGGGAATGGAATTCCCGTCATGTACATCATCCTATTCTGGTGTGGCCTGAGAATACGCTGGCAGATGCCTTATCTGAAAGTACTACGCTTGTAGGTTGGCCTGTGGCATAACAGATAAGTTTACAAACCTGGCATAGATGGGTGAGATGCCTGGACATGGTTTCCTTGACACAGTATGAAGGGAAGGGTCACCTATTCGTAGTATTGGGTGTGTCCTGAGTTTAAATAATAAATTCCTTGAAGAGAAAACAAACAAACAAACAAAAAAATCTTGTCTGATGAAGCATTTACTTCCCCATTTGAGCAAAGCTGCTCGAACATGTAGGTGCATTTAACTATTATATATGCTGACAGTATATCTGTCCATTTGTTTTGCGCTTTATAAATGACTAAAGAGTACGCAGTGTCCTTGCAATCGCCCTGGTTTACTGCCTCATAGCCTGTGTTTCCAGGATAGACTCCAGAACCACCATGACCATGGCCATGATGATATGGTTCACAGATTGCCCTGACATAAAATGAAGAATTCTTCAGGAAGTGGTGTTCTAGGAAAATATTCAACATCAGGCTGGTAAGAGTAACTCCACGTCATGTCGAGACGCCCCACGTCACTCCGTCTTTTTGCAATTCCTTTAAGAATCATACTGTTTCGTGAACAATGGTGGAATAGACCTCTTTCTCTTCTTCTTTTGTTTGTTTCCAACAGTACTAATAAGCCATATCCATCAGCTAAATGATATCACCTGTCAAAAACACAGCTGAAGTCATTTTGCAATAATTTCATCATTACACCAGATTCAGAACTTCATCAGCTGCAAGTCCAAGGCAAGTATAAAATCAGGACAAGCCAAAATTGAGTCAAGTCTGAGCCCAAAGATATTTAAAGGGGCGGAGACACACGCATCAGGAGACCGTGTAAAGACAGTGAAAGTCAGTGACATGAGTAACAATTTCGGTCGAAGGAGTGGGCGGGTACAAAGTGAAACTGAACTGAGCTTTTAGACAACGTGACTTAAGAGATAACCAATCAGAGTGAAGGCGACAAAATATGGACCATCAGGAAACAATGAACAAAGGTTTTAATATCCCTCGTACATCAAAATGGAAAGTGACGCATCACTGCCACGTTACAAATGTGGAAATTTTTTAGAGCAAAAAATGATGGCTTGTTTCTTACTGAATTTATGGCAATTTCAATGTATTCATAATAATAATAATAATTTTTTATTTTATTATTGTTATTATTATTATTATTATTATAGGGCCAATGGTGGCCCGGTGGTATTGCACTGGATTACCGATCCCCAGGTCAGGGGTTCAAGACGCACTTCCAAAGGGTTCCACCCCCCAGTGCAGCTAATTGGGTTATATCAAAGGCGGGCCATGTCTCTCACTGTCTGTGGTGGGAGGTTCATGTAAAAGAACCATAGCTGACTTTTGTAAAGAGGAGCTGCATAGCTGTCAGCGTCTTTCTGCCCTGTGATGGTCTGGCAAGTTGTCCGTGGTGTACTCTGCCATCGACCAGAGTAGACCGAGTTTGGCGCGAGCCTACCCGCGATCCTAATTACTATTAAGTGGATCAGAAAATGAATGAATGAATATTATTATAATTGAAATTTTTTTTTTTAATTCAGATTAATCTTTTTTTAGCTATTCTTGTAGTGAATTCACGAGATAGTGCTTATAATCACAATAAAATTGGAAACAATTCGAAAGAAAAGTAAATGGAAAAGGGTTACCTAGGCAACCAGAATGGTGACATTTTCAATGGCTAAACAATTAGTTTGTATCTCAGTGAACAAGAAATTCGTTTCTTGCTCAATGGTTCCTGTGTAAATGTCCCTTAAGCCAAGACTGAGTCCAAATTACAGACAAGACAAATTACAGGAAAAAAAAACACTTTGGGATCACTGACTTTTTGAACAAGTTCACTCAATCAATTAATTATTTGAAAGTAAAGTTATTTTGAAAAAAAAAAAATGAGGCCAAGAACAAGACAACTTCAAACGGCAATGCTAATGAGTCCATGACAAGTTCAAGACATTAAAACAAAAATTACAGCCCTGTGTACTCCAGTCACGTAATATTTTAATACATACATGTATATGGTGTATATATTGTATTGCATATATGAACATGTTATACCTATATATTCCAGATTCCAGGATTTTCTGCCTGACTGTGATTAGTATAAACATTCACGGTAGTCATACTATAGAAGAGACTCTGCAGACTTTCTCAGTTACTCAGATATATAGATCTGAAATAAAGAAAATAGGTCATTTCCTTTTAACCCGATGACAGAAAAGTTCTAGTAAGTTTTATCTTCAACTTTAAGAAAGACCACCTTCATTAACCCCAGTGAGAAGAGAGATCATACACTCGTGTAGCGGTGCGTTTTTCAGCCCTTATCAGGAAGCATGCATGTGAAACGGGTCGATCTTAATTAAATAGTGCTTCTAGCCAAAGGCAAGTCTGCCAAGCGCTCATTTCAGCCACCTCACAGCTGACTTTCCCCAATCAGTATAAAGCAGCAGAGGATTGGTATTTTAAGCATGAAAATTCTTCAGCTGTGTGTTATAGAATAATAACGAAACGCTTTTTGTTGGTGATGGAATGAATCACTGTGTGGTCGCGCGCGTAGTGTTTCACTCGGTTCTCACGTGGTATATGTTTCCATCCATAAATCTGTTGTCAGAGAAGACAATGTTGAGATTTTATTATATTTTATATATTACAGATGGGTCTGAGTGCAGTCTCCAGAACCAGCGCTTTGCAAAGCATCTGGCAGGGCTACAACGGAAGGGACGACATGAGTTTGAGTGAGCTGGATGTAGATATATGTGTAGCTGCTTACACGTACAAAATATACGTTGTATATGATAAAATTGCTGTAAAGCCTTGTATGATATTCCTGGAATATAAAATTGACATATGACCGCTGTATAAATGTTCCCTGACATATGTATATACAATGTTATATGATATATGTGAGTATATAAAGAAGTCTTCTGGCCTTCCTATGGGGTAATCATTGAATTATTGTCAGAAAACTGTACGATACTGATCACATGATCCAAAAAGCATATGAAATTTGTATGTGTATGATATAAATTAGTTGCAGCGCCTTGCATAGCAGATCTAAGAAAACGGATGTGATGTTGAGAATTACCTACAAAGATTTTAAAAATGTTGTCCATGCTCAAAGCTCAGTGATTACAGGTGAGTTTCAAAACATACCCATAACTCCCAGTACATCGAAAGGAAAGGCAACCAATCAGAGCACAGAAGACATAGTGAAAGCAGATAGACCATAAATGGGAGGAGGAATCCAAACAAACCGTCGCTCAAAATCAGTTTTAGGAAGAGGTGGAAAAGCAGCTTCCTGAAGAACTGTGGAGTCTTTAATTATATGTACTTTGGTGTTTATGTGGAGTCCAAACACTAAAAATAAAGTTCAAGAAATGGGTATACCTGGTCTTTAATACATTTGTAATGATTGGTGCTGACAGGGGCGGCATGGTGGCGTAGTTGGAAACACTTCTGCCTTACAACAAGAAGAATCCTGGGATGGAGTTCCATGGCTTGGTCACGGTGTTTCTGTGTGGAGTTTACTTATTCTCTCCATGTTTGCATGGGTTTACTCCGGGTACTCCGATTTTCTCCTACGTTCGAAAAACATACACTTTAAAAGGTTGTGTGTGTGTGTGTATATATATATATATATATATATATATATATATATATATATATATATATACATACATATTATATATATATATATATATATATATATATATATATATATATATATATATATATATATATGTGTGTGTATATATATATATATATATATATATATATATATATATATATATATATATATATATATATATATATATATATATATATATAAATCGTGTGTGTGGGATGGCCCTGCGATGGACTGGCAAGCTGCTCAAGGGGTTCCCCCAGTCACCCAGTGTCAGCTCTAGGCTCCCTGAAAACCTATCAGGTCTAAGCGGCTTGGCAAACAAGTGATGAGCGGGTGATGACATATTGTTCTGGTATAACAGGACTAAAACACATCAGGGGAATCTGTTATTGGAAAGTAATCAACAGTGAGATGGTATTGGTGTCGCTGTTTGGTATCAGGTTGCATGAAGTCATGATGTCGTTGATTATGTTCCTGTACGTGCAATTAAGATACAGAAGCAAATACAATTTCAGACCATCTGACATGACATTAAATCATTTTATTTTCCCCTCCGTGTGGGAAACAAACACTTAAGCAGTCCATGTCCTTAAACATAGAGCATTACAACAGCTGGACATGGAGCCAATATAAACAGACGGTATAAAAATAGACGTTTTGTGAGCTGGAAAATGTTGTTGTGTTGGACTGTGGCGTTTCTTCTCTGTCTCTCGCATACCTCCCTGCGTGCTAACTGCCAGTCTAACCCTGGCGTGACCTTCAGCACAGAGAGGCAAACAAGTCTGACCCGCTGCTAAACTTCCCTCGGTTGGATGATAAGCGGCTGTTTAATTATATTCATCTACATGGATCTGACATTGTTCCAGGATGAAGTCAGAGTTCTGCAAGGTTACCGAGTGCTGAAAGTGGATGGGAATTTTAAACGCCACCCGCTGCAGCACTTTGCAGCCAGTGCCTATATTTTCTGCTTTGTTCCAAGAGCCACAGAGGACAAGCATCACTATTTGGTAAAGGGCAAACATGGGGATTTTGCATATAAAACTGGCACATACTATAATTTGGAATTTTAACAGAGAAATTTGTCTATGGCGGGTAAATATCACACACACAAAATCAATAATATCCCACAAAACATTGTGTAAATGGAATGCAAGTAACTTTTGGAATGTATTGTATCACTGTAAAATGTTCATGGCGCTGTGATGGTCTGGAAAGCTGTCCAGGGTGTACCCCACCTTCGCCCAGAGTCGGCTGAGATGGGTGCCAGCCTCTGCATGACTCTATTTAAAATTAAGCTGTTCAGAGAATGAATGAATGAATGAATAAAGTGGGGAGAAAATGAGGGGAAATGGATGGCTGAAAATGTGCTTTATATAAGTGAAATTAAACACATACTCTACACTTGTACCTTGAGTTACGAGTGTCTTTTATAACGAATTTTCCATGATATGAGCTTCAATCCACCAAAAATCCACCCCATCCAACCAGCAAAATTTTGCTTTATGAGTTCTGCTGGGGAAATGGCTTTTCTGGGCCGATTAGCTTCATATTCTTCTGTGCATATTCCGCCACGCTCCGAGAACGCCTTGTGCAGTGCTTCTCAATTATTTTCTGTGACGCCCCCTTTAAAAAGAAAAAAATAAAAACATTTCACGCCCCCCCAGCGCCCCATGTGCAACTATACATAGCCTTTACTGCACTTCATATCGCTTGCCAAGTGCTTTTTCCCTACATTATCAGGAAATACTGCTACCTACTGTAGAGGATGTGCAATTACACTTAATTCTAGTACAGTTTGGCAAAAAAGCATGTTCCACAGAGTCATTACCTCCCCCCCCACCCGTGGTAAAACATCCCTTGGGGGGCAGGCCCCACTATTTGAGAAGCACTGGCCTGACCCTGAGCCTTTCCTTGCTGGCATTCGCAGTGTGCACATGCACAAAATTCTCCTCCTCCTCCTCCTCCTCCTCTGTTATGCACCATCTACTTCTTGCCCACGTGACATCTTCGCCGCAGTCAAAGATCGGAAGGGTTAGCTGACTGATTGTTTATTTTTTGTTTTATTATTATTTATTATTAATTGTTACTAATATTAATGTACATGTGGAGTTAGAATGGAGTAATTGGTTTTGTGTTATTTTTTATGGGAATAATTGTTTCATCTAACAAACTTTTTGGCTTACGAGCTCGCCCTCTTGAACGGAAGTCAAAGTACCACTGTATAGTAAAATAATCAACCTTAGGGTTGGTAAGAATAACTCTGCTTGTTGATTGGTTGCCTAACAAACAAAAAAAAAAACAAAGAGTTTCATTCAGAGTGATTGAGCAGCTTTTCTTGCAGGCAAATTTCTGGCCCGTAATAAATACACACATGTTATGGGATGAGGTTGAAGAGGAAGGAGATATGTTATCCATTTATGAAATGAAATCGAGGCACATCAGAGCTTTCATGTATGTGGAGGACGCTGAAGTGTTCTTGACAGACGCTGTTCCCATAACTCACACACAGGTCAATTCCATCTGATAGATAGGTTTACATGTGTGTGTAGCACCCCGTGGAAAGAGTGAGCAGGGCGCCTATAAAATATCCTTAATGGCTGCACTCGGTGCTCCTCCAGTCCTCATCACATTTACAGGCAACCTGGATGTTTTATCACCTTCATCTCTCCTTGTTAGCTCTGCCTCGCCCACGCAGCTCAGGTGGACGTATCGACACCAGGGCTAATTAGATCATTGCCCTTATTTATGGCATTCAAATGTTTTCAGGTCAGCTCTAATCTCATCTTAATCAGTAAGGTCAACCCATGAAAAAGTTCAGAGATTTAAAAAAAAAAAAAAAAAAAAAAAAAGGCCAGCTCCATCAGACCAGCAAGGCTGTCAGCCGCTAACCGCTAAATAGCGTTATATAAGCAAGCAGCACAAAAAGGCACAGAAAAAGGTTCACTGTGGCTTCACTGAACCGTATCTGAAATGGTTTCACTGCATCAGGGATGAGATCTACATCAGAACATGAAGGGTCACCAGCTATCTTATGGCTGATATATAGATCAATGAAGTCGCTTCACATATACCACATTTCTTCAACCTTTTGAACTAAAGACTGCTGCAAAAGGTGCTTGAACGAGGAAGAGTGTGAAAGCAAAAATTCTGCAAACCTGAGTTCACTCATAGGCTCACACACCAACATTACAACACGGCCAACGGTGTGCATGGAAGTGGTAAAAACTAAAGTTATTCCGGTAATTGTTTTCATTTTTAAAAGGCTGATTGCTTTTAGACGAATAAATGTGAACACAAAAATTACCCTTCAGCTCAAGTTATGTTACACTGAACACTAAGTCGATATTTTTTTAATTAAAATCAGAAATTTCGAGCTTAAATAATACAAACACTTATCACTCACTCACTCACTCAGCCACTTGCCATACTTAATTCTATTACGATCCACATGTAGGCTGGAGCCTACATCAGCCGACACTGGCATAAGATGGCGTACGTACATCCTTAAGCAGCTTGCCAGAACATCACAAAGCAACACACACACACACACACACACACACACACACACACACACACACACACACACACATTTACAAAATTACACAGTCACAACTAGAGGAAATTTGGAACAGCCACTCGGCGTACTGTGCATGTCTTTGGACTGTAGGAGGAAACTGGAGGACTCAGAGGAAGCCCATGCAAGCACAGGGAGAGCATGCTATCTGCAAATAGAAATTTGAAAACATGATCTTCTTGATGTCAGTCGGATGTGTCAACCACTAGGTCACCATGCCAATTGCTCCACATTAACAAAGACACAGCTTTGGACCTTCTGTGCTAAACTAGATACTTATCTACAGCAATGTTGTACAGATTATCATCATAACGGTATTGTTGATCAGTTGGGTCAAGTTAAAGAAATTGCTCTGAATATGGTAGCGGAAATCGAGACTTTGCTACTAAAAGTGCTCAAACGTCTATGAAAAATGTTAGCAAGGCTACTAGCAGCTTGCTAGTGGGATAAATTAATTAATTCATTTTCTGAACTACCGTATTCGATGTGATAAGCGCCCAGAGCCCTTAAAAAAATTGAAGTGGGTGGGCGCTTATTAAAATTATTACCAGCGGAGTGCAACGGTAAGTGCCTATTACCATAGAGGTGGAAAACATGAAGAACAACAGAACAATAAAAGAGTTTTACTGGTATTTGTAATATTCATTTTGGGGTATCAACCAAATTACTTACATAAAAGCTGAAAATAAACAGAAAACAGCATCATTTTAAAAATAAGACCCTTTAATTTTCCCTCCTGGTGCTGTTCCTTTAAATATTTTCCCCTGATGTAAAATCAAGCCATTCAACATGAATGTCAACTTTAGCACATGGCATGTTGAACCAATCAACACAAAAGTCATCTTTAGAACATGGCAGGTTGAAAAGTTAGTGAGCAGGAGAATCGGGTGAGAAATACTCGCCATCACTTTCTGATAGGTCCATATCTGGCTCATCGCTCCATTCATTCAGAGCATCCCATAGTTTTGCTGTAGCAGTTTCTAATGGTTCATGGGTTGTTGGACATTTACCAAGAGAACACAGCAAAATATTTTCCTGTTTTTTAAAGCACGGTGGAACAATCAAATATGTTGTTACTGCTGAACATTGTAGACATTCCCCAGTGGTCTTGAAATACCGTGTAAACTCACTTTTACAGGCAGTGAAAGCCTCATTTTACCGTTACAGAGACTGAGCCAATAATATTGGTAAGTTTGATCTACGATTTTGCTCCAAGTTAATGAGCGGTTATTAGACATATGATCAAAAACATGGGGGGAGGGAGCTTATTACATCGAATATGGTACTTAATCCAAATTGGGGCCCTGGTGCCTATCTCAGCCAACTCTGGGCGAGGGCAGAGTACACCCTGATTTGCCAGGTCATTATTAGGCAGAAACACACTGACGGCGATGCAGCTCGTCTTGTGGAAAGTCAGCAATAATTCCTTTCTATGAACCTCACACCATAGAGGATGAGAGACATGGCCGACCTTTGATAACCCAGTTAGTGCACTGGGGGGCAATGGCAACCAGTTGAGAGTGTGACTTGAACCCCCAACCTTAGGATCAATGATCCAGCACCTTACCACTAGGCCACCACTGCCCCTGGGATAAATCAGCCCAGTGTTATTGATGAAGTCATTCATTCTGTTATGGTATGTTTTACGTTAGGCTGATCTGCATGTCCCTGGGGCAGTGGTGGCCTAGTGGTAAGATGCTGGATCATTTGAACCTAAGGTAACCCCCCCACACACCCACCCCCAGTGCAGCTAACTGGGTTATCAAAGGCCAGTCATGTCTGTCAATGTCTATGTTGAGAGGTTCATGTAAAAGAGCCATTGCTGACTTTGAACAAAAGGAGCTGCAAAGTCGTCAGCGTGTTTCCACCCTGCAATGGCCTGGTGAGCTGTATAGGGTGTACTCTGCTCTCACCCAGCGTCGGCTGGGATGGGTGTCAGCCTCTCTGCAGTTCCAGAAAATGAAATGAATGATCTGCATGTGTCAGAAACAAAACATTATATATATATATATATATATATATATATTAGAACTGTGAATTTGTGGAAAAACACACCCACAGTAAATTATTTAAGCATACTGTATTTTCTCCTAAGGGCAGTCAGTAGAATTTATGAATAGCATATTAAATGAAATCTATTTCATTTGATTTTGCTCACAGTCTATAGATAATTACCTCAGACTGACATTCAACAGAAAAAAAAAAAAAATCCACCTTCATCTTGGATTTCCTACTTGGTTCAATATGTCTGCACATACCAACCATATAAATATTGCATGACATCTCTGATTGTTCGTTGACACTATAACAATGCCTGCTTTCAGACCACACCTCTCTTTCATATCAATATCAGTAACCGTGTGGTTGCCTTTTCAAAATAGTCGTGTTTTTACCACTTTAGCTTCAACGTGTGGAGGTTAGCTCTGACAGAACTCTTAGTCCCAACTTCTGAGTAAAGCTCAGCAGGGATGTCAAACCTGATTTTTGTTGTTGTTGTTGATGTTGTTGTTTTTTCCGATAGTAAATTCCTTATTCCTGAACATCTCCAAAGTTTCTATGAATATCCTCATATTAAAAATGTACCTAAAGCCCCTGAAAAAGTTCCACGGTGCAAAACTTTCTCATTTAAAAATCTCCTCAGCTTGACTTTGGTATGTTGGATTGAGATAAACTTGTCTCTGAGGCTGAGGGAGATACAGCCTCTTGAATTCAAGGTGACAGCTTCATCACCTCTCATATCTTATGCAACATTCACTTTGTCAGGGAAAACATGTTTGGCAAAAAGCCGTCAGTCATCACTTTATCTAAACGAAGAAAAGCCATTACAAACCGACTCCTACAAAGAGACACCTACTAACATATCAAACGCATACAGTTCGTTATACTATCAGCAAGATCTAGTCATCAAACAAGTGCCACACTTTTTTATGTACCTTTAGCCCAGATAATTTTAACCGAGCGTAGCAGTTCTGGCTCGGTGCTCTACTTCCATTATGCTGATGCCTCAAATGAGCGCAGCAACTCTGCACAAAGCTCACTAAGCCTACGCCAAGCAAAGAGACCTAAATCTGTACAAACACTTGTGTGAAGCCTTTGGACTTTTTTTTTTTTTTTTTTTTTTTCCGTGTTCGTATTGAGGTGGAAAGCTTTTAGTGGGGTGTTTAGCGGTATAGTGATATATAAAGAGGTGCTAAAAGGCTGCTTAATTAATGAGTCACCTATGATTCATTTAAAACACCAAACACTTTCCAAATTCCTATCTATTTACTGTAATTTCATTCCTGGCCAGTTCTCAAATTTAATCCAGGGGTTCTCAAGGAACTAGAAAATATAGCCATAGAGTCTATATTAGTAAAGTTTTATTTACACTGTGCCTTCTTTTGTTGCCTGTGTGATACTTTCAAGGTTTAATAAGTTAATATCTATCATAGACATTTAAGATACATAAGTGCACAGTAAAAATTCAAGGGTACGACCTTGATGAGCGACGAGGCCCGGGTGTCGAAAACCTCAACAGACTTTACTTACAACATTAAGGGTACTACCCCAGGAACTAGAAGCTGTACACTTCTTCGGTTTTTTTTGTTTGTTTGTTTTTTTTGGGTCGGGTTCCAATTCATTTTTCTCAAATATTTTGGAGTTCAAATAACAAAGTGTGGCGATCCGTATTAGTAAGTACATTATAGTATAACATGTGGTTGCGCCAGTGGATATACATGCATACTTGTTAAGTTACTAGAATTATTACTGTGCTGAAGACACACCGCAAGTCCATAAAGGAGGGAAATCATAGTTTTGTTTTCTAATATATAAACTTTGTAAGTTCTGAAATCAATCAATCAATCAATCAATCAATCAAATCAGTACATACATAAATACATAAAAGGGGAATAACCTCCTGATTTTCTAAGATTAATCTAAGAACATGTACAATAAGTAAACAATTAGAAAAATTCTAAGAACTTGTGCAATAAGTAAAAAATAGAAATTTGGCTTAGAAGTTCTAGAATTCAACATTGTGAAACCACGTTATAAAAATATACCTCAAATTCAAACACGTGTAATTATTTCTAGGGTTTCTAAAAACACATAGAAACCGTGTAAGTAGTTCGGAAATTATTCCCGTGTAAAATTTTACTGAAATTTAAGCTTCAGAAAAGTTCCTGAAAATTTTACATGTTAATATAGCTATGTTCCTGCAAAAATTTGTGAATTTCAACCAATATATATATATATATATATATATATATATATATATATATATACGGTCTAGTGGTATAGGGCGCTGGATCGCTGATCCAAAGGTTGGGGGTTCGAGTCCCACTATCCACAGGGTTGTCACTGTCCCCCCCAGTGCGGCTAACTGGGTTATCAAAGGCGGGCCATGTCTGTCACTGTCTATGGTGAGAGGTTCATGTAAAAGAACCATTGCTGACATTCGTAAAGAGTAGGCTGCAAAGTCGTCAGCGTGTTTCTGTCCCTTGCTAAAGGGTTGTGACAGGAAGGGCATCCGACGTAAAAACCTCTGCCAAATCAAACGTGCGAATCAAGATGATTCGCTGTGGCGACTCCTGAGTAAAAGGGAAAAAGCCGAAAGGAAGACAGACATATATATACATACATATATATATAGATATACACACATATATACATATATATATATATATATATATATATATACACACACACATATATATATATATATATATATATATATATATATATATATATATATATATATATATATATGTAGTTTCCATTTTTTCAGGTCTATAAGAACCTGCACCAAACCTATTTTAAATATTTTCATAGGTTACGCCTAAAAATACTGATGACACGGGCCTACTGTGCGCTCCTGGTGGAAAATTCAAAAATAAAAAGCTCTACAGCACCAATAAATAGCCATATATTCCCTTACACACTTAAATAACGAGTCTAACACTTGAATAGTATTAAATCTGGATGATATTCCTAACTCAGAATCCATGAAATTTATTTTACAGTTAAAAAGTCCTTGACTGCAAAAAGTTTGAAAACCTGCTGATCAGGATGACCTTGTCATGAAAAATTATCTCCCATCTCTTTCAGACTTTCTGCTCATGGAAAAAAAAGCCACTAAACCCTGTTTGACCTTGACTTCTCCAGTGGAAAGCAACCTTGAACTATTGTCAACACCTGACAAAGGCACAGAGGTCTTTATCTTCTCAACAAAGTGATCAAGATCAAGTTTCACCCTCCATTATTTTGGATGGCCACTAAAAATACATGAGTGAGGAGCGCTGTCCCGGAGAGATCTGCTGGGTGATTATATCAGGTTGGAGGAACATATTTTGTGGCTTGTATTACCATGTTTAACCTTTCATGCCCTCACCACTGCCTGCGTACCCAAACTGAACTGTCACTCAAACTGTGCGAAACCTACACATTGCTTTAATTCTTTACATGCAATGTTCTATTCATGGCTCCGCCCACACCAAAAAATAAAAAGTTTTTGGATCAAAGTTTTAAATTTATTTTCATATAAAATCACATAAAAAGGAAAGTAGATCCGGAGGAAAATTATATTTTTTTATTCTGTGGGAGATCTTGAAGCACCAGGAGGAAACCCACACAAGCACAGTAAGAATATATGAACTCCACACTGAGAGGCTCCAGTCAGTTGTCCAGAACCTTCTTGCTACGATGCAACAGTTCTGATTATGTCATCACTGTGCCACATCATCTTTATCATTATTCATTCATTCATTTTCTGAACTGCTTAATCCTAATTATGGTCGCAGGGAGGCTGGAGCCCATCTCATCCGACTCTGGACGAGGACTAGGTACATCCTGGACAACTCGCCCGGCCATCGCAGGGCCAACACTCACACAGCCATTCATACTTACATTCACACCACAGTTGATTTGGAACAGCCAATTAACCTACTGTGCATGTTTTTGGACTGTGGGAGGAAACCAGAGAACCCCGAGGAAATCCAGGAAAGCACAGGGAGAACATGCAAACTCCACATAGAAACGCCCGAGCTGGGAATCGAACCCAGGACCTTCTTACTATGAGGTGGACATGCTAACCACTACGCCTATTATTATTATTAATAATAATATTAATACACCTTTTTTCATCTCATTTCATTCATTCATTAATTTTCTGCAACCGCTTAATCCTAATTAGGGTCACAGTGAGGCTGGCACCCATCCCAACCGACTCTGGGCAAAGGCAGAGTCCACCCTAAACGGCTCACCAGGCCATTGCAGGGTGGAAACATGCTAAAGGCTATGCAGCTCCTCTTGTCAAAAGTCAGCAATGGTTCTTTTACATGAACCTCCACCATAGAGGGTGTGAGACATGGCCGGCCTTTGATAACCCAGGAGCAGTGACAACCTGTTGAGAGTGGGACTTGAACCCTCAACCTTGGGATAAGTGATCTGGCACCTTTACCACTAGGCCACCACTGCCCATCGTCTCATCTCATTTTCTGAATTACAGTACTTTGTCCTTTATTTGGGTCACAGAGCGCCTGAATCCCATCCCTGCTGACTCCAGGCAAAGGCAGGGTATACCCTGAACTACTCAACAGACCATAGCAGGGCAACAAAAAGCCTGCAGACTCCACACAAATACAATCAAGGGGCTCGAACTCAAGAACGTCTTCCTCTGAGGTGAAAGTGCTAGTAGTCACTCTGCTGGTCTTCTTTATTTATTTACATATTAATTCCTGTATTTCCTGAAATTATACTTTTCATGGTCTTACTCATTTAATTTAAATTTAATTTCACACTAGAAAACATGTCAGAGTTTGACAACACATTTAAATATATAAATATATATCTATATTGTTAGTTATCAAATACTTAAATACAGGCATGCATATGAGAAATGTAACGCACCAATGAGAGCAGTAAACCAGAACAAAACAAGGGATTATGGCGGGCTCGGTGGCCAACACCTCTCTCAGAGGGCATTAGCATATGAAAGTGTCGCGCTCACAGCACTGGACTGCAATATTTACTCAGCTGTCTTTTCTGCTTCTGTCCTCCCTACACCACAGATTCCTTCCACACATGCAGGACAAAACACACAGTGCTCAAACAATGTCCCATGACCTGTACTGTAAAAAATGTCTCCCTCGGGTTGCACCATGAACTCGACAATGAGCCACGGCGTGATGGTGGCCACCGTTGCTCGGCAACAGATCAGCCGGGCCTCTTACAATACAGCAATTCTCTGAGCAAAACTCCCAAGTGCTTACGCGTTCATACCGAAATAGCTCTTGACAATGAACTGACTTCACCTGTCCCAAACATCTGTGTGTGTGTGTGTGGTCAGGATGTTCTCTCGGAGAAGCTCGTGTTCATTTACAACCAGGTGTCCATGTGGTTTTCTTTTATATACTTCCTTCACCGGATTTCTGTAATGACATGGTAAAAAAAAAAAAAAAAAAAAAAAAAAAGCCTCACAATACTCACAATGCAATGCCCTAAATTTGGTTGTACTACCAAACCACTGGAAAAAAAGAATGCATTGTCATTAAAAACACGATTATATGTCGGCTGTTCCAAGACACTCATTGGTGTGAGTCTGAATGGTTGTGTGTATGAGTGTTGGCCCTGCAATGGACTGGCAAGCACTTTAAGGTTTACCCTGCCCTCGCAAAGAGTCGACTGAGATGGGAGCCAGCCTCCCTGCAACCCTAATTAGGATTAAGCGGCTTAAGAAATTAATGAATAAATTAATAAAAATGTATTCAAGTTTTAATTCAGGGTTTAGTGTTCAACCCACGTGACTTAGATTTTTTTTAAAAAACTACATGTGTGTGTATATGTGTGTATATATATATATATATATATATATATATATATATATATATATATATATATATATATATACATATATACACACACATACATATCACACACACACACACACATATATATATATATATATATATATATATATATATATATACATACATACATATATATACATACACATACATACACATATATATATATATATATATATATATA
Organism: Plotosus lineatus; assembly: GCA_024760905.1. Classification (NCBI taxonomy): domain Eukaryota; kingdom Metazoa; phylum Chordata; class Actinopteri; order Siluriformes; family Plotosidae; genus Plotosus; species Plotosus lineatus. Next base: position 6,398,844 of record CM045747.1, on the reverse strand, counting down.
TATATATACATACAGGTATAATTCGACTTAAGTCATTTCGAGTTAAGTCGTTCTCAATTATACGTTAGTCTACAAAAAAATATGTGGGGGAAAAAAAAAATAAAGTTTACGTCATAATAGTCATATAATCTCACCCCACTATTTGAGAAGTACTGAATTAGCGGCAGCCCCGGAAAATTATATATATATATATATGCATCATCACGGTATTGCTGGCACTTGGTTCAAATTTAGCCAATGGCGAAGACCTTTTGTTTCTCCCTCCTGCTGATTGGTTGGAGATAATGTGTATGCCTCTTTTTCTCCTTCGTGCACATGTTATCAACGTTACTGCTTGAATTGCAAAGTAAATTATTTTTAATGCGTTTTTAATGATTATTTAAGCACTATGATGTCACTCAAACGCCCTATAGAATGTGTTTAACAAGCATATTTTATTGTATGTAATATCATATATAGGATTTTAAAACTGCGTCAATAATTCGTGGATATCCGGGATCCACGCGGAGGGGGAATGTAAACAGCACGAGTAAAGGAGGCTTACTGTATATTATATATATATATATATATATATATATATATATATATATATATATATATATATATATATATATTATACAACTTAATTTGGCATACCTTAGCCTAGGTTAGCCTAGAGACAAGCTACTTCGAATTAAGTTGTTTTTGACTCTCCTTGAACCAATTAACAAGGTAAGCCGAGGTATACCTGTATATATTTTCTGTATTCTAATTAACTGTAATGTCCTCAGTGTATAACTCACATGACTGAAGTGTAAAAAAAAGTTGAACCAATCAGTATTATTTATAAAATTAGTTGTCCGAGTGTCGGAATGCAGCCATGAGGTGGGGGGGCACTAACCAGTGTCTCTCCCCCACATGCCGGTCCCAAGCCCGGAGAAATGCAGAGGGTTGTGTCAGGAAGGGCATCCGACGTAAAGCCAATGCCAGAAAAAAAATTTATAATGCAATGATCAAAACAGTAATTACCTCCATACCGGATCGGTCGAGGCCGGGTTAACAACGACCGCCATCAGTGCTGTCAATCAACAGGGTGCTGATGGAAATTGGACTACTGTTGGTCGAAGACGTCGAAGAAGGAGAGGTGGGAGGCGTGTCCGTAGGCAGAGAGAGAAGAGGAAAGGCATGAGTCTAGGACTGAGAGTGGGGACTTTGAATGTTGGAACTATGCACAGAAAAGGTAGAGAGCTGGTTGACATGATGCAGAGGAGGAAGGTGGACATACTGTGTGTTCAGGAGACCAGGTGGAAAGGTAGCAAAGCTAAAAGCTTAGGAGCAGGGTTTAAACTGTTTTATAATGGTGTGGATGGGAAGAGAAATGGAGTAGGAGTCATCTTGAAGGAGGAGTTTGTCAGGAATGTTCTAAAAGTGAAAAGAGTGTCAGACAGAGTGATGAGTCTCAAGTTAGAAATTGAAGGTGTAATGCTCAATGTTGTTAGTGCTTATGCCCCACAGGCAGGATGTGAGCTAGAAGAGAAGGAGAGATTCTAGAGTGACTTAGATGAAGTGTTGCAGAGTACCACCAGAGGTGAAAGAGTGGTCATTGGTGCAGACTTCAATGGACATGTTGGTACAGGAAACAGAGGGGACGAGGAAGTGATGGGCAGGTTTGGTATCCAGGACAGGAACGCAGAAGGACAGATGTTGATAGATTTTGCAAAAAGGATGGAAATGGCTGTGGTGAATACTTTCTTCGAGAAGAAACAGGAGCATAGGGTGACTTATAAAAGCGGAGGTAGGAACACACAGGTAGACTACATCTTGTGTAGGCGATGTAATTTGAAGGAAGTCAGTGACTGCAAAGTCATCGTGGGTGAGAGTGTTGCCAAACAGCATAGGATGGTGGTGTGCAGGATGACACTGATGGTGAGAAAGGTGAAAAAGGCAAAGGCAGAGCAGAAGACAAAGTGGTGGAAGCTGAAAAAGGAAGAGTGTCATGTTGTCTTCAAGGAGGAGTTGAAACAGGCTTTGGGTGGCCAGGAAGTGCTTCCAAATGACTGGACAACCACAGCAAATGTGATCAGGGACACAGGTAGGAGAGTACTTGGTGTGTCCTCTGGAAGGAAAGTAGATAAGGAGACTTGGTGGTGGAATGAGGAAGTGCAGGAGTGTGTACAAAGGAAGAGGTTAGCCAAGAAGAAGTGGGACATTGAGAGGACCGAAGAGAGTAAACAGGAGTACAGGGAGACACAGCGTAAGGCGAAAGTAGCAGTGGCTAAGGCCAAACAGAGGGCATATGATGACTTGTATGATAGGTTGGATAGTAAAGAGGGAGAAAATGATCTATACAGGTTGGCACAGCAGAGAAATAGAGATGGGAAGGACGTGCAGCAAGTTAGATTGATAAAGGACAGAGAGGGAACTCTATTGACTAATGACAGAAGTGTGCTGGGAAGATGGAAAGAGTACTTTGAAGAGCTGATGAATGAGGAAAATGAGAGAGAAAAAGAGTAGAAGAGGTAACCATTGAGGAGCAGGATGTAGCAAAGATCAGTAAGGGTGAAGTGAGAAGGGCATTGAAGAGGATGAAGAATGGAAAGGCAGTTGGTCCTGATGATATACCTGTGGAGGTATGGAAGTGTCTAGGAGAGGTAGCAGTAGATTTTCTGACAAGAACATTCAACAAGGTACTAGAGAGTGAGCAGATGCGGGAGGAATGAAGGAGAAGTGTGTTTGTTCCCATTTTTAAGAACAAGGAGGCGTGCAGAGTTGCAGCAACTACAGAGGGATAAAGTTGATGAGCCATACAATGAAGTTATGGGAAAGAATAGTGGAAGCTAGACTAAGGGCAGAGGTCAGCATTTGTGAACAACAGTTTGGTTTCATGCCAAGAAAGAGCACCACAGATGCAATGTTTGCCTTGAGGATGTTAATAGAGAAGTACAGAGAAGGTCAGAAGGAGCTACATTGTGCCTTTGTGGATCTGGAAAAAGCATATGACAGGGTGCCAAGAGAAGAACTGTGGTATTGCATGAGGAAGTCTGGAGTGGCAGAGAAGTATGTTAGAGTGGTTCAGGACATGTATGAGAGATGTAAGACAGTGGTGAGGTGTGCTGTCGGTGTGACAGAAGAGTTCAAGGTGGAGGTGGGACTGCATCAAGGGTCAGCTCTGAGCCCCTTCTTGTTTGCTATGGTGATGGACAGGCTGACAGATGAGGTGAGACAAGAATCTCCATGGACTATGATGTTTGCAGATGACATAGTGATCTGTAGTGAGAGCAGAGAACAAGTGCAGGAAAATCTAGAGAGGTGGAGGTATGCCCTGGAAAGGAGAGGAATGAAGGTTAGCCTCAGAAAATCAGAATACATGTGTGTGAATGAGAAGGACCCAGGAGGAACTTTGAGGTTACAGGGGGCAGAGATAAAGAAGGTGGAGGATTTTAAGTACTTAGGCTCAACAATCCAGAGCAATGGAGAGTGTGGAAAAGAGGTGAAGAAGCGTGTGCAGGCAGGCTGGAATGGTTGGAGAAAAGTATCCGGTGTGATGTGCGATAGGAGAGTGTCGGCAAGAATGAAGGGAAAAGTGTACAAGATGGTGGTGAGGCCAGCAATGTTGTATGGTTTAGAAACAGTGGCGCTGAGGAAATGGCAGGAGGCACAGCTGGAGGTAGCGGAGATGAAAATGTTGAGGTTCTCTCTGGGAGTAACGAGGATGGATAGGATCAGAAATGAGTATATCAGAGGGACAGCACATGTTAGATGTTTTGGAGACAAAGTCAGAGAGGCTAGATTGAGATGGTTTGGACATGTACAGAGGAGGGATAGTGAGTATATTGGCAGTAGGATGCTGAGGTTGGAACTACCAGGCAGAAGGCCTCGAGGAAGACCGAAGAAGAGATTTATGGATGTGGTGAAGGAAGACATGAAGGTCGTTGGAGTCAGAAAAGAAGATGCAGAGGACAGGGTGAGGTGGAGGCGGATGATTTGCTGTGGCGACCCCTGAAGGGAGCAGCTGAAAGTAAAAGAAGAATATATATATATATATATATATATATATATATATATATATATTATACAACTTAATTTGGCATACCTTAGCCTAGGTTAGCCTAGAGACAAGCTACTTCGAATTAAGTTGTTTTTGACTCTCCTTGAACCAATTAACAAGGTAAGCCGAGGTATACCTGTATATATTTTCTGTATTCTAATTAACTGTAATGTCCTCAGTGTATAACTCACATGACTGAAGTGTAAAAAAAAGTTGAACCAATCAGTATTATTTATAAAATTAGTTGTGTGAGTGTCGGCTATGCAATGGCCTGGCGCGCTGTCCAGGGTGTACCCTGCCCTCGCCCGGAGTCGGCTGACATGGGCGCCAGCCTCCTCGTAACCCTGGATTAAGCGGTTAGGAAAATGCATTATTAACCAATTGAATCAGGTGATAAAAATTTGAACCGAGATGATTCAGATTTATTGTGACTTGAGTGTCTTAATATTTAACTTAAGTGACTCACATTTCTCAAAACATTTAACTCAAATGACTTTCATGAACTCACACATATCCAGTACTGTAAAATGTTTAACTCAAGTAAATAAAACCTCTCAGCAGTAATTCAAGTTGTCTCACTCAAATAACTTTAATTTAATACAATTCAGTTTTATTTGTATTTGCGCTTTTTACACTTGATATTGTTGCAAAGCAGCCTTACACAGTAAAACAGTAAAAGCAAAGGCTTACAAAGTATAAAGAATTTAAACATAAACTCAAAATTTTATCCTAATTAGGTGACTGTTTTTTTTTTTTGAATTTCTAGTATAATAACTGAAATTAACTTGCAATTATTTAACCTACTGTAGCTCACTATTTTATGTTCTACCACCACGTTCAAATTCATACATAGTACCCAAATTCATTCAGTTTCTGAACCGCTTAATCATAATTAGTGTTGCAGGGAGGCTGCTGCCCATCTCAGCCTCCTCTAGGCAAGTCAGAGTACACCCCGGACAATTCGCCAGGGCAGAAACACACTGATGGCTATGCAGTTCCTCTTGATGAAAGTCAGCAATGGTTCCTTTACATGAACCTCCCACTATAGACAGTGAGAGACATGGCCAGCCTTTGATAACTCAGTTTGCTGGACGGGGTGGGGGGCTGGACTGGGGGGGTGGGGGGTGGAAGTGACAACCTTTTGGCAGTGGGGCTTGAACCGCCAACCTTAGGATCAGTAAGCCAGTACCTTACCACCGAGCCACCACTGCCCTGCTGTGTGTGTCAGCATGAAGTGGAATTAGTGAACAATTCATGTGACGGAACAACAGAACTTTTGAGTCGCTATGGAAACAGAATACAATGTACTCCTAATTCTGAATCATGAGTTTGCTATACTATGATTTTATTTACTTTATTCCAACTCTGGAAATGTAGGCATTGCATATGGTGGCGTTTTTATACCACAAACATGAAGACATGCATGTCTGAAAGTCTGAACTGTCCAGAACATGCAGTCATGCACCCCACAACCACGACCACCACCACCACCCACCCCCACCACATCCATGTCCTACCCTTGTTACATATTAAGAGATGTTTCAACATGGCAGTAAATCCATAACTCTTTTCTTTCCCCACTCGAGAACATGCCAATGTTCTTCTGTCGCTCACCATACGTCAAGCCTTTCAGTCATTCATAAATTCTTGGGGGGAAAATGCCCTTTTAGTTAATTGCTGGGCAAATTTAATTTCTAAAAAAGCTCTTCAAAGAGCAAGAGGTAATGAGGTTGGGACGTCTCAGTCGATCCCCTCAACACCCTGCCCTCATCTCCTGATAGGGCGGTTGTGAGTGTGAGTGCGAGTGTTGGACACTTACATTAGAGTCGGATGATTATGTAGGGTGAAGTGCTCCGCAGCTCAGCTTATTGTAGCTGACACGATGCCCTTGTCTGAGGACAACCGGTTAAGAAGTTTGTGAAGGACAATCCCGTGAACCCCCCCCCCCACACACACACACACACACACACACACACATCCTACCATGCTCGCCGCGGCCGTAAGAGAACAGAACGGCGCCCCGGAAGCCTTGGACTCGCTGCTCGACAGCGAACATACATCAATCCATCAGGGTCTAAGCGTAAACCAGCCTGTAACCTTCAAAAGTCTGAGCATTAGTGTAGAATGGCAAGTTTTCAGACTGAGACACGTCTCTCTCGCTCTCTCTCTCTCTCTTTCTTGCTCTCTCTGTGGGCTTTGTGTGATATAACTGCCGGCTGGATAAATTAAGATGCCATTGAATAACACTACTAAGTCCAATTTAAACGCAAACCCCTACCGTGTCCTCTCGAGCCCTCAATTATACTGAGCCTGCCACAGAATAACCTGCTGTACACTTCTTCCTGTGGTTATTAGCAATGGGCTGAAAGAACACGAACTCTGTGCATGAAAGGGGAGGGGGGGGGGGAAGGTTCGAGTTTGAGTCAGGAAGGTTTGACAAATAAATCTGGGAGATGCTAAATTGCATTGTTGCGACGCTCCCACATGGTGCGAACTACCAGGGATAAGAAACAAGTATCGAACCATCGAGTCGCTTTTCAAACGTCTAGACATTTTGGTTCAGGCTCCTTCTGTGCCTGTACTCGCCAGGCCAAACACATGAGACTTTGAACTACTACCTCCCCATAGGTGGAGGTGCCAAAGTTTGGTTGTAGTAGGTGGTTCCCTTCAATTTTTTTGGTTTGTTTTTTCTTAATAACGCCTACAGTACATGTCCGTCCATACGGCGTGTGTGTACACATGCAAACTCCACACAGAAATACCTGAATGTCTTGGGAATCAAGTCCAGGCCTTTCTGATGTGAGGCGGACGTGCTGAGCACTGCGGCGCCGTGCAAGTTTCATACTGCATATAATAAACTGCCGTGTGCTCGATATCATGAAATAGTTATCTGAGTATCAAATATTTCTGTAGCACCTGAAAAATGTAGTGTGTTATTCTCGAACTAAAGAAAAAAGTTTCCAAAATCTCTTTCTGTCCGCGTGCGCGCGTGTGTGTGTGTGTGTGTGTGTGTGTGTGTGTGTGAGTGTGTGTGTGTGTGTGTGTGTGTGTGTGTGTGTGAATGAGTGAGTGACTGTGTGTGTGTGTGTGTGTGTGTGTGTGTGAGTGAGTGACTGTGTGTGTGTGTGTGTGTGTGTGTGTGTGTGTGTGAGAGAGAGAGTGATTGTGTGTGTGTGTGTGTGTGTGTGTGAGTGTGTGTGTGTGTGTGTGTGTGTGTGTGTGTGTGTGAGTGAGTGACTGTGTGTGTGTGTGTGTGTGTGAGAGAGTGATTGTGTGTGTATGTGTGTGTGTGTGTGTGTGTGTGTGTGTGTGTGTGCATGAGTGACTGACTGTGTGTGTGTGTGTGTGTGTGTGAGTGAGTGACTGTGTGTGTGTGTGTGTGTGTGTGTGTGTGTGTGTGTGTGTGTGTGAGAGAGAGTGACTGTGTGTGTGTGTGTGTGTGTGTGTGTGAGTGTGTGTGTGTGTGTGTGTGTGTGTGTGTGTGTGTGTGAGTGAGTGACTGTGTGTGTGTGTGTGTGTGTGTGTGTGTGTGAGTGTGTGTGTGTGCATGAGTGACTGACTGTGTGTGTGTGTGTGTGTGTGTGTGTGTGTGTGTGTGTGTGTGTGTGTGTGTGCGTGAGTGAGAGAGAGAGACTGTGTGTGTGTGTGTGTGTGTGTGTGTGTGTGTGTGAGTGTGTGTGTGTGTGTGTGTGCGTGAGTGAGTGACTGTGTGTGTGTGTGTGTGTGTGTGTGTGTGTGTGTGTGTGTGTAGTGTGTGGTGTGTGGGGGGGTTTGTGGGGAGTTGTTCTCCACATAGAGAAAATTACTTTCACACTTTCAAAATCTTGACAACACATTGTTGGCATCTGCAGTGCTGTAGGTCGGGCAAAAAAGCAAAAAAAATAAATAAATAAATAAAAAGATCCCACTCACGCCTACATGTAGAAAACATGCATTTTTTTTTTTTTTTTTAAACCAGGGCACTGCGAGATTGTATTTCGGTGGATTTATCAGCTCTGTAGGGTAAACACTCCGTTATCACATCCGCGCCTTTATTTCATTTATTCCATCCACCTTCTCCTTACTCTTTACACATTCATTCTCATCTCACTCCCTCAACTCACGAATCGTTTAATCCTACCATTAGGGTCGTCGGCTCAGCCGACACCGGGCGAAGGCGGTACATCCCGAACGCTTGCCAGACCATCGCAGTACCAACTTACACAACCAGTCGTGCACGTAGGGGCAATTTGGAACAGCCAGTTAGCCTAACGCACAGGTCTTTAGACTGTCGGAGAAACCGGAAGTAACCCGACAAGAACGTGTAAACTCCGCACAGAATCGCTTGAACCCAGGGCATGAGCTCAGGACGTTCCTGCTGCGCGGTGGATGTGCAAACTGCTACACCACTGTAACGCCCCGGAAGTTTTTTATTATTCTTACTGTTCAGCACATGAATGAACAAAGGCACGAGCTAGACGTAGACATGTTTTCCAACTGACTATCTCAATATGCTTCATCATCATCATCATCAGGCACAATGGCATAGTGGTTTGCATGGCTGCCGCAGAGCAAGGAGGGCCTGGGTTCGAGTCCCAGCTCGGGCATGTTTGTGTAGGGTTTGCATGTTCTTAATGTGTTTGTGTGGGTTTCCTCCCACAGTCCAAAAACATGCACAGTATGTTAACTGGCTGCTCTAACTCACCCCTAGATGTGAGTGTGAGTATAAGTGGTTGTGTAACTTCACCATGCAATGACCTACAACCTCTCCCTGAGTTGGCTGAGATGGGCACCAGCCTCCCTGTGACCCTACCTAGGATTAAGCAGATTTCAGAGAATGAAAACTCATCATCTTAATCCGGGGTTGGGTCACGGGGGCTGCAGCCTAAATATACTTTATTATTTTTAGTTTTTTCAGGAACCAAAACATGAGACACGGCAATGCAGTGGTACTCGCACAGAAAATCTAGGATTGTCCACCTCTGAATTCCGGTGTGAGCCCACTGTTCACAACACGCGCAATAATATTATGCTCGCAGATACAGTATGAACTTGTACGACGGTATTCGGGAAGATGCTTTTTTTGTTTGTCCTACTAGGGTTGTGGGAAGACTAGAGTCTACTCTGAGAATAAGACACTCGGCAAAGGTGGGGTAAATCCTGAGCAGCTCACCACAGGGTCAACACACACACACACACACACACACACACACACACACACACGCGCGCGCACATACATACACACACACACACACATACACACACACACACACACACACACACACACACATGCACACGCACATACACACGCACATACACACGCACATACATACACACACAGACACACACACACACACACACACACACACACACACTGCACATACATACACACACATACACACACACACACACACACACACACACACATACACACGCACATACACACGCACACGCACATACACGCGCACACACAGACACACGCACACACAGACACACGCACACAGACACACACACATACACACACACACGCACACACATGCACATACATACACACACACACGCATAAACACAGACACACAGACACACACACACACAAACACAAACACACATACACACACACATACATATACACACACACACACACACACACACACATTCACCCACATACACACACACACACACACACACACACACATATACCCACATACACACACACTCTCACACACACACATACAAACACATCTACACCTAAGGGTAATTTGGAACAGCCAATAAGCCTAATGTGCATATCTTTGGACTGGAGGAGGAAACCAGAGTACCCGGAGGAAACCCGTACAAGCTGATGGAGAACATAACAGAAACATCCAAGCGTGGGACTCAAACCCAGAACCTTCTTACTGTGAGACATACCTGCTACCCACTAACCACACATTACAAACAGCAACATCTTAAAAATAAAGAGATCCTGACCCGCAGCCGCACCCCTCCTCCAACTTCCTCCGACTTGTGATGTACAGTATGTGAGTACATGAAGTCCTGGATTGTTTCTCAGAGCCATTCTGAGCTGCATCTTATCTCGTTCAACATTGTGTTGTTATAATACGACGGAAAAATAAACCCCAAGTCGCTTGATATTGGTACACGGCGGCCTCTTCGAGCTGTTTAAGGGAACACTCAGGAACGTACAGTGAGATCCTGCTCCTACTGATACAGTGTGATGCAAAAAAAAAAAAAAGAAGGCTGTGCTGTTGCATGCCAGAACCGCTCGACTGCCTGTGTGCATGTTTAGCGGCTCGGCGTGAGACACGGTGGCTCTTTTTTGACTTACGGAAGCTGAAGGAGATTTTTACGCATGTGCAGTGCGGTGTCTCGTACGCGCGCCATAAATCGCATGCATAATACTAGTCCACTCTATAAAAATGTCACCGGTGCACCCCGCTCGCCCTGGGCTGACATTTCTATTCTACAGATGGAAAAATCATTTCGGTGCGGCACTGCTGACAGATGAGCTGGCACCCAGAGACATGATTTAAGATCCTTCTTTTCCTTTTGCCCTCTACTTTTGCTTACGCCGTTAGTTTTAATACGACTTTTTTTTTTTTTGCTTGCATTTGTTTCCTTTTTTTTTTGCTTCCCTCCCTCCCCCGCAGCTCCCACCACTACCAGCACGAACACCTCCTCCTCCTCCTCCTCCTCCTCCTCCTCTACATAGCAAGAGCCAATTTAAGAGCCACTGTAAATGTCTTCTCCTTAAAAGCTGCTGCAGTGCTGAGATCTTTCGCTGGCATGTTCTGGTTGAGCCGTGGCGCTTACAAGAGCAAGTCCTGCCAGTCATTCCTTTTTTTTTTTTTTTTTTTCCCCCTTCGCTCTCTTGAACAAGGCAGACACTTCACCGCTTGATTTATCTGGCGTCGATCTCACTATGAGGGCCGCTGTTGTGTTTCCTTCTTTATTTCTTTCTTTGCATGCTCCATTTTCTTGTTTTTGTGTAAAAAAACCAAACAAACAAACAAAAAAAAAACCTATGAATAATGCAGCTCAATCTTCATTACCATCAATCAATCATGGGTCACCATGAAGAGACACCGTAACCTTACTTCCAGTCGACGAGCTTGTCATTATCTCCCGAACAATTAGCCTCGTAACGCATGCACGCGCATGGAAGTTGCACATGCACTCAAATGCGTTTCCTCCTCCTGTCCTTCTTTTCCTCTCTCTCTCTCTCTCTCTCTCTCTCTCTCTCTCTCCTGCCTTTCATATGCGCCCCGAACGCTCGACTGTCCTCCCACTATAGCATCGCTAATTCCCGTCATGATTGCATCCACAGTGAAGGTCAAAGTCCAATCACCCGGGCCGTGTAAGTTCAAGTCAGCACATGATAAACATGAGCGATACTGTAATTCCACCAAACAAACAACACAAGGGTCCACAAACCTTGGATTTCTGCACTCAAAATGTCTAACCTGCCCCCCCTCCCCCCACTTTATTTTACTTAGCTGTATACCGAATGTGGGAAAGGGAACCTGTGGCGAAAAGTTCAACGGTCATGAGACCTCAGAAAAGAAATAATATTCTCAGTGAATATTCCTGTAGCTCTTTAATATGTAGTCAGCATCGTATTTTTGTTTTCTGCTGAAACAGAATCCACAGCATTTTGAAATAGAGCCCCGTTCGTCACTTTCAAATTTCATAAAACAGTAAATAAACACACTGCAGAAAATATATTTAGCATTTCTACCGCCATCAAACTTTAGACATCAAATAGGAGATAAATATCCACATTCATTCATTTTCTGAACCACTTAATCCTAATTAGGGTCGCGAGGAGGCTGGCGCCAAACTCAGCCGACTCTGGACAGCCAGGCCATCACAGGGCAGAAACAAACTGATGGTTATGCAGCTCCTCTTTACAGAAGTCAACAATGGTTAGATAAAGATTCTTTTATTATTATTATTATTATTATTATTATTATAAGGTGGGCAGTGGTGACCTGCTGGTCTGGAGAGCTTTTCAGGGTGTACCTGTCCTTTTCTCATTGTTGGCTGAGATAGACCATAGTAGTACAGTTAAACAGTTTGGTAAATGAGAATGAGTGAGCATGAGCTTTTGAATATTGATCATATCTATACTGACTTCATTCATTCACTCTCGTTCTAAGCCCTTTAATACTGATTAGGGTCAAAGGGAGGCTGGTGCCCATCTCAGACGACTCTGGAAATTCAGGGTACACCCTGAACAGCTCGCCAGGCCACCGCAGGGCCAATACACATACAATCATTTACACTTGATCTCACACCTAGATTTGGAATGATTTGGAACAATCACTTAGCCTACTGTGCATGTTTTTGGACTGTGGGAGGAAACAGGAGTACCTGGAGGAAACCCACCCAAGCACTGGGTGAAAGTATTGCTAGGTCCACTTCCACTAACAAAGCCAGAGATTTAAATATAAGGACTCTCAGGATTGTTGGGGCCGGTGGCGTAGTGGTTAGGGTGCTGTGCTTATGATCAGGAGGTTGTGAGTTCGAATCCCACTGAGATTCCTCTGCAAGGTCTCAACCACAAGTGTGCCTCTGTTCACCCCGCAGTATAAATGGGTACCAGTAAAATATACTGGGAAGGTAACCTGCGATGGACTAGCATCCCATCCAGGGGGAGTTGAACTCCTCGTCGCTTCACACTACGGAAACCGGGGATAAGCACCGGCCTGATGAGCCACAAGGCTTGGGTGTAAAAACCCAACAGACTTACCTACTCTCAGGATTAAAGATGCAGAATGTAGATAATGTTGGAAGTATTAAAGGCAGGTACTACCCCCTAACACTTAGATGCTACGCCCTCATTTGCATTTAAATGTCTGACGACCTACAGCGACTCCCATTGAATCAGAAACGAATGGCATTGCACTGCAGCTACAGCAGGCAGCACGCTAGCATACTTCGCCAATATTTCTGCATTTCCTGTAAAAGGTTAGTCATGTTCTGCAGCTACCACCATGCAGCTACCTCCAAACTACCTCCACTATGCAACTACAGTGGTACCTTGACTTACGAATTTAATCTGTTCCGGGGGCAAGCTAAAAAGTCAGAATGTTCGTTAGATAAAAAAAAAAAATTCACATCGGAAAAAATAGAAAACCAATTAATCCATTCCAACTCCCTCCCAAACTCGTATAACCTGCCACAAACACATATATTTGACCTAATATATTAAAGCTAAACATGTAAAAACAATAAATATTTCATAATAATAATGCATGTACATCAACATTAATAATAATTAATGTCTTCCTTTCGGCTTTTTCCCTTTTACTCGGGAGTCGCCACAGCGAATCATCTGATTGGCAGAGGTTTTTCCGTCGGATGCCCTTCCTGTCACAACCCTTTTTATCAAGGGACAGAAACACGCTGACGACTTTGCAGCTCCTCTTTACAAAAGTCAGCAATGGTTCTTTTACATGCCTCACACCATAGACAGTGAGAGACGTGGCCCGCCTTTGATAACCCAGTTAGCTGCACTACTGCAATAATTAATAATAAATAATGATAAAACAAGAATAAACAATAAGTCAACTAACTCTTCCAATCTTTGACTGCGGCAAAGATGTCACGTGGGTGTGAAGATGTCACGGGGGCAGGCAGAAGGTGGTGCATAACAGAGAAAAAGGTCCTCTATGCTTTTTACACCCGCGCCATGGTGGCTCATCAGGCTGTTGCTTATCCCGGGTTTCTGTAGCATGAAGCGACTAGGAGTACAACTCCTCCTGGATGGGATGCTAGTTCATCGCAGGTTACCTTCCCAGTATATTTTACTGGTACCCACTTATACTGCTGGGTGAACAGAGGCACACTTGTGGTTCAGACCTTGCCCAGGGGTCTTAGCACAGTGGGGGTCTCACTGGGATTTGAACTCACAAATTTCTGATCATGCACAACACCCTAACCACTGCACCACCAGCCCCACCCATAACGGAGAAGGAGGAGGAGAGTTTTGTGCATGTGCACGCTATGAATGCCAGTGAGGAAAGGCTTGTGGTGAGCTCCCACAAAGCCAGTACTTCTCAAATAGTGGGGTGCCGTATGATGCCAGGGGCCCTGGGGAACATGCTTTTCTGCCATACTGTACTAGAATTAAGTGTAATTGTGCATCCACTACAGAAGGTGGCAGTGGTGCTCTCACTATGTTCCCTATGGTGTAGGGAAACAATACAGTACCAAGCAAACAATATGAAGTGCAGTAAAGACTATTTATAGTCAAGTGCATGGGGGGGGGTGAAATGTTTTTTTTTCTTCCTATAGGGGGCATCAAAGAAAATAATTGAGAAGCATTGCACAAGGCTTTCTCGGAGCGCAGAAGAATACACGTGGAAGAATACAAAGTTAATCGGCCCGTAAAAGCCATTTCCCCAGCAGAGCTCCTAAATCAAAATTTTGCTAGTTGGATGGGGCAGATTTTTGGTGGATTGAAGTTTGTATCATGGAAAATTTGTTATAAAATACACTCATAAGTCAAGGTACCGCGGTAGTTTGGAGGTACAGTGGTACCTTGACTTACAAGTGTCTTTTATAACTTGTCTTACAGTATATAGATGTAGTCAGTGCCTGAAAGCAGAGCATCCATATGATTTCTCTTACTTGGCATGTTTTTGGTGGGGACTCTCAAACTCCGCCCACGTATCCTACACATATCAAAATCCATTCATAACTTAATTATAGAATGGAATAAAAATGAAGGAAACAAACACACAATCTTATTCTCGACATGTAAAGCCCATCATTTAGAAACCGCAGCTTTAGAGACCATTTCAGCAACACGATATTCTCTGTGTTTATTTCGGGTCACTAACGATGACATAACATCGAGTGGCCCGAGTATTACACTGTCTTTCATTTGAAGGATTAACCATTTGGCTAAGGTTTGATTTTTCAGGATCACTCAAAGTCAAAGGTAAGGGTCTCATTTAAGAACTCATATATGGTTTCCTCTTAATGTTCTATAGTAAAGTTATAAGCGGCTCACGAGTGGCGTATCGACAAGGCGCGTAACTATTAATCTGGGTTAATTGCCACAGCCATCCATGACCGGGAGTCCATGGGGGCTAATTGGCCGAGTGCACACGGGAGGAGGGATGGTATATGCTCACTTCCTTGTCACTCACAGCGATCACCATCCAATCATAGGCGTCTGTGAGCTCATTCGTAAAAGGAGGTGGATAGTGCCTTCCCTCTGAGTGTGTTTGACCGCAACCAAAATACATATGCACAGCAGTTTGAAAAAGGAGGTTGGCTAGCATCGCATGTTACGGAGGGGGCATGTGCATGCTTTCGCCTCTCCCTGGTTGGCGGTGGTCGTGTGATACGGACGGCACAAACTTGATGGGTGGGAATTGAATGCGACGAAATTAGGGGATGGGTAAAGTTGTACGCGCCTTATCGCCAAAATATGTGACCTTTGTCAGACCTTGACATTTGACCCAGATATTCCAAAGTCAAATCATCACTGGGACTCGGACAGTGTGTCCCCATCAAATTTGGTGAAAGTTAGTGCAAGGGTGTGATCAGGATGTTGTTAGACAAAGTGACAAAAGTAAAAATACAAATTGAAAACGACGTTGCTGTTTGCCGTATGATTAACTCATTTTGAAATCTGGCTATGTCGCACGCTTGTGTAATTCGGCAACAACTCGGCCTTGACTGCACATGTGCAGCGTGGCCAGGATGTGAGTCACCAAAGCTCCCTGCTGGCCACAAGCAGAAAATACACAAAATACCTTAAAGATACTCTACACTTTACTCTGAGAATATGAAGGTGTGGGGCAATATGGGGCAATATGGGGCAGCCATAGCCTGATGGCTTGAGAAGAGGCTTTGGGACTGTAGGGTCGCTGTTTGGATTCCTGATCCAGCAGGAACAATGTGTGGCGGTGGGATAGTGAGCTGCACCTTCCCTTCCGCTACATTTATGGCTGAAGTGGCCTTGAGCAAGGCACCTAACCCCCAGTTGCTCTCCAGGGGTACCCAATGTGTCTGTGGAAGCCCACTACTCCAAGTGTGTGTGTGTAATTGAGCTGGAATTCTTTGGTGAACTGCTCAGGATGTACCCTACTTTCACCTGGTGTCGGCTAAAATAGGCTCCATCCTCCTTAAAAGGATTCAGCTGTTCAGCAAAACAAGTAAGAGTGAGTATTTTTCATTTCATTCATTTCATTTTCTGTAACTGCTTAATCCTAATTAGGGTCACGGGGAGGCTAGCACCCATCCCAGCCGATTCCAGGTGAGGGCAGAGTACACCCTGGATGGCTCGCCACACCATCGCAAGGCAGAAACACGCTGATGGCTATGCAGCTCCTCTTGTCGAAAGTCAGCAATGGTTCTTTTACATGAACCTCCCACCATAGACAGTGAGAGACATGGCCGGCCTATGATAACCTAGTTAGCGGCACTAGAAGGGACAGAGAAAACCCGTGGAGAGCGGGCCTTGAACCCCCAACCTTAGGATAAGTGATCCAGCACCTTTACCAGGAGGCCAGTAAGTATTTTTACTTTTTTAAATGAAAACTTGTTGAAATTCTCTATATCAGGAGACAACTTTGGCGTAATGTTGTTGATACAGAGAAAGGGATTATGGGTAGTTGCTCATTTCTATTGAGTACAACAGACAGATTAGGAATCAAGCACAATACACACATAACACATGAGACTATAAGCCAACACTTGATCACACCCTTCTGTTTGGAGTTGTGTGGTTGTGATTGCAGTGTATTCCAGACCAGAATCCTCATCACGTCACGAATTAAACATGAGTTATAAGAACCGAAAGAGAGCTGGACGCGAGTGACGCTCAGAACCATTATCAGTACCACATGCACGCACTGATTTCTTTACTGGAGGATGAGAAACGCACACGTATCGCCATAATCAAAACAAGCCATCGACAAACAGCTGAGCTAATATCTATGTGACCTGCTAACCTTTGACCCCTGACCTATTGACATTTACCTCTGCTCCAGCTCCATTGTTAGTGGAAATGTAAAGACATTAATAAAGTCTCAGTGACAGAAATCGATGCTTGATCCATACGCCGTTGTCATCCCGATCAACTCCGTATCACTTGTATCATCGTCTTACTTCTCGCTACTGGATTAATGCGATTCTGGGAGCAGCAAGGAGGAATTTATCGCGGTACCACATACTGACAAGCGCGCTGGATGGTTTTCCTCAGACGTTGTTTTCGAATGGCAAAACGTGGCGGCATGGTTGCGTAACAGTTAGCACGTCCGCCTCCCAACAACAGATTGGGTTTTAAGCCCCAGGCATGGCAAGGGCATTTCTTAACGGTTTGCACCTTTATGCACCGTTGCGAACCGATGTGTCCCAATCAACCGACCCCACCACCACCACCACCTGCTGGCGAAAGCAAGCGAGAACTTGGCTGAAAAACAACAAAAGTAAGAAGAAAGGATCAGAACTATGTTACACAAGATTCACAACATATTGTGAGGCGAAATTATAACAAAAGTCTGAGGACGGACGACTGTTCTGAATAAATTTGACACGGACTTAAATTCCTTGTTGGATTACAGTCCCGTCAATCAAACGAGTCTCTACATCATAATCCACTTTATTCAACAATTGCTAATTATCTGCTTTGCAAACTTTGAATAAGAATCAGGGTGGCGGACAAAAACACACAATTAGTTCCATTAAGGTCACTCACTCTGAAATCCTATAAATACAACAAAATGCTATTGAAAAAAAAAAGTAAAATGGGCCCCTGGGAGACAGAGGTGCAGTAGCCCCAAAATCCCTAACCACCACAACCCCACCCCCGCAAAAACATACGCAAACACACCGCCTATAAAATACACTCAGTCACAGTCACATATTTGCCGAAACACTTCATCCTATTAGGGTGGCGGAAAGGCTGGGTCCTATTTCAGCCGACACTTAGTGAAGCTCACCATACCATCACAGGGCCAACACACACACTCACACACACACACACACGCACGAAAACAAACAAACAAACAAACAAAAAAAAAACAAACAAAAAAAGCATTCACACTCACAATTATACCTCGGGGCAATTTGGAACAGCCAATTAGCCCACTGTGCATGTCTTTGGACTGTCGGAGGAACATGGATTATCTGGAGGAAAGCCATGCAAGCATGAAGGAGAAGGTGGGATACACCTTGGCCAACTTACAAGACCATCACAGGGCCAACACACACACACACACACACACAAACACACACACACCGTCCTCTTCCCCTTTTTGAAGGCTTCTTCTCTTGTAGGTCATTACATTTTGAAGACTTCTTCGTTCTCATGAGTGAAAGTTAAAAATAGCCCGAGGACTTCTCTTACACTCACACACTCATTTGCAGAGCCACTTAATCCTACTAGGGTGGCAGGAAAGGTGAAGGCTATCTCAGCCAACACTGTGTGAAGCTCCTTAGACCAGGCCAACACACAAACACACACACACACACACACACACACACACACACACACACACACACACACACACACACACACAACCATAGCAGCCAGTATAGCCAAATGTGCTTGTCTTTGTACTGTCAGAAGGAAACAGAGTACCCGAGGAAACCCATGCACACACACACACACACACACACACACACACACACGGAGAACATGCAACCCTACTCAGAAATGGCCGGGACTCAAATCCATTACCGTCTTACCGTAAGGCAAATGTGGTAACCACCATCTGGCTGCCCCAGCTAGTTACTAAATATGAGAATACATACCTAGCATGGAACCTGAGGTTGAGATTGAGGCTGAGGTTGGAACTACCAGGCAGAAGGTCTAGAGGAAGAACAAACAGGAGATTTATGGATGTAGTAAAGGAGGACATGAAGGTGGTTGGTGTAAGAGAAGAAGATGAGGAGGATAGGGCGAAATGGAGGCAGATGATTCGTTTCACTGCAGCGACCCTTGAAGGGAACAGCCGAAAGGAAAAGAAGAAGATACCTAGTATGGAACCAGCCCCAGAGGTCCAGTTGGTAGAAGCTCTTACCACAAATATCCATCAAGGGAAGTTCTAACATCACGTAACAGCCCCAAACCAGAACCCCTTCCTCCCTGTCCACAAAACCTAACCATCGGTAATAGTGAGGTTATAAATCCTACCAATGAATCACACACAACAGAGAAACGTCTACCACGTTCATACAGTGCAACATGAGTCCTATCATATATTATCATATTTGATTTATGACTCAATTAACCCGCTTAAAACCGCATTTATATGCGATACTCCATTAACATGACACATCCGTTAACGACTTTGGTTTGAAATGGGAATTTTTAGACGTGACTTATGTTCCAGCAGCTTACACACAACACCTTGCAGTTATGTAGCTACATTAAAAACGAGACGAGATGGAGTCGTATCCCTAACACAGGATCAATACCAACATCAATGATCGCAGCTCTGACCACTCAATGACCTACTCTCGTGCTGTCTTTAAACAGAGTAGATAAAATGGCAATGGCAACACTTTCCGCGAGTCGTGTATCCATGATGTATTATAGCTCGTCCGCCTCACAGTGAGAAGGTCTTGGGTTCGAGTCCTGTGCCTGGAGAGGGCGGTTCTCTCTGGAATTTGCATGTTCTCCTCATGCTGTTTGGCTGATCCAAGTTGCACCTCGATGTGATGGTGGTACATGTTGGCCCTGCATTGGTCTGTGGAGTTGTTTGAGTTGTACACCCCCACCTCCACCACCCCCACCCAGCCTCCCAGTGAGCCATAGAGGATTTAACTGCTCTACAAATGAATGAATGAATGAATGAGAAGCTGTTGAATTACACTTTCAAGACTTAACAGTTTAGATTGATGATTTAACTTTGTTTTGCTTTGTATTCAAAAAAATAAATAAAAGTGAAACTTCAGATCAGGATATTTATAAAATCACGATACTTTCAGAATCACAATATAAATCAAACCAGCACCTAGGTATCGCGAGAATATCGTATCAGATGGTACCTGGTGATTCCCTACTTCAGAATTTATTCATTCGTGTAATACCCGGTGATAAGGTGCTGGAGTGCCGATACCAAGGTCAACGGTTGCCCCACTGTCAACAGTTGTCACCACTGCTGCTGCCACCCACCCTTCCGCCCCACCCCACCCCCGCCACCAAAGTGCAGCTAACTGGGTTATCAAAAGCTGGCCATGTCCCTGACTGTGGTGTGAGGTTCATGTAAAAGAACCATTGCTGACTTTCGTCAAGAAGATGCTGCTGCATAGCCATCAGCGTGTTTTTTTTTTCTTCTTCTTCTTCTTCCCTGCGATGACCTGGCGAACTGTCCAGTGTGTACTCTGCCCTCACCCGAAGTCGGCTGAGATGGGAACCAGCGTCCTTGTGACCCTAAGTAGGATTAAGCGGTTCAGAAATTGAATGAACAGGATTTCCCCTGTTAGCATTATTAGCAAGAGCATTGCTATAAAGCGCCATGACAAACATGACACTGTAGTCATCCTTACAACACTTTAACCTGACCTAAGCCTATAGAACTGAATGCAAATGTTCATGACTGCACCCCCCCCCCCAATATAACACCACACAGTGACGTCATGTATTATTATAATACATATTCAACCGGTTATAACACGTAATAGTGCTTAATTTAGACTGAGAGCTGGAAGCATGTGTCCATTTAACTCCCACACCAGGACACACGTGTTAGTAACACATTCATAACGTATTATAAAGTGTAACGTCATCATGAATTATGACGTATATAATCTCAACCAAGAAGTCAAACCCTGCCTCCAAACTCACATGATCATACCCAGTGATAACAAGTAGAAGTACAAATGTAATCTCCCAAACAAAAATAAATACAGATGTCACGTGACTGAGTCTAGCATTTCTTATAAAGCATTCTATAGCACTTATGATTTAAAAGATGATCTTTTATCTAATATTGTCATATTTTTATGATATTTATATAACACGCGTTTGTGTCAAGTCCCTGCTGAATGGATTGTGGAGGTTTGATCTATTGAAATCAATCTCAGTTCTCTAAAGTAGCGACCTCTTGATGTCTGCTCATGAACGCTGTCTGGATTTCATGCCATCTGTGTGAACGCAAGAGGAGAACCATCCCACTCCTGTCTGACCCAAAGCTCGGTTCACACGCGGGGGTTACACGCACAGGAACGCACGAGAGAACCCCCTGGAGATGAACAACTGGGGGGTTGTGTGTGTGTGTCTCCAGTCTGAGACATCAGGGTTGGATTGTTTATTTGGTGCGCAGATACGCGAGCGCAGCCTGGCGCACTGGGCGCTCGGGCTGTGCGTACAGACGCGCGGCGCATCCATCCATCCATCCATCCGTATGTCCGTCCATCCATCCATCCATCCATCCATTCATGATCATCCTACAGAACCCACTTCCCCCCGGTCAGATCCCTACCTGCTCACTCACGTGGCTTTTCAAGAGATCTCTCCGCTGCGTCTTTTTCCACCCCTTTTTTTTTTTTTTTTTTTTGGAAAAGCGCGTCCCCGTGCCACCGCCGCGTCCACGCCGCCGCTGCTTCTTCTTCTTCCTCTTCTTTCTTTCTTTTTGTTTTTTTGCCGCACAACGTCGGATTCATGTGATACACTCTCAGTACGACCCGATTTTCTCCGGCACTCCTGCGATGGATCGAGTGGGATCGGTGATCCCAGGCATCCCACTGCCACACACACACACACACACACACACACACACATACACACACACACACACACACACACACACAGAGAGAGGCTACACTCCTCCTATAGTCTTAAAGCGACAGTAGAGATCTTTCTGCTGCTCAGTTTCCTCTCTGGGTGAGGAAGAGACAAGGATTTACACGGTTAAGACAGATAGAGGAGGTCCAGCACTTCCACACACACACACACACACACACACACACACACACACACACACACACATTGCATATGCTGATCCATGTTTAAAAAAAAATCCACTGATATTATTCATTCATTCATCTCTCAACAGCTTAATCCTGATTAAGGTCCAGGGGAGACTTGGTGCCCATCTCAGCCGAATCTGGGCGAGGGCAGAGTACACCCTGGAAAAATTGCATCATTATTATTATTATTATTATTATTATTATTAAACAGCTTAATCCTGATTAGGGTCCAGGGGAGACTTGGTGCCCATCTCAGCCAAATCTGGGCGAAGGCAGAGTACACCCTGGAAAAATTGCATCATTATTATTATTATTATTATTATTATTATTATTAAACAGCTTAATCCTGATTAGGGTCCAGGGGAGACTTGGTGCCTATCTCAGCCAAATCTGGGCAAGGGCAGAGTACACCCACGAAAACTTACATTATTATTATTATTATTATTATTATTATTATTATTATTAAACTTTTAATCCTGATTAGGGTCCAGGGGAGACTTGGTGCCCATCTCAGCCAAATCTGTGAGAGGGCACAGTACACCCAGGAAAAATCACATTATTATTATTATTATTATTATCATCATCTGGTGGTATGGTGATGTACTGGAAGCACATCCACCTCACAGTAAGAAGGTCCTGGGTTTGATTTCCAATCCTTGGCATTTCTGTGTGGAGTTACCATGTTCTCTCCGTGCTTGCATGGATTCCCTCTGGATACTCCGGTTTCCTCACACAGTCTAAAAACATGCACAGTAGGTTAATTTGCTGTTCCAAATTGCTCCTAGGTTTGAATGTGAGTATGAATGGTTGTGTGAGTGTCGACTCTGCGATGACCTGGCGAGCTGCCCAGGGTGTACCTCGCCCTCACCCAATGTCGACTGAGATGGGCATCAGCCTCCCCTCGACCCCAATTCGGATTAAGCACTATAGAAAACTAATGGCACTGGTGTACTCGGTGTCAAGGTAATCAAGGCTATTGAAACTGTGTCACTTTTACGTGGTTATGTTAAAATTCAAAAATGTAAAATTTAGCACACAATTGTTTATTACTGGTAGCAGATATGAATATGGACTTGAGATATAAGTGAGTAAAAAATGACATGTACTTCCGCATAGTGAAATATTACCACATTACCCCACGGCATGGCCTACCAGACATTTGTAACTGGCTGGGTAACTCTGAAGCGAACAGTTTTATCAGCTTTAAATTCGTACCTGTTGTACTTGAAGTGTGAAAATATTCAAGTCTATTGAAACTGAAGTAATAAATTACACTGGTACCTTGACTTACAAGTGTCTTTTATAACTAATTTTTCATGATACGAGCTTCGATCCCACCAAAAATCTGTTCCATCCAACGAGCAACATTTTTAGTTTTTACATTTTTACATTTTTTACCTTTGCCAAATCAAACGTGAGAATCAGATGATTCGCTGTGGCGACTCCCGAGTAAAAGGGAAAAAGCCGAAAGGAAGACAGACATTTCAGCATAGGGAACACAGTGAGAGCACCACTGCCACCTACTGCAGGAGATGCGCAATTACACTTAATCCTGGTACAGTATGGCAAAAAAGCATGTTTCCCATCCTCCCCACCCCACATTATACAGCGCACTACACTATTTGAGAAGCACTGGCCTTGTGGGAGCTCACCATGAGCCTTTCCTCGCTGACATTCGTGGTGTGCACATGCACAAAATTCTTCTCCTCCTTCTTTGTTATGCATCATCTCATGCCTGCCCACATGACATCTTCACCCCCACGTGACATCTTTGCAGGAAGGGTTAGTTGACTTATTTTTTTGTTCTTGTTTTATTATTATTATTTATTATTAATTGTAAATGTTAATGTACATGTATTATTATTATTATTATTATTATTATTATATGTATTGGTTTTGCACATTTATCTTTCATATATTAGGTCAAATGTTTGTGTCAGGTTATACGAGTTTGGGAGGGGGTTGGAACGGATTAATTGGTTTTCTATTATTTCCGATGGGAATTTTTGTTTAATCTAACGAGCATTTTGACTCACGACTTCGCTCTCGGAAGCGATTAAATTCCTAAGTCAACTGTAATTTCTAGATCATACTGAACATATGTATGATGCACATGGACATGTGAAAATTCCGACATGTAAAATCGTACACAGGCTTTAATGTCATTTATCAGATATGCCCTCAAACATGGCCTATTAAAATAAAAAATAGGTCACCTCAGCCCAATTCCCAGAATCATTGAGGTCAAAGTAAAAGCTACACTCATTATCAACCCAGTTACCAGAAACACCAGCCAGCCTGTTCAAAACTCATCTCCCGTTTTCACCTGATTTCTCTGTTACAAGAATCAGATCTAGTACAAGCTTGATAATACTAAGTATTACGTTGACCCTGTGGAGACTCCGCCTATTGTTCTGTGACAAGAACACATTTCAAGTTGTTGGTTTTTTTTTTAGTAGTAGTAATGCTAATCAATGCGCAAACACCACAACCTGACCTCTGACCTCAATAGCTTACTCTGAGTAACCAAAAGGAAACCATTTGGCTCACATGAATACACACCAGTGCAAACCCTTTTGAATTCAGTGAATGTACATACCATATATCACTGACAACAACAACAACAACAACATCCAGTACAAATCACCAGGTAAACTGTATTACATTTACAATCCTTTGTATAACGGGATTTTCATTCATTCATTTTCTGAACCGCTTAATCCTAATTAGGGTCACAGAAGGCTGGTGGCAATCTCAGCTGACTATGGACAAGGGCAGAGTACACCCTGGACAGCTCGTCAGGCCATCACAGGGCAGAAACACGCTGATGGGTAATGCAGCTCCTTTTGTCGAAAGTCAGCAATGGTTCTTTTGCATGAACCTCACACTATAGACAGTGGGAGACATGGTCGGCCGTTGATAACCCAGTTAGCTGCACTAACACAGCAAGTGGGTCAGTACAAGGGGACAGCAGTGACAACCGTTGGCAGTGGGGCTTGAACACCCAACCTAAGGATCAGTAATCCAGCACCTCACCACCTGCGCACCACTGTTCCACCGGGCCACCACTGTCCCTATAATGGGGTCTAAAATCTCAAAATATTTTTTAAATGTTGTATTTTGAAAATAACCAAACTCAACTCGAACCAGCTCCAGGCTTATACAGAAGCTGACAGTTAAGTGGTAAACAGTAGACTGTGGATGGATGGAGGGATTGGTGGATGGCTGAAAATATTGACACACTCATTATTATATGGACGTGATAGTATGTGTAGTCTGATTTTCTGTTATTGACCTGGAGTTTCAGACAGGTCAATACTTTTTTTTTTTCACGGGAGGTCAGTACAAGGAAATTCCGGATGAAATATTTGATGTACTGACCAAGCAAAAGCAAGGACATGGAGCAAGAATAGAGTTAGGGAAAAAAAAGAAAAAAGAAAGAGAGAAATTTCTCTGTCGGTCTTGGAAACAATTATTTATGGATTCATTACAGGTGCCACCACTGCCATATAATAGGCAGTGTATATAGATATACAGTATATATTTACTTGAACTCCTTCACTTGGGGGTTCCAACCCTCCCCTATTGTCACGAGCTTTGGGTAGTGATCGAAAGAATATAAGATCGCAATACAAGCGGCTGAAAGGAGCTACCTTCACCGGGTGGCGGGGCTCTCGCTTAGTGACAGGGTGAGAAGCTCAGCCATCCGTGGAGAGCTCGGAGTAGAATCGCTACTTCTCTGCCAGTTGAGGTGGCTCAGGCATTCTAACAGGAACCTAATGGTGTTCCGGGCATGTCCAACTGGGAAGAGAAGCTGGGA
>CM045747.1:6363081-6370581 GCA_024760905.1 Plotosus lineatus | reverse complement strand
GTGAGTGTGTGTGTGTGTGTGTGTGTGTGTGTGTGTGTGTGTGTTAAAATAAACAAATCCTCTGTTGGGATCCTGATAGAGTTTCACAGCTATGTAAAGGTCTTGCTGCTCCTCCTCTCCAGCTCCATGTTTGAAATCACTTTATTAAGTTACGAGGGCTGCCATTTGCTTCTCTTATACATTTACTAGAGAATAAACTTTGAACTTTGTTTGCGTCCCATCTGCCCCCCCAACAGACAAATTAATAAAACAAACATGGTGACTCTGGTAGGTCAGTGGGGTGGATGATCGGGGTTGGGGGTGTTTATTTATTTTCACCGGCTTGCATACACCCTTTAAGCGAGCTGCTACAATAAACAAATACTGCTGCTGTCCTAACAGACCACATTAATCCTTTAGAGGAATCAGTTCTAATTTCATGGGTGTGGTCTCTTACATAATAACTCCGCCTTATGCATAGGACCAAATGGACTCAATTGGAAAACATGGATGTAAATCATCATTATTATCATCATCATCATCATCATCATCATCATCATGATGACATCAGCTGAAGAAAACTGTAGCATGTCTGTGGTTCTTGTACACTTATAGAAATGTGTAGAATTAGTTTTGGCACCTTACTGTGGCACAGTGGTAAGGCCTTGGATCACTGATGAAGGGTTCAAGCCCCATTCTCAATAGGTTGCCATGGGGTGGGATGCGGGTGGCGGACAGTGACAACATGTTGAGAGTGGGGCGTGAACCCCCAACAATAATCCAGTTGGATGCATTCTCAAAGGCCAGCTATTTCTCTCACTGTCTGGCTTTCATCAGGAGGAGCTGCATAGCCGTCAGCATGTTTCTGCCTGGTGATCTGTCCAGGGTGTACTCTGCCCTTGCCCAGAGTTGGCTGAAATGGGTGATAGTCTCCCTTCAACCCTAATTAGGATTAAGCAGTTCAGAAAATGAATAATGATGAATCTTACTGTGGCCGGGTGGGCCCAGTGGGGTTGGTGGTGTAGTGGTTAGGGTGCTGGGCTCATGATCGGGAAGTTGTGAGTTCAAATCCCAGTTAGACCCCCTCTGTGCTTAGACCCCCTCTGTGCTAAGACCCCTGGGCAAGGTCTCAACCATGAGTTTGCCTCTGTTAACCCAGCAGTATAAATGGGAACCAGTAAAAATATACTGGGAAGGTAACCTGCGATGGACTAGCGTCCCATCCAGGAGGAGTTGAACTTCTGGTAGCTTCACGCTAAACCCTGAACACTTTAATAAACAACCACCTTCAGTTATTAGGGGCGTATGACAACCTTTTCCTCAAATATAACACCAAAAATAAACATTTAACAGTTCAAAGAGCAATTCAGCCCTGACCGCTGCCCCTGCCATATACTGCACTCTGACACAAAGCAGACTTTGGCCTCAGCACCTGATGATTATGAACAAAAACAGTAGGACTGCCAGGAGACAGTGACCTTTAATCCCGCTGCTTGCGTTTGAGCTTTATTATGGATCAGGAAGCGCTTAGGCTCCCTGGAAAGACAGGTACAAACAAGGATATGAGCTGAGGGGAAGTAGTGAGCGGGATGTCACCTTTGGACTCAGATATGAAGGTAAACATGTCGGGTATGAAAACTTTGGCTTTTCTTTCTTTTCTTTTTTTTTTAGTTTCATGGGATTCTGTACTTGGGACTTGCAGTTTATAAGCTTTACATGCAGTTTATACTCAGATCACATGCCTGTGTACGCACATCAATAACCTTACCTGGAAGTTGTAGATCTGGACACTGGTAAAATCCTCAGTGTGAAATTAACCTTTCAGAATTTAAGACGGGGGATTGTAGCGTGGACACCAAAAATGCCGCTGTAATCATAAATACCATTCTGCGTTCATTCCAGGACTCTTATTTTACATCTGCTTATCCTGAACATTTCAAAACCACTCTTCTACTCACATGATTTACAGTTAGCATTACCAGGGGGCAATGTCTCAGACCTCAAGTGTGTTAATAATACCTCCAGAGCTTCAGTGCCATCTAACCAGCTACTTTGAGTTTTCTGCAGACGCACACATGTTCAAAGGACAAGCTGGCAGCTACAAAAGTTATAGACAAATAACCCCACACACACACACACACACACACACATCACAATCACTTTTTAGACATTTTTACATCCTAATGTTTTTGTAATTTCTAGTATTAGGTCCCTCCCACTTTGTTACTTATGTTTCAATACCTTCACCCAAATTGGAGTTTTGGTGGAGTTGTAGTTCTCACTGGTGTCTGTAAAGCTCTCTTCTGAAGTCTGTGAATTTTCACCAAACTTGGTAGGACCATTACCCTTACCGAGTCCCTGGGAAGACTTGATTTTGGAATGCCTAGGTCAAAGGTGAAGGTCAGAGCGAGGCTCCAAAGCATTGGTAAGCTTCTCACTTTATTTGAAACAAGCATCGATAGATTACTATGCTACTATGAAACTGTAATAAGAGACAATGCATGGACATCTAGATGAGACAATTACCTTGAATCTTGAGTGATCTTGAAAGGTCCCACTCCAGCCATTTTATGAATCCTTCAAACAAGGTCACATCCACATTCCACAAAACCATATATCGTAACGGCGCTCTGTCATGGCCTCTTTTTAACTTTGCTCTCTAGTGGCACACAAGGCACATTCTAAGAGTTCCAGGGTGTCTAAGTGGAAGAACTACAACAACCATGTAATATGCCCCAGAAGGCTCAGCAGGCACAGTAAAAGTGCTGGGGGGGGGAACGACTAATGGAGGGGGCAGAGATAGGCTATGCAGAATACAACAGGAGTCATGGGGATATTGTAACAGGGCCTATTTTCTAAGTGTCCCTCTAGTTATTTTTATTATATGCTTTATCAGAAAGCATATCTGGTAGGTTTGGTAGTGTGAGCCCTTTGCCTAATTTGAACGGGGAGCCTAGAGCCTCAACGGAATTATGAGTGTAAGGCTACTCTCAAAATTTGAGCATGTTTTGCAACATAAATATTGAAATTGCAGTGAAGCAAGACTTTAAGACTATAAGTACATTAGTCATGTCCACGTGTGAAAGGGTCTGCCCCTGAATACCATCCGACCTACACGACCTGTGCTGTATGACTTGTTTTCAACCTTCCTAAATTCTGCCATATCACCCCATTACACCTCCACCACTGGCTTCCCGTAGCATCACATTTTAAACACTTATGATTGCTTACAAAACTAAAAACAAACCAGAACATACATACTACACTTCGGCACTTATCATGCCACGCACTGCACTCCGTACCCTTCGTTTATCCAAAATACACCTTCTCTCCGGATACAAGAAAGGTAGATATCAAGATTATTTACTGTATGAAGGTCGTAGAATAAGCTTTCCATTGATCTTCAACTGCTATGTCACTACCAGGCTTCTAACAATGTCTACAAAAAATAATAATCATTAAATAATAAGTTCAAAAGCCTTCAGAAAGTGCAAACCTCCACCAGGCAACAAGGGCATTCACAATACTGAGCTGTTCATGGTACATAATTAATAATTGAGTAATTTATTTATTTATCTATTAAATTCTGTGTACAAAAGCTTGAGATATAGTAGCAATTTCTACAAATTTGTTATTTCTGACTTTGACCTTTCAGGGTCAACTCTTTTCTACACTAGTATTTTAGTACACTGCATGTGTGATGTGAATTAAAACTAAAGTTGATAAGAAGTGGCTGAGACATGATTATTATTTTTTTTAAAACTATCCTCAATGTTAAATACGGCAATTTTTAAGGAGTTTCAGGACTTTTATTCCAACAGGATCCCATTGAGCCCATGGATCACCTCCAAAATTTTATGATTTCCTAGGGGAGGTAAAGAGCATCACCTATGTACTCACTATATTATTTTAAAGAGACTTCAGAACACTGTACATCTGTTTTCACAAATCCATCAGCCAAGTACTACGAATAGATGAAGATCTCTTCAGCTTTATTTGTTTATTTATTTCCCCCCTTTCCCTAATTTTAATCGTATCCAATGTTGACTCCTTTTGACATACAACCACCACCATGCTTCTCGTGTGCAAAAGTGTTGTCTGTTCCATTTAAAAAAAAATTATTTATTTATTTATTTTTTTTACAAATGCCCAATGATTGGTTGGTGATTGCTGTGAGTGATAAGAGTGTATGAGGTCAATCCCTGGTCAGTTACAGGTCACGGATGGCTACGGCATCAAACGGAATGAAAACTTGTCATCTCCGGGTTGGTAATCAAGCACCTTGTCAACATACTACTCAGGAGTCCAAAGCTCTCGAATTTTAGCACATTATTAGAAGGAAATTGGGAAAACCCGGAGAAAACCCAAACAAACACCAAGTCCAGGAGACACGCCACACAAGCTTTTAGTTTTACTTATTAACCTTTAATTTTATTTGTCTGTTTTTGTCTTGTTTACTTTTAGTAAATTTTATAGGTGCATAAATGTGTTGTATTTTTATTTTTAAGAATTGACTAGCGGCATCGCAGTTAGCATGACCGACTTACAACAAAAAGGTTCTGGGTTCAAGTCCCAGGCTCGGACATTTCTGTGGGGAGAACATGCAAACTCCCTGGTTTTCCTCCCATAGTCCAAATGACGCACATTGGAAAAATTGGCTGCTCCAGCTTGGGTTCGATTCCCAGTCTGGGAATGGATTCTTTGGGGTGGCCATGGCCTAATGGTCAGAGAAGTGGTTTTGGGACCTAAAGGTTTGCTGGTTTGAGTCTCGAAACAGCAGGAAAAATGCGTGGTGATGGTGGTCGCACCTTCCGTTCCTTCACTTTCATGGTTGAAATGCCCATGAGCAAAGCACCTACCCCCAACTGCTCTCCGGGTGCTTGCAATGTGTGTGACAGCCCACTGCTTTGAGTGTGTGCTCACTTTGGATGAGTTAAATGCAGAAGCTAAATTTTCCTTGCAGGATTAATGCAGTATATCAAAGTCCAAAAAAAAAAAAAAAATGCCTTGAGGTATGAACATGAGTAGCACTGGTTGTGTGCGTGTGTGTAGTTGAAGCCTCCTGACAACTCTATTAGGGTTAATCATTTGGCAAATAATGGAGAGGCTGTACGGTGGAGTAGTGGTAAGCATGTCCGCCTCACAGCAAGAAAGTTCTGGGTTTGAGTCACAGCTCAGGCGTTTCTGCTTGGAGTTTGCATGTTCTGTGTAGAGTCCATGTTCTGCAGGAACTGTGTCATCTTCATCTTCAAGGTGGTGTAGCGACCATAGTGAAAAGCAAAAAAGGAAAAAATGACGCTGCTTTTAGCTGCAATTCTATTGAACTTTAGCTCATAGTGCATTGTTCATTAGAGTATTTATATATTTATTTATGTATTTTTATTTGAAAATGTTTTATTTTTAAATCAGTTAATCGAGGGGGCACATTGTGGCTCAGTCACTTCATAGCAAGAAGAATTTGGGTTCACATCTCAGCCAATCTATGTTTCCATGCACTCCTTGTCCGTGCGTGGGCTTCCTCTTACGATTCAAAGACATGCACATTAATTCACCTGGTTGCACTAAATTACCCGTAGATGTGAATATGAGTGTGAAGGCTTGTTTGTTGTTGTGTGCAAAGCGCTGCAATAAATTGGTGACCTGTGCTGGGTGTAACCCCCAAACGTCCTTGGCTCTAGCTTCTCCGTGACCCTACAGATAATAGATGGCATTTAATTAATGAAATAATTTCTTTACTCTTAATTTTAATCTTGCTTTTCAAATACTACTGTGTATTAACCCCACGCTGCCCAGACAGCAGAGCACAAACAACGCATAGGTACAACACAGAAGAAGCTTTTCAGATAGAGCTACATTAGGCGTGCCTCTGAAGTTTAAACTATACGGACGTGCATCTTAATGTACATCCTACAAGTACTGTTCCTGATTTAAAGCCACATCCATGTGTTTCATACTCCTGACTATACTAGGAACCCAGTAAAGAAAGAACCATTAAAGAACAATTTTTCTGAGAGCGTATAAACTGTTGTAAAAGCATTATAAAATGTCAAGTATGACATTTTACATGAGGTCATGAGGCAAAATGGGACCATAAAATATTCAGTAGCATTGACGCACTGTAGAACTGGCACCACGCCAACAAAGAGACGTTCAAAGGTCTTCTGAGGATGTCATTGACATTTTCACAAAAGTACAGTCAAATTAAGACAGTTAGTATCAGGAGGATTCGTATACACACACACACACACACACACACACACACACACACACACACACACATATATATATATATATATATATATATATATAGATAGATAGATAGATAGATAGATAGATAGATAGATCAGAAGATTTAAATGTTCAAGATGTCAAAAATGTTATTAATTAAAAAAAAGAAAATTTAAATTTAAATAAAATTTCTAATTGTCCCTTGGCAGGCAGCAGGTGATTCAAAGGTTAGCGTATGGCACGAAGGTCCTGGGTTCAAATGAAGGGCTTGTCAAGGGTGTTTTTTGTGTGGAATTTGCATGCTCACCCTGTCCTTGTGTGGGTTTCTTCTAGGTATTTTGGTTTCCTCCGACAATCCAAAGACATTTAGATTAGGATAACTGGCTGCTCCAGGTTGCCTGTAGGTTTGAGTGTGATTATCGCTAGTTGTGTGTGGTGTGGTGCTCTGCCCGATGTGTGTGTTGTCTGTGACCATATTAGGACTAAGCAGTTTAATGAATGAATGAATGAATCAATGACGTCGTCCTTACCACAATTGGCTACAAAACAGGAAAGTCAAACCTAGAGTCCACTGCAGAAGCCTTTAATTATAAGCATGCTAATAGTAAACAAGCGGGCCTAGTGGTGTAGTGGTTAGGGTGCTGTATCGGGAGGTTGTGTGTTCAAATCCCAGTTAGACCCCCCACTGTGCTAAGACCCCTGGGCAAGGTCCCAACCGCAAGTGTGCCTCTGTTCACTCAGCAGTGTAAATGGGTAGTAGTAAAAATATACTGGGAAGGTAACCTGCCATGGACCAGCGTCCCATCCAGGAGGAGTTGTACTCCTGGTAGCGTCATGCTACGGAAACTGGGATTAAGAATCGGTTCAATGAGCCACTAGGCTCGGTTGTAAAAAGCCTTACAGACTTTATTACCCCCATTTCACTGGAGCACGGCATGCAATGATCATGGCGGAAAGGCGCGGAACACAGTCTACGGAAGAGCTTCGGCATTTTTACATGGAAAACGGGTGAAAAAATCCTACAAAAAAGTGGAAATTCTTACACTCTTGGAACGTTCACAGCATGTGCGGAACAGGTACGCCAAAGCACGCTAAAGTGACCCGACAGAACACTCACGAAATTTTTTTCCGTGAACATTCTTTTGAACATATTCAAAAGCATGTTCACAGAATATTTTGGCCTGCTGGAAGCATACGGAAATGGAGGAAGACCGAGGAATAACTACGGAATTACATGGAATGACATGGAAGATGAGGGAATAAATGCGGAACGTTTGCGGATGCCAACATTTT
>CM045747.1:6318081-6358081 GCA_024760905.1 Plotosus lineatus | reverse complement strand
GAGATTTGCTGCTCAGAGAATAAAATAAGGATTGTTTGCACTGCCATGATTTTGTTGGCTTCGGTTAGATCTTATTATTACCAGAAAACATCAGGTCCTTATCCGTTTATATAATGTGTTTGCCAAAGATCCAGGTTTTTTTTTTTCTTATCAAACGAGAGAAGAAAAAAAAATCTTTAATTTCCATTCCAATTTGACAGAGACATTGCTTTTTGCAATTTTATTTATGTCACGGCTGCCTCCACGAGGACTGACCCCAATACAAGATAATATAGCACAATACTGCATGATCCCCTCCCTAGTAAACAGCATAGTATATGGGTATGACATTCGTATAATGTAAATCGCAGAGGATTAGTGCCTCATATGTTACCATAGTGAATGCTTCTTAGCATTTATTCCATGTCCTTTATTAAAATCGCAATGGGGCTGAAGCCTATCTCAACCGATTCTGAGCTAGGCCGGGGTACACTCCATTGAAGGGCAAAACATGCACAACTATTCACATTCACACTCAAATATAAGTGCAATTTAGAGTAATCAGTTAGCTAAATATGCATGTCATTGCACTGAAGTCCCCAGAGGACACACAACAAGCATGGGAGGACATACAAACCTCACCAAATATTAGGTGAAAAAATGAGAATACATTACAATTCCAACGAAAACATTCCCACATGTTTGGTTTTAGATTCCCCCATCTTACATCATCAGGCATAAGTTGAACACAGGGACAGAGCACACAGGCTTGTGGTCATCACTGTTCTTTTTATTATTCATGACTATTTAAACTTTTTATTAATATTTACTGGTGCAAGATAGCACAGGATTGCACAGTTCCAATTAAGCATGACATGTAGTTCACACAGGATATGCTAGTTAGAACATGGTCTTCAAAAGAGGTGTGGCTAGTTGCAATGCATTCACTATAATCCAAATGCTTGGTTTACAGAAATAAAAGTGTGCCCCCATTTCTAATTAAGAACTATTTGCATGTATCGCTTTTAACTAATTTACATTTACAGCATTTGGCAGACACTTTTATCCAGAGCAACTTACAAATTATATATACACCGGAACTGTATATATTTTTGTACAAACCTGATTCCAAAAAAGTTGGGACACTATACAAATTGTGAATTAAAACTGAATGCAATTATGTGGAAGTGCCAAATTTCAGTATTTTATTCTGAATAGAACATAGATGACAGGATCAAAAATTTAAACTGAGAAAACGTATCATTTTTAAGGGAAAATGTGTTGATTTTAAATTTCATGGTTTCAACAAATCTCAAAAAAGTTGGGACAAGGCCATTTTCGCCACTCTGAGGCATCCCCTCTTCTTCTTACAACAGTCTGCAAACATCTGGGGACCGAAGAGACAAGTTTCTCAGGTTTAGAAATAGTAATGCTGTCCCATTCCTGTCTAATACAGGCCTCAAGCTGTTTAACTGTCTCGGGCTTTCTTTGTTGCACTTTTCTCTTTATGATGCACCAAGTGTTCTCTACAGGTGAAAGATCTGGACTGCAGGCTGGCCATTTCAATACCCGGATCCTTTACTCACGCAGCCATGATGTTGTAATTAATGCTGCATGTGGTCTGGCATTATCATGTTGAAAAATGCAAGGTCTTCTCTGAAGGAGACGATGTCTAGATGGGAGCATATGTTGATCTCGAACCTGAATATACCTTTCTGCATTGACGGTCCTTTTCCAGATTTGCAAGCTGTCCATGCCACACGCACTCATGCAACCCCATACCATCACAGATTCAGGCTTCTGAACTGAGCGCTGATAAGAACTTGAGTTGTCCTTGTCCTCTTTAGTCTAGATGACATGGTATCACAGTTTTCCACAAAGAACTTCGAATCGTGATTCATCTGACCACACAACAGTTTTCCACTTTGCCACACCCCATTTTAAATGACCTCTGGCCCAGAGATGCCTGAGCTTCTGGGTCCTGTTTAGAAATGGCTTCTTCTTTGTACTGTAGAGTTTCAGCTGGCAGTGGCGGATGGCACGGTGGATTGTGTTCACCGACAATGGGTTCTGGAAGTATTGCTTAACCCATTCTGTGATTTCCCTTACAGTAGCATTCCTTTTTGTGGTGCGGTGCCGTTTAAGGGTCGAAGATTATGGGCAACCAGTATGGTTTACGGCCTTGACCTTTACGCACAGAGATTGTTCTAGACTCTTTGAATCTCTGGATGACGTTACGCATTGTAGATGATGATAACTTCAAATTCTTTGCCATTTTTCACTGGGAAACACCTTTCTGATATTGCTCCACCATCGTTCTGTGCAAAATTGGGGGAATTGGTCATCCTTTACCCATCTTTGCTGCTGAGAAACACTGCCACTCTGAGAAGCTCTTTTAATACTCAGACATGTTGCCAATGGGCCTCATTAGTGGTAATTGGTCTTCCAGCTCTTATTGCTACCTGTCACAACTTTTTTGAAATTTGCTGACACCATGAAATTTAAAATCAACATATTTTCCCTTAAAATGATACATTTTCTCAGTGTAAACTTCTAGCCTGTCATCTCTGTTCTATTCTGAATAAAATATTGAAAATTGGCACATCCGCATCATTGCATTCAGTTTTTATTCACAATTTGTATAGTGTCCCAACTTTTGTGGAATCCGGTTTGGACAACAGGCGCAATTGAGGGATAAGGGCCTTGCTTAAGGGCCCAACTGTGGTGACTGAAACGTGGTGACCTTTGGATTAGTAACCCATCGCATTAACCACAAAGCCACCATAGCCACCATTCAACAGAAAATAACCGGCTAATGCTAACTAAGTAAAATTCTTAACTAGCTAACATTAACCAGCGACTGTTCTATCCAGATAAAGCCAGACTTAGTCTTCCAACCTACTGTCTGTGACTGATGAGGTTCAGTTTCACACATAAATGGTGGTAACAAGCTAGTTATGTCATGTTAGCTAGTTAGCCAAAAGTAAAAACAGACCATGAGAACACATTGGAATAAAAACCCTGAAGGTGACCACTCGCATTAATTTATCGCAACTGTCTTTAGCAAGAAAGTAAAATTAACCAGTTATCTTGTTGGATGAAACTGGTCCGGCTACATGTAGCTGCTTAAATTATTTATGTTTGATAGCAAGAATGGTGTTTTATAATAGTTCGTGCTTACTTTGATCAACAAAATAGAGAGGCGCACACCTGTCCTGCTCGTCCAGAGAGAGATGACAACTCCATCCAGCTGCAGCAGCACCAGATCAGAGCCACCCTGCGGAGAGTCAACGTTAGGAAAGCTACTGGTCTAGACTGAGTAACAGGAGAGGTATGTAAAGCATGTGCCAATCAACTAGTGGGGTTTTTACCCTTTCGCTCCTGTAATATATGGTTCCCACCTACCTCAAAACAGCTACCTTCATTCCAGTGCCTAAAAACAGCACAGCAAGCTGCCTAAACAACTAACGCCCAGTTGCCCTAACCCTCTATCATCACCAAATGTTTTGAAAGACTTATCTTATCTCACATTAAGGCTGCATCCCTGCTGATCCTGATCCACATCAGGTTGCAAACAGAGCAAACAGGTCAACAGAGGTTGTCATCAATACAGCCCTCCACACAGCCCCCACACACCTGGACAGCAGCAATTCCTGTGTGATAATGCTGTACGTAGATGCAATCTGGGCCTTGGGAGCTCACTGTACACCTGGATAATGGACTTTCTCAGCAACAGACCTCAGAAACTCAGGATAGGACAATACATTTCTTCCACTCTCATCCTGAACACGGGAACACCACAGGGATGTGTTCTTCGCCCCCTCCTCTTCATGTACAACACCATTGTCAAATTTGTAGATGACAACACCATCATAGGTTTGATTACACATAACAATGAGTCAGCCTACAGGAAGCATCTGCATCGATGGAGCAACAACAACAATCTAAGAACTCTGCCCCCTATATTGCTGGAGAGAAGGTGTAGAGGGTGGAGTGCTTCAAGTTTCTTAGAGTCCACATCTCTGCTGATTTCACCTGAACCACAAACATCTCCCACCAGTTGGGGAAAGCACACCAAATGTACTCCCTCAGTCCCATCGACCCTGACACTTAGAAACAAACCTTTACAGCTCTGCCATTGAGAGACTCCTGACCTACTGCTGTGCAGTGTGTTTCAGCAGCTGTACTGCAGAGGACAGGGAGGCCTTGAAGCAGGTGGTGAGGACGGCAAAGCAGGTAATTGGAACTACACTACCCTCCCTCAGTGACATTTACACTGACACACTTCAGAGGAGAGTCAGTAAGAATTATTGGAGAACCCACATGCCATGGACACACCCTATTCTCCCCTCTCCCCTGTGGAAAAGGTAGAGGACACTAAAACCAAAAACTAACAGACTCAAGAACAGATTTTATCCACAAACTGTTAAACATGTAACCACGACCACTAAGGCTGTAGTCGGGCATATACATGAGTATATGCCGTATACTTACTTATTTTAGCAAGCACGTAGCGTGCACACACTTATTTTGGTTTGCTAGATCATTCATCAAAGTGTATTTTTTTTTTTTTACAAGTGAAAAGTTTTTTGTTTTTATTTTTTAAATATTGCTTTGTCACTTGTCCCGGCTTGTAATCATGTCACAATCGTGTTTCTATACTCCAATGATCTATGATCATTCAGTGGTTAGTGGTGGCCTGGTGGTAAAGGGCGCTGAAACGCTGATCCTAAGGTTGTGGGTTCGAGCCCCACTCTCCACAAGGTTGCCACTGTCCCCCCAGTGCAGCCAATAGGGTTATCAAAGGCCGGCCATGTCTCTCACTGTCTATGGTGAGAGGTTCATGTAAAAGAACCATTGCTGACTTTAGTAAAAAGTAGCTGCCTAGCTGTCAGCGTGTTTCTGTCCCTTGCTAAAAGGTAGTGTCAGGAAGGGCATCCGACAGAAAACCTATGCCAAATCAAACATGCGAATTTGCTGTGGTGACCCTGGAAAAAGCTGAAAGGAAAAGAAGATCTATGATCATTCAGTGTGTAGATTGGGCAGTGTGGATTGTCACAAGGGCCTTCAGCAAATCACCTTAAGCCCAAGGTGCTGCTACGCGCTGTCTCGTTAGGCTCCTGAAGCAGCCTCATAGTATACTCACTTGTTTTTTTACCACTACAGCACTGACCACCACCATCACCACCGTTGCACATACTGACTGAATACCATCATTCAGACCATCTTACTGCACAGTGCAATATTCATATTTAGAGCAGGTTTCAAACATCATAGTATTTTAGCACCTTATAATTAAAGGCTCCGCCTCTTAGCCAGTGTATATTCTGCACCTTTGGCATACCATTCACCCTTCTATGTATGTGTGAATAGGTGAATATATTTGTAGTCTGTAAATATATTAATACAGACGCTCCTCAACTTACGTGTTAGTTACGTTCCGAATGGCCGAACGTAAGGTGAAAAAAAAAACGTAAGTTGTTACTGTACGTTCCAGTGATGTATGACCGTACATACTGTACTATACATCCATAAATACTATTACTGTATCTCATAAAACACCCCTAAATCAATTATAAACATAAAATTGTAAAATAAAATATGAACATTCATTTCAAATAATTAAATTCAAGCAAAATAATTTCAAATAAATAAGTTTTAATCAAATTCACTTATCACCACTGATTCTGATTACTAGTAGTAATAGTAGGCTTACGCTTCTGACCAACTATATTTGCTTAGAGTTAAAAAACGCAAAACAGTGTAAACACAAAGATCACAGAGATGACGTCTTAAAACAAGGGTAACACGCGCTGAACTGGGAAGAAGCAGGGCACGTTCAGTCTGTTTGTAAACAATCGCAGTGCCATGTAAACAATGGATGCAGCGTCATGCATAAGTACCGTACTACGTATATGTACTACATAAGAACATCTCGTACTACGGAGAGCGCGCTAAACTCAAAATGACTTACAAAAATTTATAAAATATATATAGTGTGTGTGTGTGTATAGGATGTATGTATATGATGCATATGTCTCTAGGCATACATATAAGTACGTGTATACATGTGTACCTAGGTATAGTATATACACATGTATTCTTCTTCTTTTACTTTCGGCTGCTCCCTTCAGGGGTCGCCACAGCAAATCATCCGCCTCCACCTCACCCTGTCCTCCGCATCTTCTTTTCTGACTCCAACGACCTTCATGTCTTCCTTCACCACATCCATAAATCTCTTCTTTGGTCTTCCTCGAGGCCTTCTGCCTGGTAGTTCCAACCTCAGCATCCTACTGCCAATATACTCACTATCCCTCCTCTGTACATGTCCAAACCATCTCAATCTAGCCTCTCTGACTTTGTCTCCAAAACATCTTACGTGGGCTGTCCCTCTGATGTACTCATTTCTGATCCTATCCATCCTCGTTACTCCCAGTATAGTTTAGTATATTTCCTTAATTGTCTTATTTTGTACTTTCTTTAATAATTGTTAAACGTGAGCTGCTAAATTGATTTCCATTATTCATGCAACAGTTGAGAATAAAGATCTCTTATCTTACCTTATCTTAAAGAGATGAGAATGCGGTTTTGATGACAGAACACTGAATTTTGTTCAATTATTCTTTTCTTCTCACATTTCCAAGTCCCTGGTTAATAAATCAGATCTCACTCAGGCACCTCGGTCCCTGAAGTAAGCGGCATAATTACAGAAACGATCTTTAATTAGGGAAAAGGAGGAAAATTAACCAGCTGTAGCCGAGACAGTCCTCTCCAAAATCATTTTCTTTGTCAGTGAGCCAAAAAATCCAAGAAGGGCCCAAAGGAGAATATGGAAAAATCAAAAACCAAGACAATTCCTTTGCACTTCATGTAGAATCAGGTATTTGCTTATCAACCGGTGTCAATATTTACATCATTTCCTCAGATAATTAACACGTTACATTTATTTTCCATTAATTGAATTTTACATGCCCCCCCTACATATTTATGTGTGCAGTGGATTTGTTTTTATTATTAATATGGTAATTCTTATTCTATCATTTTGATCATATATGCAAACTGTTTGTCAAGCTGATCGCATTACTCAGATCATCATGTATAAAATGCATTGAAAGACATAAAGGTTTCTTACGAAACCTGCTAGAATAAACAAGCAAAAACACAAGCTATCTTCAAAACTAGCATAAAAAAACAGGGTAAACCTCTAAACTAGCAACAACAACAACAAAAAAACCAACTGGATAATCTCTAAACGAGCAAAAACACAAGCGACCCTCAAAACTAGCATAAAGAACAAGGCTAATCTCTAAACTAGCAAAAGCACAAGCTAACGTTGAAACTAGCATAAAAACAGGCTAATCACTAAATTAGCATAAAACAGGAGCTGCTATTTATGATAGCATAAAACACACAAACTATATATGTAGTTTAACAGAAACATGTATACGTAAAGTAATCGAAGAAGCTGCGACGTGCTGATGGAAGTGGAGCACATGTATATATTGATACTAATATATTTATAATACTGATATCTTTTCCTTTCCATTTTCGTCATTTATTGGGTTGCCTGTGTGGACAGGTGAGCCCAGACATAGCAACAAAAATCACCTTATGGTATTTTCTGTCAGTATGGAGCTCCAGA
The DNA here is from genome assembly GCA_024760905.1 of Plotosus lineatus. Taxonomy (NCBI): domain Eukaryota; kingdom Metazoa; phylum Chordata; class Actinopteri; order Siluriformes; family Plotosidae; genus Plotosus; species Plotosus lineatus. The sequence goes on along the minus strand of CM045747.1, from coordinate 6,350,460 downwards.
GGTTTTTTTTGTTTTGTTTTGTTTTTGTTTTTTTTTTGGGGGGGGGGGGCAAAACAAAACAAACAAACAAACAAACAAAAAAACCTCTAAACTAGAACAAAAGAGATGTCTAAGCTGATATAGGACATAAACTGACTTCTAAACCTGCAACAGAATCTTAGCTGAATTTAAAATAGAATAGAAAATGAATTAGCTTTTAAATTAGCATTAAAGATAATCTTCTATAAAACATTAGTATATCATAAAAATAGCATAAACATGAGATGGTGTTAATATGATTTTGAATTTAAAAATATTGAAAAAGTGTTAGAGTGTGTCGAACTGACTTTAATACGACAGTTTTCCAAACAAGAAATGACTATCAAGTTTGTAAAATCTTGTACACAGTATGACCAATTGCTCTATTTATTTTTGCTCGATGAGCAGAATTAAATCCAAAGAAGCCACAGTCATCTCATGGCATGTCAGCTAGTTGGTTAGCTAACTCACGCTGTTATATATAATTTAGTATAAAACATAAGATGACCTCTAAACTAGCATAAAAGATGAGCTATCTAATTTGACATAGAACAGAGCTGACAGCTGAATTAGCAAAAATAAAAAACCCTGAGCTGACATTTAATTTACCATAAAACACATGACCTCCAAATCAGAACAAGACATGAACTGACCTCTAAACTGGCATAAAGAGGAGCTGCTTTCAAAACCAGTAAACCATATGCTGTCCTCTTAACTAGCATAAAGATAAGATGCCTTCTTAACTAGTACAAAACGTGAGACAATATTGAAAGTAGTATATAAAATTCTGATCTGTGTGCTATTATTAACTTAACCTGATGTGGAACCGCATAAACATGAGCCGATGTCAAAACCAACACAAACATGGCTATACTGGAGGATCCCGAGTATTGCATTGACACGGGGCATGACTATCAACCCGGAGATCACAAGCTTGAATTTGGGATAATGCCACAGCCATCTGTGGCCAGGAGTCCATGGGACCCAATTGGCCAACAGGGAGGGGAGGGATCTTGATCCTAACCCACCCCACCTTATTGTCACTCATGCCAATCACGGGCTCATTCATACAAGAGGGCAGATAGTGCTTTCTTTCCAAGTTTGTTAGATCGCCCCCAAATACACATGTACCACAGTTCGGAAAGAGGCTTGTGGCCTCCAAACTGACATTGCATATCAAGCAGGGGGCATGTCAGTACTTTTTCCCCTTCCTGGTATGTTATGGGAGGAAATCCATAAATAAATAAATAAATAAATAAATAAGCTCAGCTGACCTAATGACAAAACTAGCATAAACATAAGCTGATGTGTAATCTCGTGTGAACATAACCTAATGACTAAACTAGCATAAACATGACCTAATGACTAAATTAGCATACACTTGACCTAATGTCTAATCTATCGTAAACATAATCTAATGACTAAACTAGCATAAACATAACCTAATGACTAAACTAGCATAAACATGACCTAATGACTAAACTAGCATAAACATGACCTAATGACTAAACTAGCATAAACATGACCTAATGACTAAATTAGCATACACTTGAGCTAATGTCTAATCTATCGTAAACATAATCTAATGACTAAACTAGCATAAACATGACCTAATGACTAAACTAGCATAAACATGATCTGATGTAAAACAATAAATAAATAAATAAATAATAACGAGCAAAAATATCAGCTGACAGCTAAACTACCTTAAATCTGAGTTGAAATCTAAATTACGATAAACATGCACTGGTAGCAAAACTCATTGTAAACCTGAGCTGAATTCTAAACTAGTATAAACATGAACTGGTGTCTAATCTCATAAGAATCAGCTTATATCTACATGAGTATGATATAATCTGCTTAAACAAACAAACATGAAAAACTTTGCACAGAACACATGCACAGCAGTACAACCCTAATGCGTTCATGGAGGGTCATTCGATCCGAGGTCTGGGAAAAGGCGTGGTGTTTCACTCAGGAGAAGAGATGAGGACATTGAGATCAGTAAGGCGAAAGGGAGGAGGGTTAATCTTCTTACCAGCACTGTATTCAGACTGTCGGGCAGTGAGTTTAGTGTGGGTCAGGCCAGTTAACACGCAGCTATTGACATACCTCTGGCCTGATTACCCATTAGAGGAACAGCGGGAGGCAGGCCAGGCATCCTGGCATCCGAACCCGATGACATACTTCACTGCAGATCCAGCCTTATTCTGCCATGAAGGTTAGCGTCCTCTGACCTCACAGTCCCAGTTAGAGGGGCATGCAGAGGATGATGACATTTAGGAACAACAGTGATGTTTTGTTATCCGAGAAACCAGATGTTAAACCCAGACTGAGTTTGCTGCTTCTGATTCATGTGACACTCATTAATTTTAGTAATTCTTTGAACCAAAGAGAGGAGCAGAGTGCGCATGACAGTACTAACCATCAGAAACTGTCATCCTTTCATTCTTTCATTTTTTTGAACCGCGTAATCGCAATTAGGGTCGCAGGGAGGCGGGTGCCCATCTCAGACGACTCCGGGAGAGGGCGGGTTACATCCTGGACAGCTCGCCTGACCACCGCAGGGCCACAGAAACGGTCATTATCTTTAATATCATGGAGGAGAAACTTTTATCAGTCAGTAATGCGACGATCACTATGAAACCAGTTAATATTACAGATATGTATCAATGCACACCGTCCACTTTATTAGGAACACCTGGTCATTTGTTCAATTAACAAATCAGCTAGTCATGTGGGAGCGGTACACTGTATACAGGACAATAATGCAAATAAAGATCAGGCAAATCAATTGATGTTTGTGTCAGAATTGGAAAATTGTGATGTTTGTGATTTTAACTATCATCATCATCATCATCATCATCATCATCATCATCATCATCATCATCAGAAATCAGTTGAATTGTTCACTTTATGCACTCTTTGGTGGCTAGACAGTCCACACAAGAGGTAAAAACCGCTCTTGCAAACTACACGGATATGGGCGGGACCTGTAGCTGCCAGAGGATCTCCATCGCAATCTTTGAACTGCAGGCATTTCTCTTCAGTCTTACACTGACTTTCCTTTTCAAAATGTGCAACACTCTCTCGGACCGCCTTACGCCAACCTGCTCTGTCACAACCGAGTGCTTCCCAATCATCCTTGCTAATATTGCATGATTTCAATGATGTTTTGAGGTCATCCTTGAAACGTTTCCCTGGCCCCCCTTGCGATGCTCGGGTCTCACAAGCCAAGTACGTACACCGTAGAATACTTGCTTGGAAATCCTGAGAAACTGTCACTTTCCTCATCAAGAATGCTGTTATATTTTTGTTGATCATGCCAGTTAACACACAAAATACAGCATACACAGGACTGACGCTACGTTTTCAAGGACCTTAAGATGTTGTCTGCAGGTGGACCAAAATTCTGAGTGTTAATGGTACCGAAGGGCTGGTTTTAATCATTATTGTCATCACCTTCCGCTTGATCCAGGGTTGGGTTGTGGGGGCTGGTTTTAATATAGTATTTTTGAAAATAAAAAAAAATTAAAAAAATAAATAAATAAAGGATGATGATTGTACAGACAGAAACACATTATTGTGGTGAGAGAAAATGACCTGATTGGTTTATGCTACGGTAAGTCAGCTACTCTGCGCTGTAAAGCATCACGAAATGCACAGTACAATGAATGTTGAGTTTGGATTGGATACAGCAGCAGAAAACCACATGAGGTTTGAATCCTGACACTCAAGTACAGTAATTTAAGGCTACAATGAACTCAGTCAGGCTCAATGAAACCGACAGTTGATTGGCAAAACATCTAATTAATAGGGTCAAATATGGGTCAATGACATGAATGCATGGAGCCAACCTGCCTTGTGTAAACAGTTCGGACTGGTGGTGGCGGTGTAATGTTGTGGGGAAGGTTTTCTCTGTACACATGAAGCAATGGGGTGGAAAGTTAGCATAGAGGTACGCACATCCGCTTCAGGTCCTGGGCTTGACTCCGGGGCTCAGGTGTTCTGTGTGGAGTCCTCATGTTTTTCCCTTGATGGTACCAGTTTCCTCTGTATGCTCTGGTTTCCTCCCAATCAAGAGACATGCATATTAGGCTATTTGGCTGTCCGAAATTTCACCTAGGTGCGGATATGAGTGTGAATTGTTGTGTGTGTGTAAGGACCCCATATTCGCCTTGTGTTGGCTGGGATAGACTCCAGCCGCCCCATAAACGTAATAGGATTAGAGGGTTTGGCTTTCATGTAGTTTATGTTAATGCACTTACTTTAAAAGTATGATGCTGTAGCAGTTAGCAGTCAACTGAAGATCCAGTAAGGAGTATTCTTATACTTCCCATACTAGCATAGGTTTCCTCCAGGTGGTCTGGTGTCCTCCCACAGTATGAGAACACACACATGAGGCTAATTGACTATTCCAGATTGCCCGAGTTGAGAATGTGTGTGTGTGTGTGTGTGTGTGTGTCTGAGTGTAATGACCCTCTAACAGACTGGTGAGCTGTTTGTGGTATACGCTGCCTTTCATCCAGTGATGGAATGATGCCAAATTGTATTTGGCCCCATAATACCCCCATTGTGTGGTGTGGTGAAAAACAAAAAAAATAACAAATAAACTGATTTTTTTTTTTTTTTTTTTTTTTGTCAGGAAGGAGTGGTGTATTGGTTTGAGTAGAAGGTGCATGCATCATGAAGCATTTGGGAAAGTATTTCAGAATATATTGACATAGAAATGGGGTTGGGCAAAGAAGGACAAGGTTCATAAGCCTGCTCTATGAAAGGGAAATAATGGAAGTCTTGAACAGTGAGTGATTCCAATTTTTCCAATTACTAGACAGGATTCGGAAACTGAATACAGAAATTTTATAAAAAGAAAAACAAACAAACAGGTAAACAAACGCCTCTTGCATTCGATATGCTCAATAAGAAGAGATCCCATTGCAGTTTGGTTTCTATGTCAGTGTTAATTAAGAGCGTAAAGAACAAAAACTAGGTATTTAAACCTTTGTGGTTCCACATCATAAATCCAATCGCCTTATTCACTGCCATTAATTTCCTTCCCATTGTGAAATTACTCCCCTCTATGATTATTTCATTTTCCAGCTCATATAACGCAGCTGCCTTTTTAACGTCACCTCAAAGAAAAATGAAACGGTGACATTTGGACCAGGTAAGCTCTTCTGTCGATGTCTATTTAAGGTTATCTCTCAATTTGTTTGTGATACTAAATAAAACACAGATGATGAAACCACAGAGGTAAACCAAGTAGGCTGACCTTGGCCTGCCACTGAAACACAAGCCTCAGAATGATCTGCAGGTCAGCAACCTTGCACTGCCCTTTATTCTCACACCCCTCTTCCTCTCTTTCGCTCTGTCTAGCAAAAAAAAAAAAAAAAAAAAAAAAAAGAAAAAAAAAAAAAAGGTTTATATCGCCTTGTGTCTGTCTACACACGGTTTTTACATGGGTCAGCTATTGGACTCGAATGTGCGGTTTTTCGAGCCGTCATCATTTTCCTTTCTAATACAATATAATTCAGAGGAGTATCATCAGAGGTCATATAGGTTGTGTTCCACCTGTACCTCCCACATCCCTGCGCTGATCGATAATCAGCCGAGAACATGAAAGGCTTTTATCTCTGACTGCATAAGGACAGAGCTTCTGACATGATAGATATTATTTGAATAAGGCATCATCATCATTTATAGGAGTCACAAGACAATATATTGACATCAGTGTTAAAATATCAAAGACAATGCATTGGGGCCATGAAATAATATTTTAAAACCATCAGCTGACATATTGAGGCCAAAAGATAATATATTAGAGCCACAAGATCACGTTATGAGATAGAAACTTTAGGACACAAGATAATCCATTGAGAGTAGAAAATTATACATTGCAGCCACAAGATAAGTAATAAAATATTTAGCTATTCAATAGTATTCTGCAGCTGCGAGATAATGTATTTTGGCCACAAGATAATATGTTGGAGTCATATGATAAAATTATGAGATAATGTCTTGTGAATATAAGATAAGAAAATAAGACTATGGCATAATATACTGCAGCAACGTTAAAGGCTCTTAAATAATAATTAGTGCCAAAAGATAATGTATAAAGGCCACGAGATAAAATATTGAAGCCACAGAATGCGGGTATAAGATTATATATTCGGACCACAAGCTAATTCATTAAGCTCTCGAGATAATCCAGGTATACCTCGGCTGATGCCATTAATTGGTTCCAGGAGAGACGACGTAAGTTGAAAACGATTTAACTCGAATTAGCTTGTCTCTAAGCTAGCCTCGAGTAGAAACGACTCAAGTCGAGGTATACCTGTATATTGAGGGTTTGAGAAAATGGTTGGTGACCACAAGATAATATGCTAAAGCTGCAATAACGCATTGAAACCTCAAGATAAGGCTATGAGATAATATCTTGTGGACACAGGATAATGCATTAAGGCCATCAGATAGTATATTAAAGCCAAATAGACAACTTATTATGACCATGAGATAATATCTCGACACCACAAGATGAGAATATGAGATAATATATTGTGGAAACAAGATAAGAGCTTTTAAATAATACACCCAGTCTACAACATAATGTATTGCAGTAAAGAGATAGTACATTAAAGTCCCATGACAAGACTATAATATAATATTAGGTGACAACAGAATAATCCATTCAGGCCATGAGACAATTTATTGAAGAACCAGATAAGACTATGAGATAATATTTTATATTGTGCTCACATGGTAATAAGTAGAAAGGATGAAATTTAACACTGTGGCCGCAAGATAATATGTTGCAGCCATGGGATATGAGATAATCTACAGCCCAGCCAAAAAAAAAAAAAAAAAAAAAAAAAAAAAAAGAACATATTATACTACTTTATTGGAGAGCATTCATCCTCAGCGCACAATCATCATGCCACTGTTTCAACCAAAACGTAAGCAACATCTCATTTATTTCTATCCAGTGCAGTATCGGGTTCATTTCTCACCGGCATCTTGAATCGATGAGGGAAAAACTGAACCCCTCCATAAAGTCTTTTCCAGCACATCCTGGAAACTCTCTAAGGAGTGAAGCTCAGGACTATGGGGTGCCAATACATATGTGAAAATGATTCCTCATGCTCCCTGAACCACTCTTTCATTATTCGAGTCCCCATTTTATATCCGAGCCATCAGGAAAGAAAAAGTGTATTGATGTGATAACTTGCACATTCAGTACATTCAGAGCATCAGCTGCTTCATTTTATTAAAACATTAATGTTGCTGAGCCTCGGCCAGACCAACCGGAGCGACAATACTGTGATCAAGGATAAATGTGCTTCATGAAAATATGTCTGCATCTTTTTTTTTTGGGGGGGGGGCATTCAGTATATACTGTGGATAGAAGATAAAACTTGATGCTATGAGATAAAATAGGATGGCAACATGATGCCACAATGTTCTAAAGCTTTGTGATTATATATTTAAAAAGCCGCAATATGAACTTAAACTAACTTCATCCCTCAATACATAATTTGTAGCTGGGGCTCATTAAAAAATGACCACCATGTCACCTTTGAAGCTTTGTGAGAAAATACAGTTATTGCTGAAAAATATGACAGTGTCAGCAGCCTGTTTGATGCCCCCATTCCTTCATTCCTCATTCAATGAGTAATTACTGCAAGTCTCAAAGGCAGGCAGAAGAGACGCCGAAGACGCCTCATTCATTTTGACAGCCATCTTTGCAATTTAAACCAACGGCGATCTCTCAGCAGGCTCGTGTACATGCACGCCATGATTTTCAAACTTGTCCTTGTCCAGAGAGCGCCTTATCTGCCACAGCCTTCGTTATTATTCTAGGAATATAACTTTGTGCTCAAGGTGAGTCCAGCCTTGCAAGGAACTGAGAGTGTTATACCCCCCACCCCGCATTCTGCAAGGTTCAAACTTTGATTTATTTATTTATTTTACTCCCGAGATTAGAAAATTCCTTTCCTTCACATCGAGAGTGAAGGAACAGTTCACAGTCATGTCAGGGCATTGCATCACACTAAAGGTGAGCACGCCCGAATAACGCGCACTGAGAAATCGAGTCTTACACTGCGATATTAAGTGAAGTTGATGCTGATGTCCAAGCACAGGTACGATCAAAGTCTTCATTCAAGCACCTCCAGACATCTTTATCAAGCACACATAAAATATCACAACCATATATCAGAATGATTCAGTAGAAAGTCTGGAGGTTCATCTTTCAATCTACTGAAAATCCATCCATTCATTATCTGTACAGCTTATCTGTCAGCGTCACTGAGGGAGCTGGTGCCAATCCTGGCTGACTTCAGGCAAGAGGCGAGGTGCATCCTGAACAGACCGTTAGTCTATAGCCTAACACACACACACACACACATATATATATATATATATATGTATATATATATATATATATATATATATGGGAGCTTCAATTTACGAAAAATGCAGGTTAATTTCATAAAGTGAGGTACCACTGTATATATATATAGGTAAAGTCTGTTGCGTTTTTACACCCGAGCCTAGTGGCTCATCAGGCCGGTGCTTATCCCCGGTTTCCGTAGCATGACGAAACCAGGAGTTCAACTCCCCTGGATGGGATGCTAGTCCCTCGCCTGTTACCTTCCCAGTATATTTTACTGGTACCCATTTATACTGCTGGGTGAACAGAGGCACACTTGTGGTTGAGACTTTGCCCAGGGGTCTTAGCACAGTGAGGGTTTCAGTGGGATTCAAACTCACAACCTCCCGATCATGAGCGCAGCACCCTAACCACTACGCCACTGGCCCCACGATATATATATATATATATATATATATATATATATATATATATATATATATATATATATATATATATATATATATATATATATATATATATATATATATATATATATATATATATATATATATATATATATATATATATATATATATATATATATATATATATATATATATATATATATACACACACACACACACACTTCTTTATCAATTTATTTGGCTTCAGTGCATCGCGTTTTTTTTTTTTAAATATTCATCAAAATAAAAAATAAAGAAATTAAGGAAGAAAAGGGTTAAAAAAACATCATATACGTCGGTTGGGGGGTTGATCATACTTCGTGGATTTCAGTTATCGCGGGGGGGGATCTCGATTCCAATTAACAGCGGAAAGTGAGGGATCCCTGTATACAATATATACATATAGGTGCTATGGTACTGGAGACTGGAGAACACGTCCATCTCAGAGCAAGAAGTTCCTCGGATTGTGCCCTATGCTTGTTGATGGTTTTTCTCGATGTAATATGCATGGTCTCTGCACGCTTGTGTGGGTTTACTCTGAGTGCACTGGTTTCCTTCGACACACCAAAGACATGCACATATTAGACTAATTGTATTTTCCTGATTTCCCCTAGGTGTAAGTGCAAGCTGTTCAGGGTGTATCCTGTCTTTTGCCGGATTCTACAGGAATGGATTCAGCCTCCATGCCATTCTAATGAAGGACAAATAGATTTGGAAAATTAAATAAAAATTGACATACCAACACCAGTAGTGGCCCAGGGGTAGGCTGCTGGATTACTGATCCCATGATCATGGGTTCAAGCCACCAAGACCCCCCCCATTCCCCAGTGCAGCTAACTGGGTTATCAAAGGCCGGCCATATCTTTCACTGTCTATGGTGGGAGGTTCATGTAAAAGAACCATTGCTGACTTCTGTCAAGAGGATATGCATAGCTGTCAGCATATTTCTGCCCTGCGACGGCCTGGTGTACTATGCCCTTGCTGAGAGTCTACTGAGATGGGCGCCAGCCTTCCCGTGACCCTAATTAGTATTACGCGGTTCAGAAAATGAATGAATGAATGAATGGATACAGACTTTGGAACAGTTAAATCTTTAAAATTTACTCGAAATTCAGGGGCCAGATTGACTCCACCCCCTCTCCAGTCCAGACAATACATGGATCGATCTCACCTGATTAGAGACTGCACCTGATTCCTGTTTCTTATGATCTCAGTGTATTAAAATGGTTCACTCAAGTCATTTGCTTTTTTTTTTTTTTTTAATTATTATTTTTATTTTTCTGTTCTGTGAGGAACGGTTTTCTTTATGTAATTATCAATGTATCTATGGTTTGGTTATCTGATTAACTATTGTCTAACATTATATTTAAAAATATGTTTTATCTATTTGGCACGTTGCAATTCAGGCTTTCAGATATTAAACATTGGCACTGTATGAAAGCCAGGGTTATATTTGCGTTTCTATGCAAATAGGACATTTATATACGGTTGTGAATCTGGCAAATATTTAAAGTACTGCACATAAATCATACTGCGAATAACATCCTCATCTACTCAGCTGAGCCCTGACCTTTTGAACTTTAATACGATATAATAAAAGCCTGTGGCTGTTGATTTATCTTGTTCACTGAAATTGGCAGAAACTAGCATGTGTCCAAACTGTGAACAGACACAGGTGTGTTACTCCTATATAACCACGTGGGTATATATCCTGTCACGTCCATTTGTCCAAGGAATAAAACAGGTGGATTTGAGCTCATTCTAATGCTGATCTTCATTTCTTTTCGGCTTTTTCCCATTCTCGCGAGTCGCCACAGCGAATCATCTGATTTGCACATTTGATATTGGCAGAGGTTTTTATGTCGGATGCCTTTCCTGTCACAACCCTTTAGCAAGGGACAGAAACACGCTGATGGCTTTGCAGCTACTCTTTACGAAAATCAGCAATGGTTCTTTTGCATGCCTCATACCACAGTGAGAGACATGGCCCGCCTTTGATGACCAAGTTAGCTGCACTGGGGGGACAGTGACAACCCTATGGGGACTTGAACCCCCAACCTTAGGATCAGCGATCATTTATATAGATATATATATATATATATATATATATATATATATATATATATATATATATATATATATATATACATATATATATATATATACTTATACTATATAAAAAAAAATATATATATATAAATGATCGCTGATCCTAAGGTTGGGGGTTCGAGTCGCCACAGGGTTGTCACTGTATGTATATATATATATATCACAGGTAGGTTGGTGCCCTTTTCAGCTAATTCTGGGTGAGGGTGGGATACACCCAGGACAGCTTGCCAGGCCAGCACTCACACCTAGGGGTGATTTGGAAAGTTAAACTACTGTGCATGTTTTTGGACTGCGGGAGGAAACCAGAGTACCCAGAGGAAACCCACACAAGCACAGAGAGAACATGCAAACTCCACACAGAAACATCTGAGCAGGGAATTGAACCCTGAACCGCTTTGTTGTGAGGCAAACATGCTCACTGTCATGCCCATTGTCATGCCCTTTTATACGGTTTTAATAACGCAATCATTCCATTTTTAAAGAAAGTCAGAGCCCATACCTTTTCAAACCTTTTAGCAAAAAGTGACTCAAGGGTCTGACTTTTTTTGTTGCTGTTGTTGTTGACCATCAGGACATTCTAAAATCACTCTGTCCATCCATCTGTCTGTCTGTGGAAGCTTCTGAGCTGTGTACCTGAACCTGCTTGATGGATTTAGATGAAAATTTTCTCCAGATGTTAAGTATCACCTCGAGATGTGCATGAAGTAAAATTATCTGGGTCTGATATTTTGAAATGGAGATGATTCAAAAGTAAAGCCATGTTGTGGCAGGTGGTGGTGGTGGGGGTGGTGGTGGTGGGGGTGTCCATATAATTCTATTTTGAATTGAAAAGTTTTGGTTTAGAAATGTAATTTACCAAATGACTTCATATTTTTTTCTAACATTGCCTCTGACAGGGTAGTGGTGGCCTGGTGGTAAGGTTCTGTACTACTGATCCTAAGGTTGGGGGTTCAAGCCACACTGGCAACAGTTGTCACTGCTGCCCCTCCCGCTGTTATAACAGAATGAATTACCTTTGACCGATGTTAAATATATATATATCCCTGGCTTGATCCGGAATAAATCATGACTTTTTAAATGTATCATATCTGTTGGGTCTGATGCGAGTGAATGAGTCATGTAGTAGTATGACACCATAATTCACCGTGTACTCAGGAAGTACATCACTTTTGGGTTTATCTGTTGTCGCAGCAAAGGCAACAACACTGAGAGTCCCGTGATGTGGTCATGGGTTGAAAGGTTTGATTCTGGGTAACAAGAAGGAAAGCGAAGATCCAGGTATTGTCTGTTCCTAGGTATAATATATCCACTTATTTTCCGGGATGTGTGTGATATTACTGCATAGCAGTGTTTCCACGACTTTCAAGACCTTTCTACCAGCTTGTTGTGCTCATTTTTCTTTTGAGATTCACCCGTTGATTCCAATGAGTCCTTCATTTCCAGCTGTGATAGTGTACCTGGGATTGTTTTCACTAATACCAGTCTGTTTTATTCATAAATATGTATACAGGTTTACCTCGACTTAAGTCGTTTCCAGTTAAGTCATTTTCAACTATACGTACGCCGATTTTCCAAAAATATATGGAAAAATAAATAAATAAATAAATAAAAATACAGTGATCCCTCACTACTTTGTGCTTCAATTTCTGCAACTTCAGTGCATTCTGGGTTTTTCAAAAATATTCAGCAAAAAATTTAAAAAATAAGGAAATTAAGGAAAAATCGGGAAAAAGTTAAGGAAAGTGGTGCAAAACAAGGCCAATTATGCCCAAACAAAAACAAACAAACAAACAAAAAAAACCCAGCCCAAACCCCTTTAACAAAACTACTTACATTTTTATGTGAGGTGCGCATCTGTGTGTGTGTGTGCACATTTGTGTGTGTGTGTCTGTGTATGTGTGTGTGTGTGTGTGTGTGTGTGTGTGTGTGTGCGCGTGTATTTATATTTTATTTACATTATATGTATTATTTTTGAATGTTTAATTGTCACTATAAGCATTTATAGCATTGAATATTTATTGATATTATGTACACATATACATGCACGCATACATCAGTCAACGGGGGGGGTGTCGATCTTAATTTGTGGAAATCGGCAGTTGCGGGGGTCCTTGGTCCCCATTAACCGCAGAAAGTGAGGGATCCCTGTAAATAAAAATAAAATTTACATCATTATAATCATATAATCTCGCACCATTATTTGAGAAGCACTGAATTAGCGGCATCCCCAGCAAATTATACATATACATCATCATGACATCACAGGTTCAAATTTAGCCAATGGCTGAGAGCTTTTGTTGCTCCCTCCTGCTAATTGGCTGTAGATGAGGGGTACACCTCTTTTTTTCTCCTTTGTATACATGTTATCAACGTGATTGGTTAAACTGTGAATTCACAATTTTTGTGTGTTTTTAATAATTATTTAATACCTATGATGTCACTGAAACACTTCCTACATGTTCTCTAACTTCTGGCAAGGAGTCTCAGTGCTTTATTTATTCATAAATATTATCACAGTACAAAATTTAAAAAGTTTTTACTTAAACATTACGACATTTTACTGCATTATTACTGTAATAATGAGTAAGTCTGGCTATAGAATGCGTTTAACAAGCATATTTCAGTGTATGTAATATCATACATAGGGTAAGTCTATATATATATATACACAATGCAAGTAAATTTGGCATACCCTAGTCTCAGCTAGCGTAGAGACCAGCTAATTCGAGTTAAGTTGTTTTCACCTTATATTGTCTCTCCTGGAACCAATTAACGAGGTAAGCCGAAGTATACCTGTGATGAATACGTGTCTCCTGGTGTGATTCCTGACTCTGGTTTGTTTGAGGAGAACTTCATTCTGAGTGTGTGTAGATTATTAAGAAGAACAAATGTGTTTTAATGATGTGTGATTTCATGCTAATATTTAAATAATTTTCAAAGCCGGTTAGTTCTAATTAGGGCCACAGGGAGGCTGGCGGGCATCTCAGCTGACTTTGGTTGAGGGCGGGGTTACCAGACCAGAGCAGGGCCGACACATACCCAACTATTCACGCTCATACATAGGGGTGATTTGAAACAGTCAATTAATCTACTGTGTATGTTTTTTTTTGTTTTTTTTTAACTGCAGGAGGAAACCAGAGTATCTGGAGGAAACCAAGGCAAGCATGAGAAAAGCATACAAAACCCACATATAAACGCTCCGAGACAAAGTCAAACCTGGGACCTTCTTTCTGCGAGGCGGACATAACCATTGTGCCACCCTGCACATAATCCGTGTGGAATTTTTAATTTATAGTGCAGTGATGTTGACTAATTTTGCTGGAGGTTGCATTGTGTATTTTACACTGATTTTGATGATACACGGACCTCAATAAGCATTCTATAGGTTTTCAATATTTTCTCAGCCAGGATAAAATATCAAAGGCTGGAAAAAGATTTATTTATTTGAATTTTTTTTTTTTTAATCCATTCTTATTTTGGAGCCTGTCAGTGATCCAGACTGCCTTGTGTGAATCCTTGGTTGAATCGCAGTGTTTCTTGCATCAGGTCATTAAATGGTTACTGGATGCTGGTGCAGGTCTGACACAACACTTTAGTCCTCCACCCTTCAGCATAAGGTTTGCTAATGCACGCATTGCTCATGTCTTTCCATCAGTCACAGATGGCATTTACTGGCACAAACAAGCTGCACAGGATCCGGTGCCAGCAATGACCTGGAACATTTAAGGACCTTTCACTGACATTGTGATGCTCTCAAGGACTTTAAAATGACTTTTAGATTAAATTTACATGAGCCATCATAAAATTTCCCACATGTACTTTATAGATGTGTAGATGTAATTTTAAGTACTTATTTTTATACTTATTATTCATGAGTTGAGATCAGCAGTCTTCAAGTTGAAACCTGCAGGCAGTGTATATCCCTGGATGACCTTGAAAGGGCCGGGAGGGCAGTTTTGTCATTCACTCAAAGACAGATATTCACTGTTGAATGTGAAAAAGGTAAAAACAACGCCACCTTTTTATTCCAAAATGGAGCAAAATTTACAGGTCATATCCTGTTCTTAAAGACGTGCTGCTCAAGGTTTGAGGACAGTTTGTCAAGTGCAGTTATATCCAAGACAATCTCCCCTCATACTCCCAAAACGGTCTCACGTCTCCAGTCTGTTACTTCGCTGTATCCATGAACGGAAAAGACACTGTGGAGGAAATTACATCCTTAGCCAATTGTGGAAAATATACTGGATCATGAGTTAATGTGTGTCGCCTGAAAACAAGACTGCAGAAAGATGGAGAATTTTCCATTTGAAGAACTAGGCCTGACCTCCCGTATGTTTGCCAATGTTGGACAACTTCAATCCAAAAGTAAACAAGAAAGACAGAAGTGGTTCAAAGTAAGAGAGAATCTCAGGCTTGGGGATTGTTGAGATAGTTGACCCGTCATCCACAAGCTCGTTCTGGTCTCTGGCGTGAATCCAGGAGACAAAGCCTGATTCCAGAGGACTGGTCCGGTCAGTCAAGCTCAAAAACAAAACCACTGGGGTTATAGAAATGCTAAATCGGCTCCTCTTAGAAGATGCATCCTAATAGCTAGATCAGAGGACATGTAATGTATGTCTTTCATGATCATTTATAATTATTTCTGGGGTGTTGACATGCTTCTGACATCACTGGCCCTTGCATGTATCCGTTCTCTCTTAGTGAAGGCAGAATCCCTCCTGGACAGCTCAATGGCCATCACAGGGCATAAACACTCTGACGGCTATGCAGCTACTCTTTGTTGAAAGTCAGCAATGGTTCTTGTACATCAACCTCCCACCATATACAGCGAGAGACATGATCGGCCTTTGATAACCCAGTTAGCTGCACTGGGGGGACAGTGACAACCCATGGACAGTGGGGCTTAAACCCTTTACCATTAAAAGATGATCTCCTGGTCGCTTCATGCTACGGAAACCGGGGATAAGCACCGGCCTGATGAGTCACTAGGCCCGGGTGTAAAAATCCCAATAGACTTACCTTAATCTTTTACTTTAGGTTATAACTAAAACCAGTATCAAAGAAATATTCAGTATCCAGTTCCTGGAAATTGATGTATTGGTCCATTGAGGGGGTAAATATTAACTGATCAAGCTATTCATCCATGTTTACTCTGTTAACAAGCCCATTTGTAGCAGACATGAAGCTTGGTAAAGCACTTGAGTAAAACACTATTGATTTAGCAATTGATAGTAGCATGCCGGGTATTGATCAGGATCCGGCACCTGTCATTTGCCCAGCACTGTGTTTTCCACGTGTCGCAGGATTGCAATTAAGGTCTGATTAACATTCAGGGCCAACATGCAATTTGGAGGAGTTTCCTGAAATTACTTGCCACCTTTTTCGAGGTCACTGGCAATCTCGCCCTGCATCAGATGAGAGTTTCTTCTTTTAATAACAGGAAGGTCAAATCCTGATGGTGTGGATATGAAGGACGGTAATATTATACACTGCACACTGACTAAGAAATACACCTTCAATTTACAGAACTTGGCCCAACATGTATTATATTTTTATTTATTTATTTAATTTTTTATTTTTTTTGGGGAGTGAAACATTCACTAATTTATTTACTGAATAGGTTATTCCTAATAAGGTCATGGAGAAGCTGGAGCCTCTCACAGCCGACACTCTGGGTAAAGGTGGAATAGATATAACCTGAACAGCCTGCCTCAATATCACAGGGTCAATACACAACCTTTGACACTCACACGTAGAGTGAATTCGGAGCAGCCAATTGCCTTAATGCGCATGTCATTTGGTATTTTGGAGGAAACCACAGTCTCCAGAGGAAACCCATGTAAGAGTGGGGAGAACGTGCAAACTCACTTTTCCCAGAAATGCTAGACAGGACACGAACCTCTGAACAGAATGTTTTTGTGGGATGTCCCATATAAACATAGACTACATAGTGATGCTCCATCAGGGACTGGACTAATGTGTCCATTTGTCACAAATATCCAAAGTGAGAGCACACTCACCAGATTTTAACCAATCCAAAGTGATCTGGGAATCGAACCTGCGACCTTTCAGTCCAAATTCACTTCTCTAACCAGAAGGCCAAGCCTGCCCCAACCAGTCAACTGTGGTCAATTTATTCAATTGTGAAATAACAAATTCATTCATTTATTCATTTTCTAAGCCACTGAATTCTATTAAGAGTCATGGGGAGGCTGGAGCCCATATCAGCCGACTCTGGGAGAAGGCGTGTCACACTCTGAACAACTTGCTATACAATTGCGGGGTGAGCACACATAAACCCATTCACACTCACACATAGAGGCAATTTAATTCATTTTCTGTAACCACTTAATCCTAATTAAGGCCACAGGAAGGCTGGCACCCATCCCAGTTAACTCCGGGCGAGGGCAGAGTACACCCGGGACAGCTCACCAGGCCATCACAGGGCAGAAACACACCGACGGCCATGTAGCCTACTCTTGTCGAAAGTCAGCAATGGTTCTTTTACATGAATTTCACACCATAGACAGTGAGAGACATACCAGGCCTTTGATAACCCAGTTAGTGCACTGGGGGGACAGTAGTAACCTGAGGAGAGTGGGGCTTGAACCCCCAGCCTTGGGATCAGTGATCCAGCCCCTTTTACCACCAAGTCACCACTACCCTCCTAGAGGTGATTTTGAGCTGCAAATTAACCTACTGTGTTCGTCTTTGGCCTGTTGGAGGAAACCGGAGCACCCAGAGGAAATCTACCGAGAATCGAAACCAGGACCTTCATGCTGTGAGGTGGACCTGCTAGCCATTATGTCATAGTGCTGAATTATTGTGAAATTATGACTTATTTGAATTAAACATATCAAGATTTTGTCATTTAAAATTACATCAAAGACAATTCTTACTCTTCCTGACAGCTGTTTGTGTTTGTACACCTTTAGACTGTCCATACAAAAGAATCATTAGCTAGTGTCCCTGCTCAGTGTCCATATTTCCCAGTTGCTAAGCAACGGTGTTATCTTCTGATGACCTAAACGGTGTACCGGCACGTTTGAAAGCAACAGAAGAATTGCTATCAAAAACATGGAATTACTCACACATCCCAAAAAGATCTAAGCCTTTTCCATTTGTAAATTTTCCTATATATTATCCTGCCAACTTCAGAAAATATTTTCATACCTTTCCAGAGTTTTAACAATCTTATGATTATTAACCATGAATGCATGATTTAATTATTGATTATCACTCACTGCCATGTTGATGCCACCGGGAGTCCATGGGAACCATGGCTGAAATCTCATGGAAAGGATGTCGCTGCTTCTGCATGCACATGCACAGCAGTTCATAAAGATGCAAACCTCTCTCTCTGGATGTTGTTGTATGTAATAGGGAGGTGATACTTGAAGGGTGGGAATTGGATACAGCTAAAGGGGAGAACAATGGGGAAAATACAGAGATTGCAGGTGAATTCTGTAGCAGTGTGTGTGTGTGTGTGTGTGTGTGTGTGCATGATCAAGATCCTCTAAGGTAAGGATAGACTCATAATTTAAAAAAGCTGCTTCATTCTGTTTCAAGTAATCCAGTGCTGCCCTCCTATTAACTTTTCAATAAGTGAAATACCAAATTACACACTAGGTTCTATTAATCAGAACAGTTAGAGACATGGCCGACCTGCATGGGAGGGGGGAGGGGGGTGTTATTGAAACATCTGCATCTGAAACTATACATATTGTTTGGTTGACTCCCCTTCTGTCCAAAATAACAGGACCTTTTGCATCAAGTTTAAAGCTGGTCCACATGTTCACTGTGGTGCGACTTAATGAGGCAGGAAGGTCCATGGACTTCCCTTCTGCTCTCTCTTCATCATCTGTTTCATATCCTGTACCTCCAGCTCTCAGAGTAAAATCAATGGAGTGATGTACGTATCTATGGGGAGGACGTGAGGAAAAGTGTGAACAGACCAGGTGTCTGAGAACCATTTCCTGCATCACTGACTAGCTGCTAAATCATAGGTGCTAGAACAGAGTTTATCCAAACTTGCTTCAAACAATCTGTCTCTTTATACACACATATAAATTCTACATGTTTTTATGTACCATTTCTAAAGTGTTGCCTTATTCTGACCTTCCATCATTCCGTCGTTACCTTTGTCCACAGCGTCTCCTGATGTATAGCACCTATGAAAACCAAATTTGGTGTGTGAATACATCTTGGGATGGCAGAGTGTTGCCAGTCACTTGACCTTTGGTCCTTTTTTATTATTAAAAAAAAATGCTTATCTGGAGCATATTTCCTGTCGTACAATATCGTTGGACAGCAAACTTGGTGTGTAAATATTTGGGGATGCCATAGAGCCGCCTGCCTGTTTCATGTTCCCATCATCTTGACCTTGACCTTTGACCTCAAACATACAAAATGCTTGTTCGATCGATATCTCCCGATATATGATTCCAATGAGATGCTGCAACAGAGAGCAGCGCTAACTGGGGCGCACATATACTAAAACTGGAATGCTTGAGTGATCAGCATCACACCATAGTGGTGCAGTGATTAGCACTTTTGCTTCACTGCAAGCAGGTCTTAGGTTCAATTCTCGAGCTCGGGTGTTTTTGTGTGGAGTTTAGATGTCCTTCTTCCATCTTGCATGGGTTTGTTCCAGGTACTTTGGTTTCCTTTTACAGTCCATAAACATACACTTTAGGCTAATTGACTGTTTCCAATCACACCTGGGTGTGTGTTTACATTTACATTTAGAGCATTTGACAGAAGTTCTTATTATTGTTCATGGGGATCAAAACACCGACCTTCAGATCAGTGACCCATTGCTTTATCCACTAAGTTACCAATGTGTGTTGGCCCTGTGATGGCCTGGTGAGCTATTTCAGGTGTGCCTCAACTTTGCCTGTTGGTGTCGACCTCCCTGCTACTCTAAATATGATCAAGCTGCTTCGAAATTGAATGAATTCATTCCTGAAAGGAGCTATTTTTTTCCTGTCACAAAATCTTGACCGCAACTGGTACAAGGATTTTCCCCAAACTTGGTGGCGATACCACCCAGACCCATCGATCATTTGAATTTGGAATGTCAAGGTCAAAGCCGAGATCAAAGTTCCCATTTTAAATTTGAAATTGCTTATATCCGAAAAGCACTGTGACTAAGCTAACGATGCACTGAGGGGACTGATAGGAAGTCGTGTACACACTTTCAACTGACAATCTCCTCTGATCTTGAGTGACCCTGAAAGATCAAAACCATGGTAAAAGGATTTTGATTGCTAATAATGCTAGTACAGTGGTACCTTGACTTACGAATTTATTCCGTTCTGAGGGCGAGCTAGTAAGTCGAAAAGGTCATCAGATAAAACAATTATTCCCATAAAAATTACTAGAAAACCAATAAATCCAATCTCCTCCCAAACTCATATAGCCTGCCACAAACACGTATATTTGACCTAAAGATAAACATATTAAAACAATAAATATTTCATCATCATCATCATCATCATCATCATCATCATCATCATTATCATCATCGTCATCATCATCATCATAATGATAATAATAATAATAAGAATAATAATAATAAGAAGAATAAGAATAATAAGAATAATAATAATACATGTACATTAGCATGAATAATATATAATAATAAATAATAACAAAACAAGAATAAACAATAAGTCAACTAACCCTTCCAATCATTGACTGCGTTAAGATGTCACATGGGCGTGAAGATGTCGCGTGGGCAGGCATGAAGTGATGCGTAACAGAGGAGGAGAAGGAGAATTTTGTGTGTGCATGCTACGAATGCCAGCAAGGAAAGGCTCATGATGAGCTCCCACAAGGCCAGTGCTTCTCAAATAGTGGGGCGTGCCCCCCTTGGGTGTGTGTTGTGATGCCAGGGAGGGTGCGTATGCCCCAGGGAAACATGCTTTTTTGCCATACTGTACTAGAATTAAGTGTAATTGCGCAGTGTCTACAGTAGGTGGGAGTAGAACTCTCATTGTCGCGCTACGGTGTAGGGAAAAAGCACTGGGAAAACAATATGAAGTGCAGTAAACACTATAAACGCATGCAGGGTGCTGGGTGTGTGTGTGAAATGTTTTATTTTTTCTTCCTAGATGGGGCGTCACAGAAAATAATTGAGAAGCACTTATTAGGCGTTCTTGGAGCATGGAGGAATACACGCAGGACAATATGTGACTAATCAGCCCAGAAAAGCAATTTCCTCAGCAGAGCTTGTAAATCAAAATTTTGCTGATTGGGTGGGGCAGATTTTTGGTGGGATCGAAGCTCGTATCATGGAAAATTCATCATAAAAGACACTCGTAAGTCAAGCTACCACTGTAGCTCTCTTCCTCTTGGCTACATCCTCAATGCTGTATAATGTAGGTAGAATAGAGTGCAATAGATAAAATAGAATACTTACAGTATTGTCATTATAACATGTGTACAATGAAATTAAAGCACCAACCAAACAGTGAATTAATAAAAAGCATAAAAAAACAGATGGAAAAAATAATACACATGTACATTGCAGGACCTTAGACATCTAGTTTCTTTAGTTATTGAGACATGTAGAGGCTGGTGTGGTCCTGTAAGGATCATTTCCGTGTTGTCAGATTTTGATTTTTCAGTGGTAAAAACAAGTGTTTACATTATAACACAGATGTTTGCCCTGTAGCATTACAATATATCACAATTTAGTGGTTGTTGGCTATATAGCATGCTAGTCCCGTATTGGGCTCTCACTGATATGCCAAACCATTTAATCCTACTAGAGTCTCAGGAAAGCTGAATCCTGTCTTAGCCAACGATGAACAAAAGCACCCCGGACCATCAACAGTGCCAAGACACACAGCCATTCTCAACAACACCTGATGCAATTTTAAACAGCCAATTAGCTTAATGTGCATGTCCTTCGACTGTGGGAGGAAACTGGAGTACCTAGACGACACCCATCAGGAGAACATGCAAACTCCACACAGAAATGCTTGAGCCTGGGCCTGGAACCCAGGACCTTCTTGCTGTGATGTACAAACCACTACCCCAGAGTATTGAATTGATTCTGGTCTTTGTTTTCCCACAATAAAAAATTGGAGACAAACGCGATACTAATAATAATTAATTAATTGATTAGTGCTGGCATGGTGGCGTAGTAGTTAGCACGTTCGCTTCACAGCATGATGGTCCTGGGTTGGATTCCAAGCTCAGGTGTTTCTGTTTGGAGTTTGCATGTTCTCTCTGTGCTTTTGTGGGTTTCCTCTGGGTACTCCAGTTTCCTAGCCTCCCTGCGACCCTAATTAAGATTAAGTGGTTCAGAAAATGAATGAATTGTGTGGCCTTTTTCTAGAGTTATATTTCACAGCTCAGCTGTTCTGAATCATTGGCTGAAATGCGGGAAATCCCCATCTGACCGATTAAACCCAAACAGATCTTACTGAACTCACTGATCTCCTGAATACATGACATACCCTGACATATTATCAAGTGTATTAAATACTGACCTGCTGAATGGCAGTGAAACGAATCCCGGTCATGACCAAAAGCACTGACTCACAGAGCACGGGTCAAGTTCAGCTTGTGTGCAAATTATAAATATTACAGACATTCCCAATTCCCAGAATGGGAAGTTCGCAGAAACACTAATCTCCTGATAACAGAAGCATCAATCTCTGCACTGACGCAGAGTATTATGAGTCAAACACTGACGCTGTGAAAAAAAAAAGAAGAAGCATGTACAGTATCTTTCATGATTCACTTAATGACGCCTGAACAAATCTTGTTCATATCTAACTTCACTCTCCAGGGAAGAGCTGTCACTCGCACGGCTTATTTCCACTCACACTGAAAAATCATAGAATTAAAACAATGACAATGTGCATGGTTTGATATTGGAATCTCGAAAATATTATATATATATATATATATAAAAACAGGAATCCCTCACTTTGCGCGGTTAATTGGGACCAAGATCCCCTCGCGACCGCTGAATTCCGTGAAGTAGGATCGGAAGGTAGGGTACACCATGAACAGCTCAGAAGACCATCACAAGGCCAACAGTAGCACAAATATTCACACTCACTCTCACACCAATGGGTAATTTGGAACGGCCAATTAGTTCACTGTACATGCAGAGCCTGGGAATCCAACTCTGGACCTTCATGCTGTGAACCAATGAATCACCATGCAGCCCTCGAAATCTTTCAGTCATTAATTTATTCATTTTCTGAGCTGCTTGATTCTAATTAGGGGCACGTGGAGGCTGGCGCCCTTCTCAGCCGACTCTAGGTGAGGGCAGAGTACACACTGGACAGCTCACCAGGCCATTGCAGGACAGAAACCCTGGGGCAGCCATAACCTAATGATTATAGAAGCAGCATTGGGACTGAAAGGTCGTTGGATTGATTCATGAACCAGCAGAAACAATGTGTGGCAGTCGGGGAGTGAGGAGCACCTTCCTTTCCTCAAGAAATGGCAGAAGTGCCCTTGAAGAAGGAACCTAACCCCCAACTGCTATCCGGGGGGGCCCCACTATATGTGTGTGTGTGTGTGTGTGTGTGTGTGTGTGTGTGTGTGTGTGTGTGTGTCTGGCAGCCCACTGCTCCAATTGTGTGTGCTTACTGCATGCATGTGTGTGTGTGTGTGTGTGTGTGTGTGTGTGTGTGTGTGTGTGTGTGTGTGTGTGTGTGTGTGTGTGTGTGTGTGTGTGTGTGTGTGTGTGTGAGAGAGAGAGAGAGAGAGAGATTGGATGGGTTAAATACAGAGGAAATAATTTCCCTTAATACAGTATATCAATAATAATAATAATAATAACAATAATAATAATAATAATAATAATAATAATAATAATAATAATAATAATAATAAACCATGCTGATGGTTCTACAGCCTATTCTTGACGAACAACAGTAGTGGTTCTTTTACATGCCTGTCACCATAGACCTTGAGAGACATGGCTGTCCCTTGATAGCCCTGTTGGCCACACTAAGGGAACAGCAGTGACAGCCTGGTGACAGTGGGTCTTGTAACCCCAGACCATGGGATCAGAAATCCATCACCGGGCCACCATTGTCCCTTTTCAAGATCAGTGTTTAGTATGAATAAATATTATCGGATTAGTGTTTTCTTTAATGTCAAATGGCTTTACTTGCACACAGGAAGAAAAGAATGTTTTATTAAAAAGCATCACTTCCTGGTTTGTTTGGATACAAAAACTGATTCGCCCCTGTCACATCACCTCAAAGACTCAAGATGCCAACATTCAATAAAATTCAATTCAGTTCAATTTGTGCAGCACTTTTTCCAACTGACATCGTCGCAATGCAGCTTTACAAAGCAAAACAGTGAAGGTCGGAGCCTAAAAACTATAAAAGAATTGAAACATTTCCCATAAGCCCTACATATCCCTAATGATTATCGCCTGCAGTGACAGTGGTAAGGAGAAACTCCTTCAGTAGATGCGAGAAGAAACCTTTAAAGGAATCAGGCCCAAAAGGGAAACCCATCCTCATTTGGGTGGAACCATAAAAATACAAACATATATATGAGAAATTCATTACAGTCCAAAAAGTAGGCCGGTTGGTTATACAACAACTGTAAGTCCTAAATAATTGTGTGTGTGTGTGTGTGTGTGTGTGTGTGTGTGTGTGTGGGGGGGGGGGGGGGTTACTACCACCAGAAGTGAAAAGTCATGTTCACAGTCATCTAGGTCCATTTAGATCTTCATCAGCAAGAAGGAGGGTCCAAGTTGAGAACTCCAGTCGGCATCAGTACACCAGGACAGACCACAGGATTCAGAAAGCAGATCGATCAGGATAACTAGCATCCCAGAAGAAGCATGTGTACCTCAACAAAAACAGAGAGACAGCAAAAGAGAGAGGGAGAGGGAGAGGGGGGGGGGGGGGGCAGCATCACTAAAAGAGAGACCCAGAAGAAAGGCAGACATGATGGGCTCCTGTGACTGTGGGTCAATCAGTCACCCCACTGTCAAACAGACCTGGATGAGCATGTAGAGTGGGGGGAGCGACAGCATCCCAGCATCACAGTTTACCAGAACCTTCTCTGCCTGAGATCCCCCAGATCTGCTCCTTTACATAATAAAAGCCTTTGAACTAAATGCTCCACTAAAAGTACGTTTTCAGCCCTGTCTTAAAAACTGAGACGGTGTCTGAGTCCTGAACATTAAGTTGAAGGCTACAATATAGCGCTCCGTACAACGAAAATATAGAGTTATGCATAGACAAGTAAGGAAGGTGTAGGTCCCACATTTGCATGTAATAAAAAATAAATAAACAATCAATGCCTGCCTGTATCATCAGGAATCCCGTTTTAGAAACAGTATGTCAGCGACTCCAATCCTTCATTCTTGTGGTTTCTCAACAAATCCTGCAGCAGCAACTGAAAGAAAGTCCACGTCCATGACTAATAACTGGTTGATTCACCTTACCGAATCATTTAAAGAGATTTAATCCATTGCTAAAGAATCATTTCTGATACAAAAACATACGAGCAGCAGTTTTATTGATCTACCGTGACCCAAGCACTGCTGCGCTGGCACAAAGTGCAGCCACAACAGTGCGGCATTTACGTAATGAAAACGGAGCCGCAGCCTCTATCAAATTATTACGAGCAATAAAAAATGATTTGAAAATACAATATGTACAGCCAACAGGCGACAGCACGTTTATGGATGTTGAGGGTCAGCAGGCTGCACAGCATGTACTTGTGTATTTTAAAGAGCTGAGCTGTTGAAGATGATGCCTGTGATTTGAAATGATAGGAAGAGAAAGAACTGGAGAGCGATGCCTTCATTCAACCCATTAAAGGAAATTTGATGAACATAGTGGTGGGAGCTGTTGGAATAGGTGGGTGGTGTCCGTCTGTCCGTCCGTCTGTCACACTTTGGTTTCCGAATGATAACTTCAGAATGCTTTCTTGGATTTTGATGAAATTTGGTATGCGGGTTTGTTTTCCAGGTTCCTCACCTGTGATTGGTGCACAAAAAAATGTATGCATGATTAATGAGCCAGCTGGACTTAATTTATTTAAAACGACAATTTTGATTTATGGAAGATATCGACCAACTTTAACGTGGATATTCCTGGGCACCAAGGGCTTTGAACCCCTGTGGTCTTTTTTTTTTTTTTTTTTTTATCTTTAAACCAGCATGAAATGTAACTGGACTGGATCTTATTTCTCGAGTAACAACTTGCACTTGTGGAAGGACTTATGTGCATAAATACTAAAACGAGAAGACGGCACTTGTTGAAGGTTAATCTCATTTGAAGATCAAGATTAATTTCTTTCTGTGTGCAAAATCCGAGCTTCTGTTTTAATTATTTTATGATAGTTATTTAAAAACTGAATCGCAGCATGATGTCATGGATGCCCAGATTATAGAGTTTGGATCCGTTTATGCCATTTATTGACAAATTTGTGCTGGAGGTATGAAAAGGTTCATTCATTCATTCATTCATTTTCTGCACTGTTCAATCCTAAGGGTAGCGGGGAGGGTGGCTCCTATCTCAGCTGAGTTTGAGCAAGGGTGGGGTAAATCTTGAATAGCTCCCCAGGCCATCGCAGGTCCGACACGCTCACAACCATTTACACTTACTGTAACACTTAGGATGGGGCCGGTGGCGTAATGTTTATGGTGCTGTGCTCATGATCGGGAGGTTGTGTGTTCAAATCCCAGTTAGGACCCCCCCCCCCCTCCACTGTGCTAAGACCCCTGGGTAAGGTCTCAACCACAAGTGTGCCTCTGTTCACCCAGCAGTATAAATGGGTACCAGTAAAATATACTGGGAAGGGAACCTGCGATGGACTAGCGTCTCATCCAGGAGGAGTTGAACTCCTGGTAGCTTCACGCTATGGAAACCGGGAATAAGCTCCGCCCTGATGAGCTGCTAGGCTCGGGTGTAAAAAGCCCAACAGACTTTACCTACCTACCTCACACTTAGGGGTGATGTGGAACAGCCAATTAACCGATTGTGGGAGGAAACTGGATCACCCAAGTGCGTGGTGAACATGCAAACACAGAAACACCCAAGCTGGGAATCAAACCCAGGGCCTTCTTGCTGTGAGACAGGTGAACTAATCACTGTGCCGCCTGATATGAAAAGGTTTAGATCTAAAATTACCTGTGCAGTGAGACACTAGATACATATGATAATGATGTTTGAAGTCAAACCTCTCCATCCTAACTTGCGGCTTGTCAGCATTCTGAGACATAATTTTTAAATATCCACTCATAAACTCTTTTAAAAAATTGTAGCCATCCGTCTAAGATTTTGCAGACAAATTTTTGGACAGCGATTTTTTTTAGATTAACTTTTAACAAGTTCTGTCTCCTCCGTAGACTGCATAGGTGTTTCTGCCCTTTGATGGCCTGGTGAGCTGTTCACAGTGTACTCTTCTCTTGCCCAGAGTCGCTGAGATGGGCGCCAGCCTCCCTATGTTCCTAAATAAGATTATACGAATGGGAAGAGGTGGTCCAGTGGTGGGATTCTGGATTACCGATCCTAAGGTTGGGGGTTCAAGCCCCACTATCAATAGGTTGTCACTGTCCCCCCCAGTGGAGCTAACTGGGTTATCAAAGGCCAGCCATGTCTGTCACTGTCTCTGGTGAGAGGTTCATGTAAAAGAACCATTGCTGACTTTCATCAAGAGGCGCTGCACAGCCATCAGTGTGTTTCTGCCCTGCAACGGCCTGGTAAGCTGTCCATGGTGTACTCTTCTCTTACCCAGAGTCGGCTGAGATGGGTGCCAGCCTCCCTGTACCCCTAAATAGAATTAAGCAGTTCAGAAAACGAATGGGAAGTGGTGGTCTGGTGGTGGGGTTCTGGATTACCAATCCTAAAGTTGGGAGTTCAAGCCCCACTATCAATAGGTTGTCATTCCTGTTCCTCCAGTGGAGCTAACTGGGTTATCAAAGGCCAGCCATGTCTGTCACTGTCTATGGTGAGAGGTTCATGTAAAAGAGCCAATTGCTGACGTTCTTCAAAAGGAGCTGCACAGCCCTCAGCATGTTTCTGCCCTGTGATGGCCCACCGAGCTGTCTATGGTGTACTCTGCCCTCGCTGAGGACACCAGCCTTCCCTTTTCCCTATTTAAGATACAAGTGTTTCTGAGAATGAATGACAGTGCTCTCTTCCTTTAAATATGTAATTATATGTCATCATAGGTGGTTGACAGTCTATCTCAGGATGAACACAAAGAGACAGACAGCAATTCACTCCTGTAATGACACTTAAGGGCAATTTAGAGAAGCCAATTGAAACTGGAGAGCCTGGAGATAACCCATGCGAGCACACGGACAATATACAAACTCCTCCCCAAAAAGCTCCTTACACTTTGAAACCTGTTTGCTATGTATGAGGCAACAGAAGCAACCAATGGATGACCAGATTACCTGTCTGCACTGCATGTGGTTCCATTCAATTCAAAAGTCCAAGTGTTTTGATTAGAAATTTATCCTAATTTCCTAATTAGGGTCATGGGGAGGCTGATGCCCATACCAGCCAACTCCGGGCGAGTACACCCTGGACAGCTTGCCAGGCCATCAACACACTGACGGCTTTGCAGCCTACTCTTGTCAAAAGTCAGCAATGCTTCTTTTACATGAACCTCACACCATAGACAGTGAGAGAAATGGCCAGCCTTTGATAACCCAGTTAGCGGCACTGGAGGGACAGTGACAACTTTGTGGAAAGTGGGACTTGAACCCCCAACCTTAGGATCAGTGAGTCAGCACCTTATATGCCTAGGCCACCATTGCCCTTAGAAATTTATAGACCTGCAAATTCACGTACTCATTTCTGGATCTCCTAATCCCATTAGGGTCATCACAAAGCTGAAGCCTATCTTAGTCTCTGCTTGGTGAAGGAGAAGGTACACCCTGAACAGCTTGTCAGATCATCGCAGTGCCAACACACACACACACACACACACACACACACACACACACACACACACACACACATGACTATTCGGATTCACACTTGCAGGCAATTTGGAGCAGCCTATTATATTCATTGTGCTTATCTTGCTCTGTAGGAGGAAACCAAAGTACCCAGAGGAAACCCCCGCCTGTTTGGAGAGATCCCGAGATTCGAACTCAGGATCTTCTTGTTGTAAGGTAAATGTGCCCATTACTACCTCACCATGCTGCACGCCTCTCTTCGACCTATTACCACCAAAGTAGAGCGCTCACAACTGTATCCTGTAGCATTCAGTTTCATTCATTGGAAGTAAGAAATCCAAACCCGCCGTTGCGCCTATGCAAAGACAGCGTACCAGTGTTGAAGTGGAAGAAGATTTAGTGTCCTACACAGAGCCCTGATCTCAATCCCACTCAACACCTTTGGGGTGAAACTAGACACCCCGGGGCTCCTTATCATCATCATCATCATCATCATCATCAGTGTGCAACCTCCTCACTAATCCTCTTGAGGCTGAAAGAAAATCCCATGGAAAACCTGACCACGTGAGTAAAGAGGATGGAATGGTGGCGTAACGGTTAGCATGTCCGCTTCAGAGCAGGATGGTCCCAGGTTTCACTTTGTCTTGGGCTGTTTATATGTGGGGCCTGCATGCTCTCCTCGTGCTTGCTTGGGTGTCCTCCAGGTACTCAGGTTTCGTCCCACAGTTCAAAAAACATGCACGGTAGGTTCCAAATCAGCCGACAGTGTGAGTGTGAAAGGTATGTTGTATGTTGGCTCTGCGATGGCCTGGCGAGCTGTTCAGGGTGTATCTTAACCTTTCCCAGAGTTGGCTGAGATGGTAGCCAGTCTCCATGCAACCCAAATTAAGACTAAAGGGCTCAGAGAATGAATGAGTAAAGAGTAGAGACCTTCACCTTCTATAAATATAGGACGGGGTGTTCAATATGCAGCACATCTGGTTGCGATGGACAGGTGTTCACAAACTTTTCTTCTATATATGGTTTATTGTGATGTTCAGCATTTCAGACACTTCTTATTTTTGGGCCAGATGTGCCAGTCCAAGCAGGAAAGCAGTTCTACTTCTCACGGTTTGTGTGTAGAAGATCAATGGACGAGTCGACTGCTGGAAGAAAAATGATTTCAGCACATCTTGCAATGTGTATAAACCTCCTCCCCACCAGCACCTCCTCCACCACCACCACCAGCAGCACCACCACCAGCAGCAGCAGCAGCAGCAGCACCCCTTTTCTCTTGAGATGTGTCATCATTATTGTCATCACCGTCTCGCAGTTACAGTCTGCCGCTAGTAGAAGCATCTGTTCTGGAGAATCGCATGAAAAGCTTGTCACATTCTTGTCTGCTCACTTCTTCTCTCTCTCTCTCTCTCTCTCTCTCTCTCTCTCTCTCTCTCTCTCTTTAAAGCAATGCACCAAGATTCTTCTGAAATACAAGTGCGGGACACTTAAGTCGATCGATAGGGTTTTGTTGGTGCTCGTCTGCTGTTGTTCATTCATTAGGTTGATTTTTTTTGGCTTGAAATCAAAATCATTTGGTACGGTCTGAGTGCATTCTCCTTAATGCCATCATAAATGATTCCAACAAAAAGGCCCTTGGGGGACATAGTACTTATCTGAGTTGGAAATAGATCTAAGTGTACTCGAGAGCCGGCTGTTTGTCCATCTCTTCAACAACTTAAAAATAGTCCGATTCGCTGCTGGATCAGGTGTGATTTAGGAGGGACACGAGGTTCTGAAGGGCCCGATTAAAATATTACAAACCTCAATTCATCCAAGATGATGTCATGACCATAAGTAATGGCTTTGTTATTCATGATCAGGTCAGTGGTGGCCTGGTTGTTTTGTTTGTTTTTTTTTGGAGGTTTGTTTGGACTGTGGGAGGAAACCTACACTCGCATGAGGAGGACATACAATCTCCACACAAAAACGCCCGAGCTTGGAATCAAACCCAGGACCTTCTTGCTGTGAGGCAGATGTGCTAACCTCTTCACCTCCGTGATTCCACCTTTATTTAGAGCAGGGCTGCTCGATCCTGCTCCTGGAGATCTACCTTCCAGATGACTTTATCTCCAACCCTAATGTGGCCAATGTGACATGTAGGATCCAGTCAGGTCTTGATTAGATGATTGGATGGTTAGGTGGGTATGAGTAGGGTTGAAGCAAATGTATTCTGGAAGGTAGATCTCCAGGAGCAGGATTGAGCACCGCTGATTTAGAGCACGCACTATTAATATTTAGGAACACTACAGAGGGATTTGGAAACAGATTCTTCTGCATGTTGTTGAATTTTGAAGCTTCATCCGTTGCATTTTGCTGGAAACCCTCAAAGCTCAAAATGGCCAATTAACACAAGGGAAAGATCTGGCCAAGCAGTATTCTGGGAAATCAAATTCCTTTTTTCAACAGGCCTCTTGTAGGAAAGCAGGCAATAAGGCCCTTTATCTAATACATGCCAAGGATAATTAGGTTATTGCAGCACTGCTTGTTGTTACTCAATAATGAGGCCGGTCTCTTATGGATTTGTGGGAGGACACAATGACCTTGATGGTAAAAGACTGCAAAAACAATGCACGTCACTGACATTCAAACTCAAGATTGCGGATAAAGAAGAAGAAGAAGAAAAAAAAATCTCACCGCCGGCAGGTGCATCCTGATCACGTAGAGCGTGTTTGTAGTTCGGAAAGCTGATGGAAGCTGAGGACGCGGAGATGAAAAGGAATTTGCAATGAAGAGCGCGGACTAAGACCCTCAAGGAGACGTCGTAGCCTCCCTAACTGCACTCCCCAACACCACCACCACCACCACCACCACCACCACCACCCCACCTCACCTCCTGGCTTCTTTCTGCTTCATTCTCACTGCTTGGTCTTTCGCTTCTGTGCCCGGTTTTAAATGAAGGCTTAAAATCTGTCCGCGAATAAATCCATGATGCTGTTGTAAGGCGAGAGGGCGGTGCATTTCTCTATATGATTAGCTTGTGTGTGGGGGTCATTGGTCAAAGGTCAAAGTCATTGCTGCTGCTTTGATTACAGTGTGGAGGTATACAACCATGATGTCGCAGTCATAGGGCGGCACGGTGACGTAGAAGTTGGCATCTCACTGCAAGAAGGTCCGGGCTCAGGCTCAGGTTCCTGTGTAGAGTTCTCCCTGAGCTTCTTCCTGGTCCTTACGTTTCTGAATGACACCCTGAATGACTGACCAGACAACGCACACACACACACACACACACACACACACACACACACACACACACACACACACACACACACACACACACACACACACACACACACACACCATGGCATGCGGTGCTGACACAGCACCTCTTTGCGAACTGATGTTGATGTTGATGCTGATGCACGTTTGGATGCAGAAGCTCTATTCGCCACTTTTGTACAAATGTGCACACTTGGATTGGCTAGTGATTGCTGTGAATGATAGGGGACTCGTATGGCCTCCCT
>CM045747.1:6235581-6315581 GCA_024760905.1 Plotosus lineatus | reverse complement strand
GATTGTGAATAGTTCTTTGTGTGATGGTCTGGCAAGCTGTCCAGGGTGTACCCTGCCCTCGGCGAGCCGGCTAAGATGGATGCCAACCTTCCAATTATAATAATTAAGCAGCTTAGAAAATGAATGTGGGAAAGAATGAATGGTTATTGGCAGCAAGGTGGCCTAGTGGTTAGCATGTCTGCATCACAGCAAGAAGGACCTGGGTTTGATTCCCAGCTTGAGCGTTTCTGTGTGGAGTTTGCATGTTGTCTCCGTGCTTGCGTGAGTATCCTCTGGGTACTCCGGTTTCCTCCCACAGTTCAAAAAACATGTACAGTAGATTAACTGGCTGTTCCAAATCAACCCTGGGGGTGAGAGTGTGTATGAATGATTGTGTGAGTGTTGACTCTGCAATGGCCTGTCGAGCTGTCCCCACCCTCACCCGGAGTCGACTGAGAAAGGGCACCAGCCTACCTGCGACCCTAATTCGGAGTCCAAAAACATAGACAGTAGGTTAATTGGCTGCTCCAAATCTCCGCAGGGTGTGAATGTTGTCCCTGTGATGGCCTGTTGAGCTGTCCAGGGTGTACCTAACTCGGAGTCGGCTCTGATGGGCGCCAGCCTCTCTGTGAGCTTAATTAAGATTAAGCGGTTCATTTTCTTTCATTTTCGGTTCAGAAAATGATTAAAGGTATGTTTATTATATAATAATATGCCCACTAGGGGGAGACATTTAGTTATACCTATCCCAGGTTATAATAATCCATTTGTGCCTGGCGGGGGCACCTTGCATTATGAGTGTCCCTCTAGTCACCCATATGGTTGTCATAAGCCACATTCATGCAAGAAGCAACGAACGGATAAGTGAGTCACTTTGCTGATGAACCTCATGTGGAATTGTGGTCTACAGAAGCGAATACGAAAGGGTTCTGTGAAACTCCATTTGGAGCCATTTCTTAATCAGCGGTATATTCAAGCTCTGAATGTTAATCTGATTGTTAATCACATGAAAGTTCATCTCAGTTGAGCTCTGTGCCTGCCCACCTCATGTTGCTTGAGAAACTTTCACCCCTCAGTCATTTTGCTGATGATCACTGACTTTGAAAGGTCACTTGTTACTCATCGCTTTCTTTGTGAATCCAGCTTGACATTCTAGAATTTCAACAGCTTTGCTCTGTGGAACATGGATGTTCTGTTTTTAATGTTATCTGCATTATTAGCACTCACAATCCTGTGACCTTGATGTTGACCTTTCAAGGTCAATGCAGATTACACCATTATGAAGGTAAGTATATGGTTTCCTCCATCGCCTGGTTAAAAAAAAAATCAGTCTAATTTTCATGAAGGGCATTTATACTTGATTACAACACATAATGGCGGCGTGGTGGTGGTGTAGTGGTTAGCACGTTTGCCTCACAGCAAGAAGGCCTGGGTTTGATTCCTGGCCTGGGCGTTTGTGTGTGGAGTTTGCATGTTCTCCCTGTGCTTGCCCGAGTTTCCTCTGGGTACTCCGGTTTCCTCCCTCAGTCCAAAAACATGCAGTCGGTTAATTGGCCGTTCTAAATTGCCCGTAGGTTCACATCGAGCAGAAGGCAACGGCAAACTACTGCACTATCCTTGTCAAGAACACCTCCATGAAGATGATAATCAAGGTGTTATTCTTCATGGCAGGTCACCAAGAGTTGTCTTATGACTCGGAAGGTACCAGACCAGAACAAACAACTCATAATCTCCATGGCATTGTTGCTCCAGTTGGTCTGGTCGAGGCTCAGCAACATTAATGCGGCAATAAAATGAAGCAGCTGATGGACTGAATAAGCAGGTTATCACATCAATGGGGACTCAGATAATGAACGAGTGGTTCAGGGAGCATGAGGAATCACTTTAACATAACCAGGGAGGCGGTCAGGAAGAATTGTGACCAGATGCTCGAGCCACCTTAGCTGGCTCTCTATACAGATGAGCTGCAGTTCTACTCTGAGCTCCTCCCATATGACTGAGCTTCTCACCCTATTTCTGAGTGAGAGCACCTCCACCATGGGCAGGAACCTCATTTCGGCCGCTTGTACAGCCACCTGCTTTGATCACTACCCAAAGCTCATGACCATAGGCAGCCAATTTAAATTTCCACATAGGAAATGTCTCCAAAACCTTGTGACCTTACTCCAAGCTTGACCTTTGACCTTGGCATTCCAAAATACGACTTAAGTAGTGTAGTGTCCCCCCACTAAGTCTGGTGAAAATCTTAGCATGGGTGTGGTCATGATTTTGTTTGCAGACAAGTTCTGTTTCGCGGCAGAGGTAGAAAGAGGAAGAGAGAAAAAAGTAGGACAAAGTGGGAGGGACAAGACGGGGGAAATGAGTGATATGGAAAGAAATGAGGAAAAGAAAGACAGGTGGCCAGACTGTGTGTGAGACATGCAAAAAATAGCTGTTTTACGAGAGATTAAAAAGAAAACAAACAAACAAATAAATATGCTATCAGTATTTGACTTTTTTCTATTAAGAATGAAGACACTTCCAGTAATTTATGTAAAGTGTGTGATCTCGGTGATGGTTGACAGGAAGAGTGGAAGAAAGGAAACAAAACTGGCACCTGTATCTCACACACTAAAATAAATTTAACCGCACTTACAACACACACACACACACACACACACACACACACACACACACACACACACACACACACACACACACACACACACACACAGAGTGCTTAAATAAACCAGACGCATGTGACCAAGAGGATGCAGCTGCCTCCCAAGACTGGTGCTGAATGGAGAAGTGGAGAGAACGAGGGAGAGAAATCGAGAATGAGAACAGAAGGAGTATTAGGATTCTGAGTACAATGTGAGCACCTGGATACGGCTTTTCCTCAAAGCTCAGCCTTCATCCGGACCATTCCGGATACACTCCAGAAAACACACATGAAAGCCCCTCGCTGTCTAAACTCCGCTGCCCCCTTCCTGAACCGGGCTTTCAGCTTAGTACCTCCTCTTCCTGCTCTTTCATTTAAAAAAAAACAAAACAAAAACATAAATAACATCTTGAGCAACCTTCAAACACTTCCTGTGGCACTGCGAGGCTTTGGAAGGTCACAGATTGAGCCAAACGAACGACTTCACACTTCAAACTTAAAGCACATTTTTAGTATTTATAAGTGTAGAAGCACAGTGAGGGTATGTGGGAGGGCAGAGTATGCATGAAGAAAGAACACAGTCAGAGTGAACTAAAGAACAAAACGTGGAGAAAGAATGAAACAATGAAAGAAAGGAAGGAAGGATGGAGGGTGAGATGGGGGGGAAGATGGTGGGGATTTGGATAAAGAAAACTTCATTTGTGTTTGGAAATGATCAGAATAAATTCTGGATCCAGGACCGTTTTTTAAAGGATTCTTTACCATTGTCAGGATTGGGCGAATAATTATATTATATTATTCATCGTTCATTTTTTGTAACCGCTTAATCATAATTAGGGTTGCAGGGAGGCTGGCGCCCATCCCAGCCGACTCCAAGCGAAGGCATTGTACACCCTGGACGGCAGGGCGGAAACACGCTGAAGGCTTTGCAGCTACTCTTGTCAAAAGTCAGCAATGGTTCGTTTACATGAACCTCACACAATAGACAGTGAGAGACATGGCTGGCCTTTGATAACCCAGTTAGCTGCACTGGGGGGACAGTGACAGCCCGTGGAGTGTGGGACTCGAACCCCCAACCTTAGAGATCAGTGAGTGATCCAGCACCTTTACCACTAGCACACCACTGCCTTATTATAGTATTTATTTATGTATTTATTTGGTGGTGTTACTGCAGATCCAGGTGGCAAGATGGTGCAATGGTTAGCAGTTCCGAAGGTCACGGGTTCGCTTCCTAGGCTCAGGGTGGTCCTGTGTGGAGTTTGCATGTTTTCCCTGTGCTTGTGTGGGTTTCTTTCAGCTACTCCAGTTTCCTCCCACAGTCCAAATCATGCACAGTAGGTTGATTAAGCAAAATAGAAAATTTATGAATAACCGAAGGTCCAGCAGTGGACGCTGTGAACATTTTCTCGGTGGAGGTTTGCGCTCTTCAAGTGCTCTTATTTGCAGGGGTTCTAGGAAGAAACATCATCGATCCATAGGTATTTATATTATGAGGTATATTTTTTTGGACTGATTAATAATCTTATTCCTCCACCAGTATTGGGCCATAGTGATTATCACATCCACCTCACAACAAGAAGGTCCTGTGTTTGGACCTTCCCAGGCTAGGTGATGGAGTGTAGCTTGAACTGTGCTAGTGTGCATTCCATCTGGGAGCTCTTGGTTTCTTCTGCCAGTTTAAAGACAAACTGGATATGGTCACTTGGCCCGAGGTGTATAGAGGTGTGTGTGTATGTGTGTGTGTGTGTGTGTGTGTGTGTGTGTGTGTGTGTGTGTGTGTGTGTGTGTGTGTGTGTGTGTGTGTGGGTGTGTGTTGTCTGGTCAGTCATTCAGGGTGTATGTTGCTTTTGCTCAGAGTCGGCTGACCTGAGCTCCATCTTCCTTGTGACCCTAATTGATGATTACTAGCTGAGAAAATGAAATGCTTGTACCACCTGCCTGTGGATTCCACCGTGAGCCCAAGCAAAAGCGTCAAGATCACAAGTTTGAATCCTAAGGATACCGCAGAGCAAAAAAAGCAAGAATGTTCCTAATCTGTGGGTGGGAAGCATGGTGTACTCATCCCTCTAAATCACTAACCCATTGTGGGTGTCTGAGTGCATGTAGAAGAGGGCGGTTAGCGGATAGCGCTTCCCCCCAAGAGTATACATGAGGTTGTACACTGCCCTGTGATGTAGCAGTATGAAAAGAAGCGGTTGGCAGTATTTCCATGAAGGTAACCTTCACCCCTGAAGTCTGGAAGTTTTTATGTGATCTGGCAGAGATGGCTGGTGGGTGAGAATTGGCCAAGACCAAACTTCGAAGAAATGGTTTGTGGGACTAAAATCAAAGTTTTGCAAAAGCCACATGAGCCAACTTAAGAGTATAAATACATTGATGTAGCATGTTGGGGTTGGACGAGGGTCTAAGACCTTCCGTCATTGTAAGACATTCCAGGAAAAGACTCTGTGCTGTTATTCTCTTCAGAAAAAAAGGCTGCACCAGATGATAAAGATTTGGAAATGACTTTGCATGTAAATATTACTTGTATTATGCTCTGTATCCTTTAAACCCTGCTTGGTTTTGTTTACTTTTGTCATTCAGTGCAACCGTTTCCTTCCCTGTTGCTTTTGAGTTGTCTGCTGGGAGGCGGGGGGGGGGGGGGTGCTTATTCTCGGTTAATGTGCTAATGTGGCAGCCAGGAGGAAGTTAAACCATGGACGGAACAGAAGGCCAGAGAAGCCAGAAGCCCCATGTGACTCAAGGGAACAGTGCAACAAAAGGTCATCTACTAAAGACCAGATGCGTTTGAGTGTACAGCAAGGAACACAACGTCACCGAGATCATGACCCGTGAATACAGAGGGTTAACGTTCAAAGGAAGATGACGTGACGGCCTCATTGGACACTTGCACTGAATTAATTTTGTGGAATACTTGATATAGTTTTAAATCTATTGCATGCAGTTCATAGCTTTTCACGGAGTCAAGTCATATCTTGGCAGGATAATAATGTCAAGACCTGTAGTGGTGACTCAGAGGTTAATGCTCTGAGGTACGGATCAGAAGATTGGTGGTTCAACCCCCTTTATCAAGTTGGCACTTTTGGGTCCTTGAGCAAGACCCTTCACCCTCAACTGCCCAGTTGTATGAATAACATATAAATGTAAGTCGTTCTGGAAAAGGGTGTCGGCCTGAAAATGTGGAAATGTAGATTAAACATCTGAAGCAAATTAAGTGCAGAGCAGAGTAAACATAATAAGATTCAAATTTAAATTAACTCACTCACTGTTGTGAGTGAGACACAACTTCGGGCGAGGGCAGAGTACACCCTGGACAGCTCGCCAGGCCATCGCAGGGCGGAAACACGCTGACGGCTTTGCAGCCTACTCTTGTCGAAAGTCAGCAATGGTTCTTTTACATGCCTCACACCATAGACAGTGAGAGACATGGCCGGCCTTTGATAACCAAGTTAGCGGCACTGGAGGGACAGTGACAACTTTGTGGAAAGTGGGACTTGAACCCCCAACCTTTTGGATCAGCGATCCAGCGCCCTATACCACTAGACCACCACTGCCCAGCCTGAACAGTCCAGGGCCAAAACATACACACATGCAACCATTCACACACTCACATCGACATCTACAAGCAATGTGGAAAAGCCTGTTCGTCTAATGTGCATATTTTTGATTGTGGGAGAAAACCAGAGTACCCTGACGAAACTGATGAAACCAACGAAAGCAACAGGGTAACATACAAACTCTACACAGAAATACCTGAAACCAGGACCTTCTTGCTGTGAGGATGACATGCTAACCAGTACGTCACCGAGTTGCCATTCAAATTACCGTAATTGCCAGACTATAAGCCCCTATTTTCCCACACTTTTTGAACCCTACGGCTTGAACAACGACGAGGCTAATTTTTATATATTTATATATATATATATATATATATATATATATATATATATATATATATGGTATGGTAGGCCTCTGTCAGTCCCGAAGGACTATGGATGCGCTCTGGCTAGTATCCCGGCTGGTGATACTCCCCAGTGCGCAGAGCCTGGGTAGGGAGTAATGAGGGACAGGCTGTTACCCAAGCAGCAAGTCCCCCCCCGTCTCGGCGCCACCGGAAGGATCCAATGGAAGGGCAAGTGCCGATACGACTACGACTGGGTTCCAGTGTCGCTGCAGGAGAGAATCTACGGTCAATTTAGAACGGCCAATTAACCTACAGTGCACGTCTTTGGATTGCGGGAGGAAACCGGAGCACCCGGAGGAAACCCGCACAAGCACGGGGAGAACATGCAAACTCCACACAGAAACGCCTAGGCCGGGAATGGAACCCAGGCCTTCTTGCTGTGAGGCGGACGTGCTAACCACTACGCCACCATGCCGCCTATTATATATATATATATATATATATATATATATATATATATATATATATATATATATTTTTTAAATGGCCTCCAGGGGGTGCTCTAGCAGAAAATGCAACAGAAAGACAGGCTTATAAAGATGTGCGGCCTATTCTGTCTTCCTTTCGGCTTTTTTCCCTTTTACTCGGGAGTCGCCACAGCGAATCATCTGATTCACATGTTTAATTTGGCAGAGTTTTTTTTTTTTTTAACGTCGGATGCCCTTCCTGTCACAACCCTCTTTAGCAAGGGACAGAAACACGCTGACGGCTTTGCAGCTACTCTTTACAAAAGTCAGCAATGGTTCTTTTACATTCCTCACACCATAGACAGTGAGAGACATGGCCCGCCTTTGATAACCCAGTTAGCTGCACTGGGAGGGGGGGGCAGTGACAACCTTGTGGAGAGTGAGACTCGAACCCCCAACCTTTTGGCTCAGCGATCCAGCACCCTATACCACTAGGCCACCACTGCCCCCGCAATGTGCGGCCTATATGTGTTCAAATTCTTTTTCTTTTAAAATTTATTTGGTGTGGCTTATATTCAGGTGCGCTTAATAGTCCAGAAATTACGGTACCTCTAAATCTACAAGCTCATCTCCAACAGTATATCAGGAATTGCAGTATAATAAAGCCATGTACTTATTATCACATGAGAATAAATTTCCATGACTGTCAAAATTGAAGATTCTTCTCAGTAAGTGAATCTTTTGAATGTAGACACCTTTATTTTATTCATAAAATCAAGTACAATGGTATTCAGTCCGCTATTTATTATGATTTTTCCCATATATTTAAATAATACATGTTTTTGAATGTCACATCAGGTGACTGAGATGCAAAAAACATTGCTGGGCCCTGAGTGACACAATAAAATCCTGATTATCTGGAGGTTGCTGGTTCAAATCCCAAAGATGCCACAGTTATCTGGGGCCATTAGTGAAAGGAAGCACAGTTGGCCAGGCTCTCTGGAAGAGGAAAGGTATATCATAAGGGCTTTTTCCTGTCAATTACAGGGACACCAGCCAATCATGGATGTCCGTGAGAAGATGTTGGATGGATAGTGATTTTCTCTGGGTGCGCCTTTGGTGCTGCATGACCTAAAAAAAGAAAGTTAAAAAAAAAAAGCAGCTGACGGTTGACTCATCATTTCTGGAAGAAGTGCACGGTGACCTTTTGCCTTCACTGATTAGTTCTGGTCATATGAAAAGGAAGAGATGTCTTTATGTTAGCTGGTCATGAAAAACCCGGGAGAGAAAAAAACAACAACAACAACAACTTTTTTTTTTTTTTTTTTTTTT
Organism: Plotosus lineatus; assembly: GCA_024760905.1. NCBI lineage: Eukaryota > Metazoa > Chordata > Actinopteri > Siluriformes > Plotosidae > Plotosus > Plotosus lineatus. Next base: position 6,307,258 of record CM045747.1, on the reverse strand, counting down.
TTTTATAGTGTCACACAGCGACAACTTTTATTTGTTTATTTGTTTATTTATTTATTTATTAATTAGGACTGCCGGGAAACTGGTACCCATCTCAGCTGACTCTGGATGGGGGCAGAGTACACCCTGGACAGCTTGCCAGGCCATTGCAGGGCAGAAACATTCTGACTGCTATGCAGCCTATTCTTGTTTATTTATTTGCAATTATGAGACACTGTTGAAAAAATCCAAAGTTAACATTATTATTATTATGTATTATTTTTTTGAGTTCATGGTTTAAAACTATGCATTAAATCCATAAATAGAAGCAAACATAATTGAACCTCCCTCCCTCCCTCCCTCCCTTCCTCACTCACTCACTCCCGAACCACTTACTCCTATCAGGGTTGTCGGGGGACTGGACCTGTAGACTCCCTGTCAAAAGCTCGCCAGACCATCACATGCACACAACCATTCACACCTACAGGTAACTTGGAGTAGCCAGTTATCCTAATGTGCATGTGCTTGGTCTCATGGGAGGAAACCAGAGTACCTGGAGAAAACCCCAACAAGCACAGTGAGAACATTCAACCTCCACACAAACACTTGAGCCTGGGACTCGAACCCAGAACCTTCTTGCTATGAGGCCAATGTGTTAACCAACCACTTCAGCACTGTTCCACCAATAACAGACTCTGATTTAAATTTATTTAATCATCCGTGTGTCATTGTGCTCCCTTCTACAGAGAATAATTTAATCTCACCATGACCAAAGTCATAATAAATGATAAAATTAACAATGTACTTCAAAGTCCTTCTCCAAACTTCTCTGAAATCCTTTTAACCTTTTTTTGTAATTTAATCATTTTAAAAGGACACAATTATTTATTCAATATTGCACTTGAAAGACATTCCCTATATATTTATAACCCTCAGACGGACAGTACAGTTGATGTAGTACCGGCAATTCTTTGGGTTGATATTACACTTTTTCCCTCCTGTTTCATTTTGTATACACTACTTATTAAAAAGGGCGGAACGGCGGCGTGATGGTTAGCACGTCTGTCTCAGATCAAGAAGATATCTGGCTCGGAGTAGATGTTTCTGTGTGAAGGTTACATGTTCTCCTCGTTCTTGTTTGGGTTTCCTCTGGGAGGTCTAGTTTCCTCTCACACTCCTAAGACATGCAAGTTGTGTGAGTGTGAATGACTGTGTATATGTTGGAATAGCGAGCTGCTCCGCTCTGACCTGCCTTTGCCCAGTGTCCACAAACATGGGTTCCAGCCTCACTGTGACTGTACTAGGATTAAGTAGTTCAGCAAATGAATGGATGGATGGCTTGAGGACTTTTATCCAAAGACAACAAAGAAAGCATAATGTGCAGTACAAGACAGGTAGAGAGTGGTCATCTGTGTGGCCACAACGAGAACAAGGTGGCCTTATCAAGAACAAATTCAAATTTATCTATAAACAACTGAGCAAATAAAGGGTTGAAGGCCTTCCTTAAGGGCCCAACAATGGTAGCTTGGTAATACTGGGGTCTGAACCACTGACCTTCTTCTCACCAATCCACAGTCTTAACCACTGAGATACCACTGTCCTACGGTTAAAAAGTGTTCCTCTACCGGCACAGAGTTTTGGCGAATGCTACCCGTCAGCCTTTGTTTACTCACTGAATCATTTCCCCAGCGATTACTCCTAGTATGTCATGGTGAGGCTGAAGCCAATCTCAGCTGACCTTTGCCAAAGGTGGGGTGTATCTTCAACAGTTTCCTACACCACCACAGAAACAACTTGCATACAACCATTCACACTCACACACAAGGGGCAATTTGGAGCAGCCAATTAGTGCATGTCTTTGGAAGGAAACCAAAGAACCTACAGGAAATCCACCCATGCAATCAAAGGGAGAACGTACAAATACCACATCATAACGTCCATGCCCAGGATTTGAACCCAGGGACTTCTTGCTGTGAGGTGGATGTTTTAAACATTGCAACTCTTTGCCACCCATCCTTTGTTTAAAAAAAATCATAAAAGTAGAGGAATAAAAGAAAACAAATAGGGCGTTCCTAGTTTTACCAAACATACACATGGACTGGAGTTCAAGGGCAAGAATAACTGGGAAACGCCTCTGCTATGGGTGAACTTTGCAGTACTCCAAAAATACTGTGAAACAGCATTTAAGTCTGGAAGTAACTGCAAGGTCAGTATTCAGCTCTTAGTAAAGATCTACCACAGATTCCGGCCCTTGATGCAGCCCTGATCTCTGAGATACCCCTTCACGTAATCGCTTAAAAGACAATCCTCTCTTGAAGAACGGAGATCCATCAGGTAATCCTGTCAGCCATTCAAGCCACTGATCTGAGCACTGGAGAATGGGTTCACGCCTGGATGCTTATTTGATTAGGAACATCAAGAGCTTACAGCGCTAACACGTGATCTACATCTCACCGCGGTAAACCCTGTTCCAATTCCGTTACAAGGACACAGCACATACCCCATGTAAGGTGGTAGAAAGTGTGTCATCTGTGTTTGGTGGACTCGTAAATCCACTCAGACCTTCTACCCTCAGGGGAGGCTCAAGTTTGAGTTTGCTATGGTCATTCAAATGGTGCAATACTGATTTCTGCAATTTCTTTACATTTGTTGTGGACAGTTACAGCGAGCATTTGTTGTGTAACTCCTGAAATACTAACTCCAAAAAAACCTCAAGGGAGTTAATGTGGCCTCTGCATTGTTTCTTCATTGTGGGATTAACTGCAGAAGCACGTGGATATTTAATAGCTTGTATATTAATCACTTGTGATGATGATGATGATGATGATGATGATGATGATGATGATGATGATGATGATGATTGGACTTTTTACATGTGAGCTTAAAGGGTCATCACAGCCTGAGCCTATCATGTTTTTATACTTGTGCACAATGTCCCATTGGGGTTTTTTGACTTTAATCAAATGGTGATTCTGAGGGCAGTGGTGGCCTGGTGGTGAAGGTGCTGGATTACTGATCCAAAGGTTGGGGGTTCAAGCCCCACTCTCTCTGGGTTGTCACTGTTCCCCCAGTGCACTAACTGGGTCATCAAAGACCGGCGATGCCTCTCACTGTCTGTGGTGTGAGGTTCATGTAAAAGAACCATTGCTGACTTTCGTTAAGAATAGCTGCGTAGCCGTCAGCATGTTTCTGCCTTGCAATGGCCTAGCAAGCTGTCCAAGGTATACTCTGCCCTCACCCAGAGCCAGCTAAGATGGGTGCCCGCTTCCCCGTGACCCTAATTAGGATTAAGTTCTTCAGAAAATGAATGAATGAATGATATTTCTGAGAGACCCTGGAGGATTTGTGATAATCCTGAGGGAACTTGGAGAATTCTTAATGATGTTGAAGAAACTTGATAGATTTGTGATGATCTTGAGGGTATTGGTGGATTTGTAATGATCATGAAAGAACTTGGTGGATTCATGATGATCCTCAGAGAATTTTGTGGATTCAGGGTGATCCTGAGGGAACTTGGCAGATTTGTAATATCTTGAGGGAACATGAAGGATTTGTGATAATCCTGAGGGAACTTGTTGGATTTGTGATGATCTTGAGGGAATTTGGAGGATTCATGATGATCCTGAGAAAATTTGGAGGATTTGTAATGATCTTGAGGGAACTTGGAGGATTCCTGATTATTTTGTGGGAACCTGGTGGATTCATGATTATCTTGAGGGAACTTGGAGGATTTTGGAGGATTCATGATGATCCTGAGAGAACTTGTTGGATTTGTGATGATCTTGAGCGAACTTGCTTATAAAAATAAGCAAAATAATAAAAAATTTTGACCGTCAGTCACAGTTATTACGATGTACTGTGATTTCATGCCAATCGTGATAGAACGTGGGAAGGATGATAAAAGTGCAGTTGACTTCAACAGACCTTGAAGATCCATAGTAGAGAATCCTGATGAACTTTGGTAACACGATTCTTTTTTCATCTCTTGGATGTCCCTGTCCCTTTTTTATACCCAAACAGTTCTCCAAGTATCCACATAAATCATGAAGCGCTGTGCTTTATTGGATCACTGAGATCATGCACATTGTTCCCCAGTGTAAACTCGGTGTGATCCTGGTTTCTCTAGCATGACCCATCTACAAGTTGAATTCCTCCTGGATGAGATGTTTTCACCCATAAATTACTGGTAAACATTCATATTGCTGGATGGACAGAGACACAGTTGTTTTTAAGACCTCGCCCAGAGGTTCCGCATGGTGGTGGATTAACAGGGATCTAACTACTACACCACTGACCCCACATTGATATAGCGGAGGGCGGATCAGTCCACACCACCAATCTATTAACTGTTTAAAATTATTTTAATTCTTTGATATCTTTAATATATTGCATGCAAGGTGATGCAGCCAATATTAGCCGTATGCTAAATACTGAAATATCACAAATCACTTATTGTCATATGAAATTTCAATCATTTTAACTCCCACGCTAAATTAATTAAAGCATTCACTTTTATATTAGAAAACATAAACCGACCCTGTACACGTGGAACGTTTTCTCATTTCATCAGCACATCCACAGAGAATATAAAAGCAACAAATCCAACATTCCTCTTAAATCAATTACACTGCATAATAATAAAACATTCTGACAAGGAATCAGGGGTGTGGTTTATTTGAATGACAAGCTGTCTCAAATGTGTCACGGATTATGCAGCATGCTGTGCACAAAATCTGGCATCTAAAAATTATACTGCTTATCCGTCAGGGTTGCAGATGAGTCAGAGCCAATCTCAGCAGAGTCTGGGGTGGGGTAAGGGTTAAACCCTGAGCAGGTCATCAACCCATCACAGGGCTAACACAGACAAAAGAACCAATCATGCTCAAATATACACCGATGGACAGTTCAGGGTAGCCAGTGGACCTAAAGTGCACAGTCATTGTACTATGGAAGGAAACCAATAAACCCAGATGAAAGTCATACATGCAACGGGAGAAATGCAAAGTCCACCCTGAAAGCCGTAATAGACCTTTAAGCATATTATTCATTCATTCGTTCATTTTGTGAACGTCTTAATCCTAATTTGGATCATGGGGAGGTTTGGTACCCAGTAATATTACTGCCAATCAAATGAAAGTATGAATGTATATAAAATATGTGACTCACTAGTACTGAAAGAAAACAGGAAGTAGCCAACAGTACAGTGTCATACAATGTCATACGATACATACAAAGACAGAAGAAGGCCCTGTTGGTTGAATGATTCGCAAGCAGAGTACACCCTGAACCTGCAGGCAACTGGGTTATCAAAGGCCATCCATGTCTCTCACAGTCAATGGTGGGAGGTCCATGTAAAAGAACCATTGCTGACTTTCGTCAATAGTAGCTGCATAGCCGCCAGCATGTTTTTTTTTCCCCTGCAATGGCCTGACGAGCTATCCAGGGTGTACTCTGTCCTCGCCCAGAGATGGCTAAAATGGGCGTCAGCCCTCCTGTCACCTTAATTAGGATTAAGCGGTTCAGATCATGAATGTATGAATAATTTTATTTACTAATGTAACACTGTTGAGGTTCTTTTCCTGTAGTAGACCAACCAGTGTGTTTTATTCCTTATACTGTTGCCTGGATGTTCTTCTATGTGCACCGGATGACTTTGGCTGTTTTTAGGTCTTCAGCACACTTGTTCAACACCGAATCGACTTCTTTCCAGATATCAAGCTCAATAGCAGCATCTTCTGGTTAATATGAGCAATAATTCTTATCATTATGGGTTCAAGGTCCAAAAACTTAAAAACATTTCAACATCATGATTAAAGTTAAACCCCAGTAATGTCATCCCTATATATATATATATATATATATATATATATATATATATATATATATAAAGATCATTCATTCATTTTATGAACCACTTAATCCTAATTAGGGTCACAAAGAGGCTGGTACCCATTGCAGCCAACTCCAGGCAAGGGCAGAGTACACCCTGGACAGCTCAGCAGAAACACACTGACAGCTTTGCAGCTCCTCTTTCGAAAGTCAGCAATGGTTCCTGTACATGAACCTCCCACCATAGACAGTGAGAAACATTTCCTTTCAGCTGTTCCCTTCAGGGGTCGCCACAGCAAATCATCTGCCTCCGTCTCACCCTGTCCTCTGCATCTTCTTCTCTTCCACAACGACACAGCTTGCCTTTGATAATCCAATTAGGTGCACTTGGGAGCAGTGACAACCATTTGAGAGTGGGGCTGGAACCCCCAACCTTAGAATCCATGATCCAGCAGATTTACCACCAGGCCACCACTTCCCACCACCAGGCTCACCACCAGGCCACCACTGCCCAATATATAAAGTTTAAAAAAAAAAAAAAAAAAAAAACCCTGAGCAATAGCGATAGGTACCGGGTTCGAATCTCCTCATTTCTTCAGTGTTAAAGATCGACATACAACCTTTTGATTTAGTCCCAGGATTGACCTGGAATGTACCTTATGGATTAAATACATGTTCACCTTGGTCAATTGTTCATGTAATTTAATCATTTACCAAAAAAAAAAAAAAAAAAAAAAGAAAGAGGAGCACTTAGAAATGAGTAAAGAAAAAAGCTGAGTCGGACAGCGCATTTCTCCTTTAAATAGTAAAACTGCGTGCCAAAGAATCTGTACATTGCTCTCCAGCGAGCCGAGAGCACTTTCAATACCATCAATGTGCCCAACGTATTCAAATCTAATTTCTGGAATTAGAAATGCACTCTTGCCAAGCTAATGACACTGCTTCATTACTCAGTTGGCCCGAGATGAGACTGGAGCGCCTCTTTCGCTTGGCACAAGGGATATGCCTCTTTTTTTTTTTTTTTTTTTTTTTTTTTTTTTGAAAGTGCATTTTCAGACTTTAATGTCAAACTGAGAAGGCAGGTTTAAGTACTTAAAGTGTCAGGAGATGTCTGCTGTCCAATTCTTCAACAGGACGATACTAACGCTGTGCTCCTTTCATATCTTCTAGTATGTGAAGAACACTTTGTGCTGAATAGAGGTCGGCGTGTATAACACGCTTCAGTTATTAGCGTAACTCGTCCTCTGTGCTGTTTTACCCAAACGGAAATTAAACAGCATGTCAACATATGTTCATAGAGCAAACATTCACCTTTTTATAGAGGGCGGTGATGGCCTAGTGGTATAGGGCGCTGGCTCGCTGAGCCAAAGGTTGGGGGTTCGTTCCACAAAGTTGTCACTGTCTCTCAAACCCCCCCCCCCCCCCCCTCCAGTGGCGGTAACTGGGTTATCAAAGGCCGGCCGTGTCTCTCACCGTCTATGGTGTGAGATTCATGTAAAAGAACCATTGCTGACTTTCGTAAAGAGGAGCTGCAAAGCCGTCAGCGTGTTTCTGCCTGGTGAGTTGTCCAGGGTGTACTCTGCCTTCACCCGGAGTCGGCTGAAATGGGTGCCAACCTCCCTGTGACTGTAATTAGGATTAAGTGGTTCAGAAAATGAATGAATAAATGATGGTAGGATATTTGTCAGGAAGTAAAAATACAACAAGAACATGCGAGTGAAATTAGCTGAATCACTGTGTTTACTTTCACTTGTAATTTTGTTCAATTCGGGTCATGTGATTGTACACATAGTAAACAAAGTTTGCATTGGGGACAGGTGTTAGAGAAGTGGCTTTGGGACTGGAAGGTTGCTGGTTCGATTCCTGATCTGCAGGGAAAATGTGTGGTGGTTTTGTGTGTGTGTGTGTGTGAGTGTGGGTGGGTGTGGGTGTGTGTGTGGGTGTGTGTGTGGGTGTGTGTGGGTGTGTGTGGGGGTGAGCTGTACCTTCCCCTCCTCCACCTTCATGGCTGAGGTGTCCTTGAGCACAACACCTAACGCACAACTGCTCTCTGAGTGCTTGTGTGTGTGTGTGTGTGTGTGTGTGTGTGTGTGTGTGTGTGTGTGTGTGTGCAGAGGTAACAATTTCCCATGCAATATTAATACAGTATGTCAAACCTGAAAATCAAATTACGGGATGGCGCGGTATGGTGGTGTAGTGTTAGCACATCCGCTTCACAGCAAGAAAGTCATAGGTTTGATGCCTGGGCTTGGGCATGTGGAGTTTATATGTTCTCCCGCGCCTCTGTGGGTTTCCTCCAGGGACTTTTGTTTCCTTCCACAGACCAAAGACTTGCACGTTAGGCTAATTGGCTGTTCCAAAATGACCCTAGATGTGAGTGTGAGCCTGAATCACTGTGTGTGTGTGTGTGTGTATGTGTTAGTCTGGTGAGATATTCAGGGTGTACATTGCCTTCACCCTGTGTCGACTGAGATAGGCTCCAGCATCCCCCATGACCCTGGTAGGATTAAGAAATTTAGGAAATCATTGAGTTAGTTTTCATGCTCTTCCCATGCTTGTGTGGGTTTCCTCTGGAAACTCTGGTTTCCTCCCGTTGCTAATTGCTCCTCGGTGTTAATGTGAAGGTTTGTGTGCATATTGCCCCTGCAGTCATCATCATCATCATCATCATCATCATCATCATCATCATCATCATCATCATCATCATCTTCTTCCGCTTCTTCCAGGGTCGAGTCAAGGGGGGCAGCAACCTAAGCAATGAGGTCCAGACGTCCTTCTCCCCAGCCACTTCCTCCAGCTCTTCCAAGGGGACACCTACAGTGGTCTGACATGCTAATCAGGGTGTACCTGGTGTTGCCTGGTGTTGCCTGGTGTTGACTGAGATAGGTTCCAACCGCCCCCTGACTTACAAACATTCACCTTTTTATAGGGGGCAGTGGTGGCCTAGTGGTATAGGGTGCTGGCTCGCTGATCCTAAGGTTGGGGGTTCAAGTCCCACTCTCCACGGGTTGTCACTGTCCCCCCAGTGCAGCTAACTGGGTTAACATAGGCTGGCCATGTCTCGCACTGTGTATGGTGTGAGGTTCATGTAAACAAACCATTGCTGACTTTCATAAGGAAAAGCTGCATAGCCATCAGCGTGTTTCCGCCCTGCGATGGCCTGGCGAGACATCCAGGGTGTACTCTGCCCTCGCTCGGAGTCGGCTAAGATGGGCGCCAGCCTCCCTGCAACTCTACTTTGGATTAAGCGGTTACAGAAAATGAACTGAATGAACCCTTTTATAGGTTTGAATCCACAACAATAAATATTTTTCTTCGTCTTCTTCTTTCTCTTGTTTTTTTTGCCTTCTGCTGCCGAATCGCGATAGCTACACCCAAAGTCAATCAATTCCTCCTCACAGGCAGCGGCACACTGGAGTCCTTCCTGTCGTATCCTGGAAGTCTATGTTCTATAAACATGAGGATTTGCTCACCCTTTTTTTAAATTTTTTTTTTAAATTATATTTATTTATTTATTTTTATTTCTGGGGTTAGGTGGTTCCGATTCCAAGATTCGCGTGATGTTTGCCCGGTTGAACTGGCAAAACATCCTAAATATAATATTCTTTCGAACATACACTTTCAAAACGTTTGTTAAATGTTGCGAAATGTCAGAGGCGACCTCTGCTTTTCATCAACATTCATCAGAAAAATTTGGAAAATCTAAAATTCCCTGTCAGCATTCACGCTTTTGGCAGCGAGATCTACAGACTGGGAAGGACCTGGGGACAAATCAAAAAGATCACCACGGACGCAACGCAGTGAAGGTCTCTGCTAACAGCCTCATGCGCCGGCTAGCACAAAGCACATAAGTAAGAAGTTTGTTCATTCATTTTCAAAGCCGTTTAATCCTTATGAGGTTTGCAGGGAGGCAGGAGCCCATCTCTGCCAACTCCGGGTGAAGGCAGATGTATACCCTGAACAGCTCACCAGGAGGTCACAGGCCTAACACGCCATTCACAGTCACACCATTTAGCCTACTGTGGATGCTTTTTCGACTGTGAGAGGAAACCGCAGTACCCAGAGGAAACCCATGTACGCATGGGGAGAACATGCAAACTCCACACAGAGATTCCCAAGATTTACGTAATCTCTCTTTTTTTTTTCCCTTGAGTTTATATGTAATGTTGGTACTAAAACGTTGAGTTTAAAAACACAGTGTTAGCAGAGGGCAGTACAGTGGCGTAGCGGTTAGCATGTCCGCATCACAGAAAAGAATCTCCTGGATCCAATTCCCAGGCTCAGGTGTTTCTGTGTGGAGTTTGTATGTTCTCCCCGTTCTTGTGTGGGTTTCCCTCGGGCACTCTGGTTTCCGCCCACAGGCCAAAAACATGCACAGTAGGCTAACTGGCCGTTCCTGGCTGTGTGTGTGTGTGTGTGTATATATATATATATATATATATATATATATATATATATATATATATATATATATATATATATATATATACACACAAAGCAAAGACACAAAGCAAAGACAGGATGCCCCATAAAACAGCACACACACACACACACACACACACACACACACACACACATATATATATATATATATGTGTGTGTGTGTGCTGTTTTATGGGGCATCCTGTCTTTGCTTTGTGCGGGCTGAGATGGACACCAGTCTCCCCATGCCCCTAATTAGGATTCAGTGTTGTAGAAAATGAATGAATGAATCTTGTTCCTGTTGATTTATTTATTTTTATTCTGAGTCTTATGTTGTTCCTGGTTGTTTATTCGGTCTTTATCTGTGTTTACTGTTTTTGTGCCGTCCGCCTCACCACTCTTGTGTCTCCAGCTTGACATTGAAATATTCTGGTTAAGCAAACAACGGATCAATTTACAAATCTTTCCCTGTTGAACTTGAACACTGGACTGAAAATAATGAGTCAGTGGTTTTTTTTAAATTTTATTTATTTTTTTTTTTTCTCGCTCATCATGTTTTTGCGGCGGTTCATTTTTGTTCAGTAATTTACGTCCACTACCAGTTGCTATGTTCAGGTACCGGATTATCCTATTGAAATGTTCTGGAAAGCTCGGAGCTGTGGATTATTAGATTATATCATTTCCTAATCTTTTCTTTCTTATTACTATTACAGGTGCTGTCCAAAAAAAGGATCTCATAGTTTAATGTCAAAAAAGATTCGGGACTCAGAATGTCACTTTCAGCCAATCAAAACTAGCCTCAGGCTCATCGTGTGCCAGCAGTTATAAGTTATAAGTAGGGGTAGAAATGGGTTGAGGGTAAACTTTTTTTTTTTTTCTTTTTCATCGAATAACCATATTTTTCCCAACTTGGGGTCAGCTGTAGTCCAGCAGATAAAGAAGTGGCTTTGGGACTTGAAAGGTCGCTGGTTTGATTCCTGAACCAATAGGAAAATGTGTAGTGGGGGCAGTGAGTTGCACCTTCCCTTTCTTTACCTTCATTACTGAAGTGCCCTTAAGCAAAGCACCTAACCTCCAACTGCTCTCTGGGCGCCACAGTGCAGACCAGCCCACTGCTCCATTGCTCTGAGATTTAATGCAGAGGCAATTATTCAATCATTTCCCTTGTGGGATTAATACAGTATATATATATATATATATATATATATATATATATATATATATATATATATATATATATATATATATATATCTAACAATTATCAAAAATTGAATAAAAAACACAGACGACTTACTTGGTACATGTATTAGAAGTACAATATGCAAACCACAAATGACAATATATTATAATATAATATATTATATATACACTGCAAGACATTCGGACATTTCCGATGTTCCATATACATATGTAATTATAAAGAAGTGCTGTTAGCGCTAATTATAATTATTCATTCCTTCAATAACTAATGGTGACTTATTAAATGAAGATATCCAAGAAAGTACTTGTTCAATATGGATAAGCATAAAATCTTTTAAGATAGATATGTTCATTGTAAAAATAGAAAAGTTTATAATAGATCTGAAGTATATAATATGTTTACAACGTTAGTTTGGATTAACCATTTAGTTATTACCAAAAAGTAAGACCTGTCAACAAGGACAAACAGGACATACACTGAGTGCAGAAATGCTGGTTTGATTAAAATGACAGGTTTCTGGGATGTAGGTGTGTCACCGGGTGTGACCGTGTGAACCATATATAAACACAGGCTAACTTAGCCGTACTTACTGGGGACTTTGTTGGACTCAGCTTGCAAGCGTTCTGTGCTGTTTACACGAGTGAACCCGCGCATGGCGATTGACTGTGTACCCTGTGGGGGAGATATTTTGGCTTTCTTTGTTTGACGCATGATAGCAATTGAGAAGCCGGAAGCTCATTGGACACAAATCTTGAGCTCAGCTAGCAGTATCCAATCAGAGGGATAATACTATAAGGCTGATTCGTGGTGTTTATGGAATCGAGGCTAGATTGAGATGGTTTGGACATGTACAGAGGAGGGATAGTGAGTATATTGGTAATAGGATGCTGAGGCTGGAACTACCAGGCAAAAGGCCTAGAGGAAGACCAAAGAGACGATTCATGGATGTGGTGAAGGAGGACATGAAGGTCGTTGGTGTAAGAGAAGAAGATGCAAAGGATAGGGTGAGATGGAGGCAGATGATTCGCTGTGGCGACCCCTGAAGGGAAAAGCCGAAAGGAAAAGAAGACGAAGAAGAAGTTTATGACTAGATTTACTACAATAACCTTTGGCTTTGAAACTATTTATCACTTCATCTCCGCTTTTTATTTACACAGTCGTGGAAATTTACATTGATCAACTATAAAATAGACCAAATTAGGTCAGCACATGCAACTCAGCCATTAAAACAAGTGGGTATACAGTAGTGTACCCACCACTACAGCACTGGTCTTAACACTATGGGTGTCTAACTGGGATTTGAACACACAACCTCCCGATCATGAGCAAAGCGCCCAAACCAATACACCACCAGCCCTGATGTTCATGTCTAGTTTATACTAAAACAATTACTGGGCTTAATCTCATCTTGCTGATGATTCAGAGATAGCCACATCGCCTCCTGTAAATTGATTTGTTTTTTTCTGACGTGCTTAATCCTAAACAGGGAGGCGGGGTGGGGATCAAGGACAACATGTGGGGCATGAACCCCTGCACTTGGGATTAGTAATCCAGCCGCCTGCCACCGGGCAACCACTGTGGTTTTTTTCCAGTGTCCTTTCTGGGTGACTCAGTGGTGTAATAGTTGTCTCCTAGCAGGAAGGTCCTGGGTTTGATTCCCAGCCATTACTGTGTGGAGTCTGCATGTTCTCTCTGTACAGCTTTCCTTTAAGTCATCCGGCAGATATGTTTATCCATCACCACTTGCATTTATTATTTTACACAACTGAGCAGGTGAGGTTTCAGGGCCTTGCTCAAATGTTAGTCCTGGGACTTGAACCCACGACCTTTGCATCGGTACCCAACTGAGCTCCCATTGTCCTCGGAGTACTCTGGTTTTCTCTAAAAGTACAAAAACAACCACATAATCCGAACTGAATGCTTTAAATAATCCATGGATGTAAGTGCGTATGTATTTTGCTCTGCGATGGTCCATCAAGCTGTTCAGGATGTTCCCTGCCTTTTCCCAGGGTCGGCTGAGGGTATGTATCCTTGCAGACATCCGTGAGACCCAAGGATTATTAATCAATGGGGCAAATAGGAGTGGTTTCCCTGAAAGCATCTGCATTTCACCAGAATTAGTCCTGAATTCTTTCTCTTTACAAACAACTGCAGGAATCTGTTTTAATCCCGACTGCTTTTCTCTCGATTCCTTGTGAGAAGTTCTGCACGGGAGGGGTGAATGTCGAGTGCTGCGAGGAAGACCTGTGTGGCTGAGGTGGAGCTCATCGTGAGCATGTAGATTTATACCACAGCAATACTTCAATAATATCATCTAAAAAAAAAAAAAAACCAGACAGTTGTATAACCTGACTGATGGAAGAAGAATAAAAATTGATAGCTCATATATGTGGTGTACGCACTGATTTATTTCACACTTCATTCATTTTCTGAACCGTTTAATCCAAATTAGGGTAACAGGGAGGCTGCTGTCCATCTCAATCAACTCTGGGTGAGGGCAGGGTACACCCTGGACAGCCAGCCAATTAGCCTACTTTGCATGTTTTTTGGACTGTGGGAGGAAACCAGAGTACCAAGAGGAAACCCACGCAAGCACGGGGAGAACATGCGAACTCCACACAGAAACACCCGAACTGGGAATTTAAGAGTTTAAACACTGAGTTTGAACATTGTCTGTAATGGAAACTATTTATCGTTAGATTCCAGGAGAGTGAAAAAAAAAAAAATAAAGGTCAGGTATTAAATTGAAATCAGTGTACAAACTCTCCAGTATTTATGAAAAAAAAGAAAAACAATGATGGAAGTTACACCCCCTGTGAACTTTCTCCTATCGTGAACACTGATATACTTTTGAGCGTATTAGTTTGGCAGACCAAATTCTATTATTTGAGGAGATTGATGCCTTTGAGTGTTTGATCACAAGTTTCATGATTATTTATTTGTACCATAAGCGATCAGAAATTCAAAAATAGTGTTGACTGTTTGTCTTTTTCCCCCATAGTTAAATTAGTAAGTTTCCTTTTTTTCCAATGAATCAACCCATTTAATATTTGAACTTGTTTTTAAAGTAGTTAAATCCCAATACAAAATGTTTAAAAGTAGCACCAAACACATATTGATGAGAGACTTTACTGTGCACAATAAAATCTGTAAAGTACTTCGGTATCCATCTCCTAACTTGTGTCGGATCAATGAGATCTTTTGATGGTGCCTTGCTAACCATAGTTGATCATTTAATATTCAAGATACATGTGCAATGGAGAGGGTCATGGATCACACCTCATTGAGTCAGCATCATTTTCTATAACTGCTTAATCCTAATTAGCATCACAGGGAGGCTGGTGCCCATCCCAGCAGAGTACACCCTGGACGGCTCGCCAGGCTATCGCAGGGCAGAAACGTGCTGATGGCTATGCAGCCTACACTTGTCAAAAGTCAGCAATGGTTCTTTTACATGAACCTCATACCATAGACAGTGAGAGATATGGCCAGCCTTTGATAATCCAGTTTGCTGCACGGGTTGGGCAATGACAACCCATTGAGGGTGGGGCTTGAACCCACAACCTTGGGGTCAGTGATCCAGCACCTTTACCATCAGGTCATCACTGCCTACTTCTTTGAATTTACAAGTATTTTTAGAAAGAATAAATACATTCTCATGACCTCTGCCTTTATTTTAGAGATTTTCTGACATTTCCTTGCCGCCCATAGTTGATTATTTGTTTTCACTTATACATTATGTGTGTTTTTTTACACACGTGCGCACGCATGCGTGTGTGTGTGTGTGTGTGTGTGTGTGTGTGTGTGTGTGTGTGTGTGTGTGTGTGTGTGTGTGTATGTATGTGTGTTCTAGCTGACTGAAAACAAAAGAATCTGTCAGAAACCCCTTGTTCTCCTTTCTGTGTTGTGCATGCCTTCATGTTTATCTGTTGCATAATTTCAGTTTCATTTTAATTTCAGTTTGTGTTGCTGCTCAATATTTCAGGAACATTTTTTTCTTTTCTTTTTTTCCCCTTTTCATTTTTGCCTGATTGAGTCTTATCCAAATAGGTACATTTGTTGTCGTTGTTGTTATTGTTGCTGTTGTTGTGTTTTATTGGCTTCACTGTAAAACAGTTCCGTTATCATTGGCATGGATGCCAATAACAAAAATAAAGCACCACCCATAAATCTTCTACCAACAGGACGAAAACAGCTTCTACTGAACAGCTGACATCCAAACCAACACACAACCCGCCCCACCCACCCACCCACCCACCCACACACACACACACACACACACACACACACACACACACACACACACACACACACACACATACACATTACCAGAGCTCAGTTAATGACCTCATACCCCATAACCTCTACCTATGAAATCATACACACAGACTATCAGCAAACTGTATGACTCAACATTTCTGCATTTATTTCCCATATACTGCATATTTGCATTCTGTGTGTGTATGTGTGTGTGTGTGTGTGTGTGTGTGTGTGTGTGTGTGTGTGTGTGTGTGTGTGTGTGTGTGTGTGTGATGTAAAATGTTTAATTGTTCCCAGTATAATGACAACAAAGCTGATTCTGTTTCTATACTGATTGGTTTCTCAGTGAATCTGGCGTCCATTCCAGGGACAGACCACTAGGAGAGGAGAATAGGTACACCTTGGATTTCATATGGCCACCCTGTTTGTTTGCATATTTCAGAGTACACACACACACACACACACACACACACACACACACACACACACACACACACACGTACACAGACACACACAAGCCCACACACACACATGCACACATACACGCTCACACTCACACACACTCACACACACACACACACACACACACACACACACACACACACACACACACACACACACACACACACACACACACACACACACTCACACACTCACACACATGCACACACAGTGTGCTTCTTAATTCCATCTCAAATTCTACCAGTTAATGTAAATAAACTTGTTGTGTAACATTTTTCTCACAATGTTCAGACTTCTGAGGAAACTTGTTTTTCCTGAAGTGTGACCAGCATTGAACAAAAACAACTGCATGAGAAACTGTACCTTCAGATCAGCTGCAATCATGAAGCTTCTACTGTGTACCTTCCTCCTGGTCCTCCTGTGTTGTGCTTCAGGTAAGAGCATCTTCATCCCATTTCAGACTAACACCACTTAACCTCTACAGTGTCCACAGCGAGGTACAGATTTTAAAAATGTGTAATCTGAGCACCGCTGGGTGACGTGAATACGTTTATGAAATTATCCGCAAACGTTTAGTAATAAGGGCAGTGATGGCCTTATGGTAAGGTGCTGGATCACTGATCCTAAGGCTGGGGGCCCCCCCACTCTCCACAGGTTGTCACTGTCCCCCTAGTGCACTAACTGGGTTATCATAGGCCGGCCATGTCTCTCACTGTCTATGGTGTGAGGTTCATGTAAAAGAACCATTGCTGAGTTTTGACAAGAAGAGCTGAATCACCGTCAACGTGTTTCGGCCCTGCGGTGGCCTGGCGAGCTACCCAGGGTGTACTCTGCCCTCACCCAGAGTCGGCTGAGATGGTCACCAGCCTATTCGTTACCCAAATTAGGATTAAGTGGTTCAAAAAAATTGATGAATGTTTACTAATAATTAGCACTTCTAGTTCTGTAGGTTAATTGTTTCATTATTATAAGAATAAGAATATTTGACAAACAAAATTATATGCAGGATTTGTTATTATTGTTATTATTATTATTATTATTATTATTCAACAGCAACAGCATTTTTAAATATCTGTCTCTCCTCTGTTTTTCTTGATTTATTTTTACAGTGCACTCTTTGCAATGCTACACATGTGTGGATGAGGATTGTAAAATCCCCACCGTTTGTCCACCAGAGAGCCACTTCTGCAAAACTGTCTCCACACGTAAGAAATAATCCTAATTTTGTCCCAAATTTCTCTACAGTCTGTAATATGAATTATTCCACAGCATTTAATCCTGAAATCATTTCCCCGTCTTATCACTGTTCAGTGAAACATTCTGTTCACAGGGACTCGTATACCGGATGCTCTGTAAATATCGCTGTAATAATTAATATTTAAAAGGATAAACATATATGTTGTTCAATAAAGACAAGTGAAATATATATTTTTTCTCCACTATATGGAAATGAAATGATGTGATATGATTGCTTTCGCTAACTTGGGATAAGAGACATTGTCAGTAATCCGAGCTCTGGATAATGTTCGAATTGATTAAAAATGTGAAAATAAAGACATAGATTTTAGTTTTCTTTTCATGTTCCTGTCTAAAAAAGGTAAACCTGTCGGGCTTTTTACACCCGAGCCTAGTGACTCATCGGACCGATGCTGGTCCCCGGTTCCCGTAGCGTAAAGCAACCAGTAGTTCAACTCCTACTGGATGGGACGCTAGTCCATCGCAGGTTACCTTCCCAGTATATTTTACTGGAACCCATTTGTACTGCTGGGTGAACAGAGGCACAGTTGTGGTTCAGACCTTGCCCAGGAGTTTTTGCACAGTGGGGGTCTAACTGGGATTTGAACAAACAACCTCCCAATCAGGAGCACAGCACGCTAACCACTACACCACCAGCCCTGATGGTTCTGTCTAGTTTATACTAAAACAATTACTGGGCTGAATCTCATGTTGCTGATGATTCAGAGATATCCACATCGCCTCCTGTAAATTGATTTGTTTTTTTCTGACGCTCTTTATCCGAAACAGGGAGGCGGGGGGGCATCAAGGACAACATGTGGGGCGTGAACCTCTGCACTTGGGATTAGTAATCCAGCCGGCTACCACCGGGCAACCACTGTGGGTTTTTTTCCAGTGTCCTTTCTGGGTGACTCGGTGGTGTAATAGTTGTCTCCTAGCAGGAAGGTCCTGGCTTTGATTCCCAGCCATTACTGAACAGAAAGTGTGACCATACAACATCGCTGGCCTCAACACCGTCTTGTACACTTTTCCTTTCATTCTTGCTGATATCCTCCTCTCACACATCAAACCGGACACTTTTTCCAACCATTCCAACCTGCCTGCACACGCTTCTTCACCTCTTTTCCACACTCTCCATTGCTCTGGACTGTTGAGCCTATGTACTTAAAATCCTCCACCTTCTTCATCTCTGCTCCCTGTAACCTCACCGTTCCTCTTGGGTCCTTGTCGTTCGCACATATGTATTCTGTTTTACTGAGGGTAACCTTCATTCCTCTCCTTTCCAGGGCATACCTCCACCTCTCTAGATTTTCCTGCACTTGTTCTCTGCTCTCACCACAGATCACAATGTCATCTGCAAACATCATAGTCCATGGAGTTTCTTGTCTAACCTCGTCTGTCAGCCTCTCCATCACCATAGCAAACAAGAAGGGGCTCAGAGCTGACCCTTGATGCAGTCCCACCTCCACCTTGAATTTGTCGGTCACACCGACAGCACACCGACAGCACACCTCACCACTGTCTTACATCTCTCATACATGTCCTGCACTACTCTAACATACGTCTCTGCTACTCCAGACTTCCTCATGCAACACACACCACAGTTTTTCTCTCGGCACCCTGTCATATGCTTTCTTGAGATCCACAAAGGCACAATTCAGCTGCCTTTGGCATTCTCTGTATTTCTCTATTAACATCCTCAAAGCAAACACTGCATCTGTGGTGCTCTATCTTGCATGAAACCATACCGCTGTTCATAAATGCGGACCTCTGCCCTTAGTCTAGCTTCCACTATTCTTTCCCATAACTTCATTGTATGGCTCATCAACTTTATCCCTCTGTAGTTGCCACAACTCTGCATGTCTCTCTTGTTCTTAAAAATGGGCACAAGCACACTTCTCCTCCATTCCTCCGGCATCTGCTCACTGTTTGTAACTATTATAATTATACAAGTTATAATTAAATACTATCTTATTACTGACAATGTTTGTTGTTGTTGTTGTTAAATTGCTTAAATAGAAAATAATGAAAGGTGTGAGTGATTGAAAAATAGATGAGCGAGTCACTCTGATTCGAGGATATTATTTTGCAAATGGTAAATTTCATCAAATTGATCCATCAAGAAATGAAAATGAATGAAACATTTCCGCCGTTATATAAATTTAAAAAATGCAAATTGCTGTGGTATAAAAGGGAAAAAGCACATTTAAATTATAAAATAAAGTTGGAAAGACTGACATTTTCTAATAATTTTCTTGCATTTCATCCGAATTAGTCCTGAATTCTTTCTCTTTACAAACAACTGCAGGAATCTGTTTTAATCCTGACTGCTTTTCTCTCGATTCCTTTCAGCGACTGAAATATCTCGGACATGTGAGGAGTTCTGCACCAGAGGAGTGAATGTCGAGTGCTGTGAGGAAGACCTGTGCGGCTGAGGTGGAGCTCATCGTGAGCATGTAGATTTATTCCACAGCAATACTTCAATAATATCATATTTAGACAAAACAGGCAGTTGTATAACCTGACTGATGGAAGAATAATAAAAATTGATAGCTCATATATGTGTTGTACGCACTGATTTATTTCAAACTTCATTCATTTTCTGAACCGTTTAATCCAAATTAGGGTAACAGGGAGGCTGCTGTTCATCCCAGCCAACTCTGGGTGAGGGCAGGGTACACCCTAGACAGCTTGCCAGGCCATTTCTTACTCAACCATTCATACTCCCACTCACACCTAGGGGAGATTTGGAACAGCCAATTAACCTACTGTGCATGTTTTTGGACAGTGGGAGAAAACCAGAGTACCCGGAGGAAACCCACACAAGCACGGGGAGAACATGCAAACTCCAAACAGAAACACCCGAACTGGGAATTAAACCCAGGACCTTCTTGTCATGACGCCGATGTGCTCACCACTATGCCACCATGTCGCCCTTCTTTCATACATTATTCAGTAATTTTAGTCACTGAAGCAACTGCAGCACTTCCTACCTTTGTTACTGTAAAAGTTCTTAATTTAAGAGTTTAAACACTGAGTTTGAACGTTGTCTGTAATGGAAACTATTTATAGTTAGATTCCAGTAGAGTGAAAAAAAATAAAGGTCAGGTATTAAATTGAAATCAGTGTACAAACTCTCCAGTATTTATGAAAAAAAAAGAAAAACAATGATGGAAGTTACACCCCTGTGAACTTTCTCCTATCGTGAACACTGATATACTTTTGAGCGTATTAGTTTGGCAGACCAAATTCTATTATTTGAGGAGATTGATGTCTTTGAGTGTTTGATCACAAGTTTCATGATTATTTATTTGTACCATAAGCGATCAGAAATTCAAAAATAGTGTTGACTGTTTGTCTTTTTCCCCCCCATAGTTAAATTAGTAAGTTTCCTTTTTTTTCCAATGAAACAACCCATTTAATATTTGAACTTGTTTTTAATGTAGTTAAGTCCCAATACAAAATGTTTAAAAGTAGCACCAAACACATATTGATGAGAGACTTTACTGTGCACAATAAAATCTGTAAAATACTTCGGTATCCATCTCCTAACTTGTGTCGGATCAATGAGATCTTTTGATGGTGCCTTGCTAACCATAGTTGATCATTTAATATTCAAGATACATGTGCAATGGAGAGGGTCATGGATCATGGATGATTTTCTATAACCGCTTAATCCTAATTAGCATCACAGGGAGGCTGGTGCCCATCCCATCAGAGTACACCCTTGACAGCTCACCAGGTCATCGCAGGGCAGAAACACGCTGACGATTTTGCATCTCCTTTTGATGAAAGTCAGCAATGGTTCTTTGACATGAACCTCCCACCATAGACAGTGAGAGACATGACCGGCCTTTGATAACCCAGTTAGATCCACTGAGTAAAGGGGGGGGGGGGGGGCAGTGACAACCCATTGAGAGTGGGGCTTTAACCCCCAACCTTGGGATCAGTGATCCAGCACCTTCACCACCAGGCCACCACTGCCTACCTCATTGAATTCACAAGTATTTTTAGAAAGATTAAATACATTCTCATGACCTCTGCCTTTATCCTTGAGATTTTTTGACATTGCCTTGCCACCCATAGTTGATCATTTGATTTCACTTACACTTTATGTGTGTTTTTTACGCACGTGTGTGTGTGTGTGTGTGTGTGTGTGAAGAACTGGATTTCTGTTCAGCTTCAGCCAGACTCAGCTAAGATCAGCTCCATCCTCCCTGGATAGCTGGATGGAAATAGCTGGATGGATGTGCGAGTCATTGCCCTGTGATGGCATGGCGATCTGTCCGGTTTGTACTCTGCACTCACCCAGAGTCGACTGAGATGGGCACCAGCCTCCCTGTTTTCCTAATTATGATTCAGCAGTTCAGAAAATGAATGATTGAATGATTGACTATGTGAGTCATCTCTTGTAATCAGAATTGTACCCTTTAATTACAGTAATCCTGCGATTAAACACACAGGACCTGCTTCAATCAGTGTGTTCATCATATGACGTTCCATGACACTGTACTGTTGCCTATTTATTGTACTCCTCATACTTTATGTACATTCAAACATTCATTTAAATCATAATAATATGACATCCATGTGTTTCCTTCACGTGCCCGTTTGTAAATTTAGTTCATGAAATGAAATAAGAAAAGGCTGCCAAGTATATTAGGTCTACTTTAATGAATTATATTTAGCAAGACTTGCTCAGGAGCCGTAGCGGGGCTTGAACCCCTGACAGTCAGATTACAAATCCAGAGCTTTAACCACTGAGATCCCACAGTGAAACTTAAAAGAGCATATGTTTTCATTGGCTGATGTTTTTTCACAATGTATCCTTCGAAATTTACAGGTCTTTCTCAAGAAGTCAGTGAGGATGGTACTTGGACTTGAGCAGAAACCTAAAGCGACTAAAGCCTTAAGCACTGAGTCACCATTGCTATTGTTCTGCATCAGGCATATCGATGCTAAAATCTCACATAACCAGTTGATCCACAAACACCCATGCTGGGATTACTGAAGCCATTCTGTGACCATTCTGACAGACTGTGGAGGTGGCTTCTCACAAACATATTGGTGGAGAAACTACAGTATGTACTTGACTGCGGAACATGATCATTTGCAGTACATACCTCGTGGATGTCATGTCGACCGGCCGTAACTGCGATGCGTACAAAGCAGTCGCTTTCGCATGTACATT
Organism: Plotosus lineatus; assembly: GCA_024760905.1. Classification (NCBI taxonomy): domain Eukaryota; kingdom Metazoa; phylum Chordata; class Actinopteri; order Siluriformes; family Plotosidae; genus Plotosus; species Plotosus lineatus. The sequence goes on along the minus strand of CM045747.1, from coordinate 6,284,680 downwards.
TTTATCAATGTCTTTATGAAAAGACCTTGAATTGACCTGCCATTGAACGCACAGAAAAATGTAACATGACCAAACATTCTATGCATACAAGCCACGCCCCTTCATTTTCTCAAACTCCCCACCTTTCTCAAATTCCAATGGAACTGCCCGAAACACTTACAGAATAATACTAGTTGACTTCCAGAAGGCAAAAAATTGTCGACAATCACCTACTGTGAAGTAATTCTTCAGTGGTGTGATTGAGGCATATATCTAAAGGCGATATGATGCACATTCATTCATTTTTGTAGTAATTACATGGTCGGCTGTTCGTCCTTCATCCATAATTTGGTGTTAATGGTAGTCAAGAGGTAGGTCTGGCCTTACAACCTCTGCCTGGGGAATTGGATTATAGAGGCAAGAGTAGACTAATCACAGGCTATCCATGCAGGGGAGCTCATCTGTATTGGGTTGATTGGCTTTGGATTAATGCCAGACATGAGAAACAATGTCCTGCAAAGCCAGGAACCTCTGAGAGATGCAGATGTTTGTCGATAGCTCTTATTACCCACCCAGATTTGACAAGGACCCACAGGTGATATTATATTAATGATTTTCCTTCACTAATACTGTGAGATGGAGTTTACAGCTTTATGAAAAGACTAATTTCATATCATTGGCTTGTCTGTCTGCAAGGTTAACGATTGTTGGATGTTTGATAAGCAATGGATTTAAAGATACAATCTTTTTCATTCAAGAAACATGACTTCAGGGGGAAGGACGTTACCTTTCAATATCTTTTTGTTTAATGCAGAGTATGAAATAACTTCTTTTCCTCTTTCCATCCACCTGAAGTTAGACATCATGACCAACAGACATAGAGACAGACCGACATGGATTCTGGCTGCTGGTCGTATGGCTCAGTGGTTGTACGGTTAAATCTGATGGTAAACCAGGAGGCATGTTGTTGGAATATTCAAAAGTTATTTTCCAGAAAGATTTTTCTTCTCAAACATTTCTTCATGAAGTCTTCACCACAAGGGTTTTACCAGGAAGCTCCACCGATTCTTAGCCGAAATTTGCTTGAGGACCATTTATACATCCTGAACGTATGAAAATAATACATCAGTTTCAAATGTTTCAGTCGACATTCATATTTCAAACCATATTATAAACCATTATTTTCAATTGGCACCACATATTTCCGTGTGCCATTTGCATAGGCATCAACGTGGTAGCGTTGGCCTGGTGGTAAAGGGAGCTGGATTGTAGACCCTAAGGTTGGGGGTTCAAGTCCCACTCTCCACAAGGTTGTCACCCCCCCCCCCCTCCCCAGTGCACCTAACCGGGTTATCAAAGGCTGGCCATGTCTCTCACGGTCTCTGGTGAGAGGTTCATGTAAAAGAGCCATTGCTGACTTTTGACAAGAGTAGCTGCATAGCCATCAGCGTGTTTCTGTCTCTTGCAAAGGATTGTGGTATCAAGGGCATCCAACGTAAAAACCTTTGCCAAATCAAACAAGCGAAATAGATGATTTGCTGTGGTGACCCTTGAAAAAGGAGAAAATGCTGAAAGGAAAAGAAGAAGGTTTGCATCGACGAGAGAGATTTTGTTTCGGCTTTTTCTCTTTTTCAGGGGTCGCCACAGCGAATGATTTGCACGCTTGATTTGGCGTAGGTTTTTTACGTCGGATGCACTTCCTGACACAACCCTTTATCAAGGGACAGAAACACGCTATGCTTCGATATTAAGTGATAAATCCACTGTGGGAAGTTCGTAAATGACAAATGTGGTGATGGAGATATGAGAAATATAGAGATATTTCTGGTGAACGCTTGGCTATAACGCCCCTATGTTTGCTGGTAGTACTACTCGTGCATTCAAAAGCTTTCCAAAAGCTTTTAAAATTACAGTGGAAATAAAGGTATCACTGAAACACTGTATCCGTACCTGTCTTTAAAGTGTACCTGAAGTGAATTAGTGTTACATGCTCTTTAATACCATCACAAATGACATCAGCACTTCCTTCCGGCAGATTTTTAAAGCCCGTGTGAGAACTTTGACTAAAGGCGTGCTCACAGATATGATTGGCTGTTCCAACCACGTAGTGACAAGAGCTCAATGGATTGGTTGGGCTATGCAGGGCTGACCTCGTACATCATTACACATTATCAGCCAGTGCTGAGCTGCGTAAACAACAATCACAGAAATCGTAGAAAATATTTCGTTTTGTTCCTAAATCTATGAAGAACAAGAAAGCCTTGCTGGCAAAACATTAGCGGCAAAGACCATTTTGAATTTACTGTCATCGCTCTGGCAGTGGTCTCATCCTCAGAGTCACCAGAATGTGTCGTCTCACCATCTCCAGAAGAGATGTCAACCCCGCCGAATGCGTTGTCACCACTTCCGGGGAAAACTGCGAACCCCATATTACAGCATCTGCTAGTAATCCACAGGATAAGCCTATCACTTTTGTAGTAAGATTTTGTATTGTGCCAAATTGGGATCCACATAGATATGGGTCAGCAGACAGAGGGACACAAGCCCGGATTAACTCCAGATGTTCATAAACGTCATTTAATGGAACAGATGCAAGTGACCAATACCCAAATATGCAGCGATATATAGCACAGTAAATACATTGGAAATTGTGTTATCCAAACGTGAGTAAAATATTCACTCACGTGATATTTTATTTATCTTGTCACATTCTGTACAGGGTAGGGAACAATTTCAACACCAATATATATATATATATATATATATGCACCGATCCTCAAACTGTTGAACTAATACAGCACTTCAGTCAATTTACAATTTGTAGGAAATGCCAAATGGAAGTGTGAAGTCAGCTCTGAGAGTCAAGGCTTTTTCACTGATTACACCAAAAATGTGCACAAGAAAAAATGTCATGCTGAAAAGGAAACACTGCAGAAGTGAAACGATGGCGTGGGAGCTACTGGAGACCTGTCGGTTTGAAATCAGAATATTAGATTGTATGTTTTCCAGTATTCTTTATTCATATTTTTTTTTTTTTTTAAATAGAGTGTGTCGTGTGTGTGAGCAGTGTGTAAATTCTGGCTCTCGAAGTTCCTCCACCTCAGCTGCATCACTCCAGTTCACAGAAAATCACAGAGCTATACAGATGGCTCTGGGGTAATAATTTCCCCGAATTCTCCTCACTGTGTTATGACTGTTGCCTGTATTTACCCAGTAAATGATGCATGGAGTAGCATTAACCTGGCTGCAAGTACAGGGAGTGACGTGCACGCAGGGAGTCAAAGCGTTGGACGGGTCCAAAGAACCATTAAAAACAAGTCTGAAACATTAACAACGATTACATTTTGATTAAAAAATATATCAGTGCCTGGCTCTTCTCTCCAAAGTGCTTAAAATGTAAATCATGCTTTTGGTAAGATGACTTAAATTGTTTGCATTCACTATTTAGTCTTAAAAAAAATTGTTATCAAAATTTAGTATCAAAAATGTTGTTGTTATCAAAAATGTTATTCATTCATTCAGTCAGTCCCTGAGCCACTTAATCCGAATTAGTGTTGCAGTTAGTGGTAGATCGGTGCCCATCTCAGCCGACTCTGGGCGAAGGCGAGGTATACTCTGACCATTGCAAGGCCAACACACTCAACCCTCACACCTAGAGAAGAATTGGAACAACCAATTAGCCTACTGTGCATGTTTCTAAATTGTCAGAGGAAACCAGATTACCCAGAGGAAACCCACGCAAGCACAGGAAGAATACACAAACTCCACACAGAAACACTCGAGCCCGAGAATCGGACCCAGGCCTCGTTGCTATGAGGCGGACGTGCTAAACATTGCGCTCCCGTGCCATCTTATCAAAAATGTTCTGATCCAAATACAGCACTCTTATTCAGTGGCAGTGCTGGCCTAGTGGTAAAGGTGCTGGATCACTGATCCCAAGGTTGTGGGTTCAAGCCCCACTCTCAACAGGTTGTCACTGCCCCCCCACACCACACACACACACACACACACACACACACCACCACCCCTTACTCAGTGGAGCTAACTGGGTTATCAAAGGCCAGTCATGTCTCTCACTGTCTATGGTGGGAGGTTCATGTCAAAGAACCATTGCTGACTTTCATCAAAAGGAGATGCAAAATCGTCAGTGTGTTTCTGCCCTACCATGACCTGGTGAGCTGTCAAGGGTCTACTCTGCCCGAGCCCAGAGTCAGCTAAGATGGGCACCAGCTATATTTAATAATTAATAATTAGGATTATGCTGTTCAGAAAATGAATAAATGGATGAATGAATACTCTTCTTCTCTCTTGTACTCATTCACCAAACTCCTTAATCCTACCAGGGTCGCGGAGAGACTGGAGCCCATCTCATCCGCCACTTGCCGAAAACAGATACATTCTGAACAACTCATCAGACTTTTGCAGGGAAACACACACACATAAAACCATTCAGACGTGCAGCATGGCTTTGAACTGTGGGAGGAAAGTGGAGTGACCAGCGGAGAACCACTGAAGAACGGGGACAGCATGCAAGCTCCACATTCATACGCCCTCACTGAGCCCAGGACCTGAACCCAGGGCTTTTTTTTTTTTTGCTGTGAAGGTAATGTGCTGTGCTTCATGTCATCATGCTGCCCTGGAGGTAATGAGAGATTCTTAATTATAACAGAAAAAAAATCAACACTTCATCGAGGGGTTTGTGGTCATATGTGCTAATCCTGGAACAGAAAAAGGGTCCTCCCCATTTGTTGGATTATGTGAGGGATTTAATCCAGTGTTAATCTGCGGGGCTGTAGGCGACACAGAGAGGCTTTTAAATCAGGATTGTGTTTTACTCTCAGCCCCATTCTCTACATCTGTCATATCTGTCATTCTCCGAGAAAACAGCTCCAGGATGAATCTCTTCTGTTTCTCTCTGGTAAGACTGCTGGCTCTGCTTCCTTTCAGGGCAACTGCCACTCACTGGGTGTAAGACTAGAGTGTAGGATGGATGGATAGATGGGCTAAAGAGTGTAGTCTTTAATTGTGTCTTGATATAAAATGAAATTTGTACTGTGTGTATCATGAGCATTAAGCATAACCATAAGAAGAAAGGAATTAATGAAAAGTTTTGTGGTGATGGTATTATGTGGAAAATAATTCCAAAGTGTTTCCTCTTCCTCTTTCAACTGTCGGAGAAAGCTGGAGGAACCAGTGGAGACCCACAGAAGAACAGTGAGAGCATGTAAACACAGGAATTTCCAAAGGGTTGTATTTTTTGCTCCCGCCCACACAGTCTGCCTGTCCATCACAATTTAGTTTTGGTCCTTTACCTGCCGTGTACTGAGGAAGGGCTTTTTAAACGTGTTGTGCTTGTTCTGTATTGGCATATTAGGAAATGCTTCTTTCACCGTCAGCGTCTGGAACCCTGTGGTCTATTTCTATATTTAACTAGAAGCATGCAGAGAATGCAAACCTCAGCCAAGGCGGCTCAGTTCAAATTTCTCTCATTCTCTGTCATTAATCTTATTTAGGATTGCAGGGAGGCTGATGCCCATCTCAGCCGACTCCGGGTGAGGGCAGAGTACACCCCTGGACGGCTCGCCATTCCACCGTAGGGAAAAAACACGCTGACCGCTATGCAGCTCCTCTTTCTGAAAGTCAGCAATGGTTCTTTTACTTGAACCTCTCACCACAGACAGTGAGAGACATGGCCGGCCTTTGATAACCCTGTTAGCTGCACTGGGGGGGACAACCCGTTGACAGTGGGGCTTGAACCCCCAACCTTAGGATCAGTGATCCAGCACCGTACCACCAGGCGCATTTAAGATTTCTTTTCTTAATAATGATCATGGTGAGGAAAATAAAATACTGTGTAATATGACAAATTTTGCAAAATAAACAAACATAATATGTAAAGCATATGACAGGGTGCCAAGAGAAGAACTGTGGTATTGCATGAGGAAGTCTGGAGTGGCAGAGAAGTATGTTAGAGTGGTGCAGGACATGTATGAGAGATGTAAGACAGTGGTGAGGTGTGCTGTCGGTGTGACCGACGAATTCAAGGTGGAGGTGGGACTGCATCAAGGGTCAGCTCTGAGCCCCTTCTTGTTTGCTATGGTGATGGACAGGCTGACAGACGAGGTGAGACAAGAATCTCCATGGACTATGATGTTTGCAGATGACATCGTGATCTGTAGTGAGAGCAGAGAACAAGTGGAGGAAAATCTAGAGAGGTGGAGGTATGCCCTGGAAAGGAGAGGAATGAAGGTTAGCCTCAGAAAATCAGAATACATGTGTGTGAATGAGAAGGACCCAGGAGGAACGGTGATGTTACAGGGAGCAGAGATAACGAAGGTGGAGGATTTTAAGTACTTAGGCTCAACAATCCAGAGCAATGGAGAGTGTGGAAAAGAGGTGAAGAAGCGTGTGCAGGCAGGCTGGAATGGTTGCAGAAAAGTATCCGTGTGATGTGCGATAGGAGAGTGTCAGCAAGAATGAAGGGAAAAGTGTACAAGATGGTGGTGAGGCCAGTGATGTTGTATGGGTTAGAAACAGTGGCGCTGAGGAAAAGGCAGGAGGGAGAGCTGGAGGTAGGGGAGATGAAAATGTTGAGGTTCTCGCTGGGAGTAACGAGGATGGATAGGATCAGAAATGAGTATATCAGAGGGACAGCACATGTAAGATGTTTTGGAGACAAAGTCAGAGAGGCTAGATTGAGATGGTTTGGACATGTACAGAGGAGGGATAGTGAGTATATTGGCAGTAGGATGCTGAGGTTGGAATTACCAGGCAGAAGGCCTCGAGGAAGACCGAAGAAGAGATTTATGGATGTGGTGAAGGAAGACATGAAGGTCGTTGGAGTCAGAAAAGAAGATGCGGAGGACAGGGTGAGGTGGAGGCGGATGATTTGCTGTGGCGACCCCTGAAGGGAGCAGCCGAAAGTAAAAGAAGAAGAAGAAGAAGAAACAAACATAATATGTAAAAAAAAAAAATATCACTGAATTTGTTGATGAGCTGTTTTTCTAAAAAAAAATGAACTGGGTGGAGTCTTGACAATGACCGGGTTGAGGAGGGATGCTGTGTTTCAGTGAGGTTGAGAGAGACAGAATGCTTTATGCTGTTGGAAAAATTCAGGATTAAGAGAGGATAGACGGCATTAACCCCACAGTGACCTCAGGTTTCCTGTAAGCCATAGAATAATGAACTCAAGCCATGAGCTAAATGTTTATACTTTTTCTACTTAAATTCTTCAAACTACTAATTCTACTCTAAATACACTAAAATATAACAATAGCTGTGATGTATAATCTAGTGAAATTGCTTTTATATATACAGGGATCCCTCATTACTTCGCACTTCAATTCATACGGCTTCTGTCCATCGCATTTTTTTTTTCTTCTAAATGTTCATCGAATTAAAAAAAATAAGGAACTTAAGGACGAGTAGGGGAAAAGGAAAATGCCCCAAAACAAGGCCAAGTATTCAAAAAAAAAAAAAACCCAAACAAACAAAAACGAAAAAACAAACCACAACCTCCCATCAAAACTATAGTACAGTACAGTACTTCCATTATTATGGGAGGTGCACATCTGTGTGTGTGTGCACGCGCGCGCGTCTGTATGGGTGTGTGTATTTATATTTTATTTATATCTTATGCATTATTTTTGAATGTTAAATTGTTATTATAAAGGGGGAAGTGGGCAGTGGTGGATCGCTGATCCTAAGGTTGGGGGTTCGAGTCCCACTCTCCACAAGGTTGTCACTGTCCGTCCCCCCCAGTGCAGTTAACTGGGTTATCAAAGGCCGGCTGTGTCTCTCACTGTCTGTGGTGAGAGGTTCATGTAAAATAACCATTGTTGATTTTCGTCACGAGGAGCTGCATAGCCGTCAGCATGTTTCCACCCCTTGCTAAAGGGTTGTGTCAGGAAGGGTGTCCGATGTAGAAAACCTATGCCAAATCAAATGTGCGAATCATTCGCAGTGGTGACCCCTGAGAAAGGGGAACAGCTGAAAGGAAATATCTCTAATTGTTATTATAAGCATTTATAGCATTGAATATATTGCAGGTTGAATATATTGCAGGTTGATCCGACTTCACGGAATTCGGTGGTCGCGGGGGAGTTCTGGTTTTGGGTACGGGTCTTGAGCTCAAGTGTTTCCCTATGAAGTTTGCATAGCTTTCTTTCAAGTAGTCCTGTTTTCTTACACAGTCCAAAGACATACACTGAAGCCTCATGAGCTGTTTCATGTTGTCCCTAGTGATATGTGTGTGTGTTACCTTGCAACTGTCTGGTGAGCTGTTCAGGAAGTACCCTGCCTTCACTCATTGTTGGCTCAGAGAGACACTGAGACCCTCGTATTACTAAAAGATGGGTGCTCACACACCACTGCTCAGACTCGTACAGAATCAAAAATATGCACAATCAAACTCCGGTAGGCAGACAGACCTTTGATGAACAAAACATAGCAAATTATTGGAAGCACGGAACATGAACTTGTCAACTGGATAACTAACAAGACAATTGATATAAAGAAACACAGAAATCAGAGAGAGTGAAATGCGATGAAAAGAAATCTCAGCGTTCACCTGTTCTGCTTTATCTCCAGGCCGTAGGCAAGAAGTGCAAAAATGACTAACATTAGGTACCATTGGAAAGGCAAAACATAGAGATTTCTTAATACTGGTGAGCTGCAACCTGTAATTTCACCCTATACTCAGTTATTCAGTTCTCTTAAAACTTTTCTCTTTCGCTGTCCTCCAAAAAATGCATCTCTCTCTCTCTCTCTCACACACACACACACATACAAACACACACACACACACAGACACAATGATATGTTATTCTATCCTTTAAAGGAGGAGTTGTGCTGCTCCTATATCACCAGCCTCAGACACCTATCAATTGAGACATTTATCAGGATCTCCACTTTTAAACAGCCACTCAATCTTTATATCTATTGTTCATTTGTTCATTTTCTAAACTGCCTAATCCTACTAAAGGTCACATGGGGCTGGCGCCCATCCCAGCCAACTCTGGACAAGGGTAGGGTACACCCTGGACAGCAGAGCAAACACACAACCACTGACTCTTACACCTAGGGGTCAGTGTATTTGGAACAGCCACTTGGCTTACTGTGCATATTTTTGGACTGAGGGAGGAAACCAAAGCACCTGAAGGAAACCCACACAATCAGAGAGAGAACACGTAAACTCCACCCAGAAAAGCCCAAGAATCAAACCCAGGCCTTCTTGCTATGAGGCAGACGTTACGATATATTCATTGCAGATTTCGGGTTAAAAGAAGCCGCTAATAACAGCTGACTTTAGCCGAGAGGTGAGGTGAACTTTGGACATGTCGCCAGTCAATCAATCATAGACCTAAAGTGAAGTTCTCGTGTAGCTGGGTGAGATGTGAGAACTAGAGCAAGGATTAACAAGGCCACGTCATGACCATTCTGACAGATTTTGGAAGCCTGTGGTCACTACAATATGAGGAAAGGAAATATATACTTGCCTGAGAAACCTGAGCATCTGTGCTGCATACGTCACAGTCGTCGTGTCTGGTGGCAGAAACGGCAATGTGTACGTGGCAGATGCTGCTCCATTTACATTTTTAGCTCTATCTACATATCTACAGTGATATCCAGTAGGCCAAGTGTTCGTCATGGGCATCTTCGCAAGTTACAATGTGTAAATTGATCTGGTGCTTGACCCAGGGCCACTTTCAACCTTCAGTAGAAGATACTCCCTTACAGTTCTCAAGGTTGCTCTCCAAATCTCGTGTGTTCTGGTGGAAGTGTGCAGAACACTTATGGGATAATTCTAATTGACCCCGGGAAGGAAAAAAAACACAAAATCATCTACTTTCTTTGAGGTATGCGATGTGTATGTTTGTGATTCAGTGTCAGAGTGGTGTGTTTTGCAGGAGGGTTCCACGGACAGCGTGTATGAGGTGGTAGGGGATGGTAAGGAGATGCATATCTACACCATCCCCTGCAGGTCCAGCAGTTCGACTGACCTTCTCAGCCACAGCACTCAGTCTACATGCATTGCATCTGTGGTAATGATTCATGAGTCACTTCCTATGATTCTGATCAAAGTCAATTGTGTTTAAATTATATTTTCCATTAACAATAATACCACAAACCCCCCGCCGTCAAGTTTTTATTATACGATGCAGCACCTCCTTTCAGGAATACGAACAAACGTCCTCCGCTTTAACTTGTATGAGATTTTAATAAACTTTTCCATCTCTGCTCTCCCTCTGTCCTCAGGATATTTCCCATACCGACTGCACTCAATCCAAAAAGAAAGGAGGGAGGTATGGTTCCTTGCTGCGTGATGTTCTCAGCACACAGCTCTCTCACAATATACAATTGTGTTTGAAATAAAAAGTACAAAACCTGGAGATCAATCATAAAACATTGAGCCTGTAGCAGACTTCCTACTTCTTTATCCTCCTCACATCCAAGTCCCCGCCCAGCTGGCCCATGTTTGTGCCTAAGTTGATGCTGATTGGCTGTAATGTATCAGTGACTTGCATGACGGCAGCCAGCAATTGAAAATGTATGGACTCATAATGAAAAACTCAACTCACTCATCATTGTCAAGTTACATGGAGACTGAAGCCTATCTCAGTCATCATTACAAAAAGGCAGGGCACACCCTGAACAGCCCACAACACCATTGCAAAGCAACACACACACACACACACACACACACACACACACACACACACACACACACACACACACACATGCACACACTTAACTACTCATACTGGGAGAGGAAACCCATGCAAACACAGGGAGAGCATACAAACGCCATATGGAAACACTGGAGCCCAGGTCCGAATGAGAAAACCGGGACCTTCTTGTTTTCGAGACCGTAGCAGGGCAAAACACACACAACCATTCACACTCACATCAAATGGCAATTTGGATCAGGGCAATTTGCTAAATGCGCATGTCTTTGGAAACACATGCAAGAAAACTTGAGAACATGGAACCTCCACATAGAAATATCCAATCCTGGGACTTGATTGAATGGACCGGACTTTCATGCTGTTAGGCCAGTGTACTAAACACAGTGCTGCCTTAAACCTTTCTGTTTTACAATTATTATCTAGAAATTTACCCTATATGAGTGGGGCCAGTGGTGTAATGGTTATGGTGCTGGGCTCATGATTGGGAGGTTGTGTGTTCAAATCCCAGTGAGACCCTCACTGTGCTAAGACCCCTGGGCAAGGTCTTAACCACAAGTGCGCCTCTGTTCCCCCAGCAGTATAAATGGGTACCAGTAAAAATATACTGGGAAGGTAACCTGCACTGGACTAGCGTCCCGTCCAGGAGGAGTTGGACTCCTGGTCACTTCATGCTATCAAGGGATGAGCACCAACCTGATGAGCCTCTGGGCTCGGGTGTAAAAAGATCAAAGGACTTTACCTTTACCCGACATGCACACTACAGTTATCAATGTATGGTTACAAATGTGATATAAACCGTGATTTGGGCTGAATAATGGTCATAAGTGCTCTATCTGTTTGGTAGGATGCCCCACCCTCTCCCTTTATGACAAGAATTGATGTTCATTTCAGCCCTTGTGTCTCATTTTTTGTTCCTCATTCCAGGCAATTACCGAAGTCCATCTCTGGGAACAATACCCTAGGTATGTACAGTATTGAAATAATACACTTCCCATAAATAGGTGCTGACACATCTGGAATGCGGTTTAACCAGAAACTCAGGATAAGAAATGTGATGTCGAACTTTTCGTTTCATTTTCTCGCACCGGTAGCTCAGAGATCGTGGCCATTCATGTTCGTACTGTATATTCAAACAGTAGTTAAGTCACTATTATGAGTCCTGTGAAGATCAGGAGATCTTTACAGAGCACCAGACCAGATGATTCACTCTGGACTCAATGATTTTCGGGATTTGAACCTCTGAAGTGTGTCCGTGCAATGGGGCATAGAACAACATATCCCTGTTTCATGACCACTCCTGAAGAGTTATCAGGTGTCCTATACATCAATTATGTCATCTGCGCTAAGGCCACATGGAGACCTTCCAAAAAATATAATAATAATAATAATAATAATAATAATAATAATAATAATAATAATAATCAAAAAAGGCTGTTTTTTTTTTTTTTTTTTTTTAATTTTATGAAGATCAAAACAATGTTTTGTTCTCTCTCTCTCTCTCTCTCTCTCTCTCTCTCTCGCTCGCTCTCTCTCGCTCTCTCTCTCGCTCTCATCTTTGCTTTTGCTGAATCATCACTGTAAAGAGAAACATCCATTTATTAATTTTCTGAACCACATAATCCTAATTAGGGTCATGATAAGGTTGGCACCCATCTCAGCCGACTTGGGACCTGGGTAGAGTACATCCTGGACTGCCTGGCAGGTCATTGCAGGGCACACACACACACACACACACACACACACACACAAACACACACACACACACACATTGAGAGCTGTGCAGCTCCTCTCAGCAATGGTTCTTTTACATGAACCTCCCACCACAGACAGTGAGAGACACAGCCGGCCTTTGATAACCCAGTTAACTGTACTGGGGGGACAGGGACAACCCGTTGAGACTGGGGCCTGAACCCCCAACCTTAGGATCAGTAATCCAGCACCTTTTTGATTAAATTCTTTTGGGATTTTTTTTTTTTTTTTGGTTTTGCTATACTGTATTAATCCTGCAAGGAAAATTATTGCTTCTGACATTTGACCCATCCGAAGTGAAAACACACATGTAAACAGTGAGCACACACTCGGACCAGTGGGCTGCCACGTAAATTCGGGGTAGACATTAAGGTGGAGGAAGGTGTGTATATGTATGTGTGTGTGTGTGTGTGTGTGTGTGTGAGGGGGGGGGGGCTGCACCTCCCCATCATGGCTGAAGTGCCCTTGAGCAAGGCATCTAACCAACATCTGCTTTCCATGTGCCCCCAATCTGCCTGGCAGCCCACCACTCCACGCGCGCGTGTGTGTGTGTGTGTGTGTGTGTGTGTGTGTGTGTGTGTGTGTGTGTGTGTGTGTGTTCACTTTCAATGAGTTAAATGCAGAGGCAATCATCTCCCTTGTGGAATTAATACAGTAGAGCAAAATAAAAAATATATAAATAAATAAAAAGTGTGTCGACAGCAGATGGTGACACTGTGTGTGTAAAGATATTGGAAATGGAATCAGCTACAAATGATATCAGAAGGATTGCATCCCCTTTTAAAATTGTGATGTGAAATAGTGATTTCTGAATCCTCACCTCTGAGCTTCCTCCAAACTCTTTCATATTCTCTGAAATGATTTCGGACTTCCTGAAGATGTGTCCGGTCACAGGATGTACAGGTCCACACTTTGCTTTTGAACTTTTGAGGTCAGGGGAGCCCGCAGCCCATTCAAAGGGACCGCGTCAATCGATCCATTGATCAGGAAATCTGATGTTCCAGAAATCATATATAATGGAGCCTGGCAAAAAGGGGAGGGGCTTCCGTCTGGTTGAAAAAAGACATTACCAAGGTCTGACATACAAATATAATGAAGGCTGCTGCGATTGACATGAAAATAAAGAATCAAGTGTGAGAGTCAACATTTCCAGGAGAAATGTGGCCGGTTCTGTAAGAAACCCGGTAGATACTGTGCTTGCAAAACTGCACAACCTGGACCGGATGCTGTTCTAAATTTAAATAAAAAGTCATCATCCCAATATTTAATTAGTTTCATTTATTACTGATTAATGTGATTATAGAATTTTTATGTTCAGATCTTTAATTTAATGATATTATTTATATATGAACACAAGCAATCTTTGTTTTACACCATTCCTTTGCTTGTGACTGAAACTTGTACAGTCTGTGTGTGTGTGTGTGTGTGTGTGTGTGTGTGTGTGTGTGTGTGTGTGTGTGTGTGTGTGTTATTCGTGGGGTTGCGTTCCGCCTCTTCCTACAAATAAATAAAATGAATGCTTATAATAACAATTAAATATTCAAAAATAATGCAAAAGATGTAAATAAAATATAAATACACACATACAGATGCACACCTCACAAAAAATGTAAGTAGTTTTGATGGGGGGTTTGGGTTGGGTTTTTTTTTTTTGCATAATTGTGCCTGTTTTGCAGCATTTTCCCATTTTCCTTAACTTTTCCCCTATTCTTCCTTAATTTCCTTATTTTTTTAATTCGATGAATATTTAAAAAAAATAATGCGATGCACAGAAGCAGCGAGGGATACCTGTATATACCTACATATATATATATATATATATATATATATATATATATATATATATATATATATATATATATATATATATAAACTTCTTCTGCTTCTTCTTCTTTTCCTTTCGGCTGTTCCCTTCAGGGGTCGCCACAGCAAATGATCTGCCTCCATCTCTCCCTGTCCTCTGCATCTTCTACTCTTACTCCAACGACCTTCATGTCCGCCTTCACCACATCCATAAATCTTCTCTTTGGTCTTCCTCTGGGGCTTCTGCCTGGTAGTTCCAACCTCAACATCCTACTACCAATATATTCACTATCCCTCCTCTATACATGTCCAAACCATCTCAATCTAGCCTCTCTGACTTTGTCTCCAAAACATCTAACATGTGCTGTCCCTCTGATGTGCTCATTCCTGATCCTATCCATCCTCGGTTATTTATTTATATATATATATATATATATATATATATATATATATATATATATATATTTATATACACACATTCATTTTTTGTAACTGCTTAATCTGAATTAGGGTCACAGGGATTCTGGTGCCCATCCCAGCCGACTCTGGGCGAGGGCAGAGTACACCCTAGGCAGCTTGACAGGCAATCACAGGGCAGACACTCATTGACTGCTTTGCAGCTCCTCTTGTCGAAAGTCAGCAATGGTTCTTTTACATGAACCTCACACCATAGACAGTGACAGACATGGCCGGCCTTTGATAACCCAGTTAGCTGCACTGGGGAGCCAGTGACAACCCTTTGAGAGTGGGGCTTGAACCCCCAACCTTGGGTTTCAGTTTGTGAACAGTATTTGTATGTGGGGTTTTTGAATAACATTTCCTGGTTGCACTCCAACTTTGTTTCAGGATTAAAAAACAAACAGCTGTATTAATTTGGTGTGTTTGTTCGTCACGTTTAATTTTAATGATCTCCCTTGTTATAATAATCATATACTACACTTCTACACGTGGGGCCGGTGGTGTAGTGGTTAGGGTGCTGCGCTCATGATCGGGAGGTTATGAGTTCAAACCCCACTGAGACCCTCACTGTGCTAAGGCCCTGGGCAAGGTCTTAACCACAACTGTGCCTCTGTTCACCCAGCAGTATAAATGGGAACCAGTAAAAATATACTGGGAAGGTAACCTGCGACGGACTTGCGTCCCATCCGGGAGGAATTGGACTCCTGGTTGCTTCATGCTACAGAAACTGGAGATAAGCACCGACCTAATGAGCTGCTATGGCTAGGGGGGGGGGGTAAAAAGCCTACGGACTTTACCTACCTTACACTTCTACAGCATTTATTAAATAATCAACAAATATAATATTAACATCCTCAACCCTGCTAATGTTCAGCTTTGTGTTGTTCTAGGCTGGGGAACAAAGCAAGCCGATTTCTGTACCAAGAAAGAACCACCTCATCTCATGAACATCAACTTTACCCAGAGAGAAAATACGCTTCCTGTACAGGTCAGGAAAAGGAATCTCCGTGTCTTGGACCCGTGTTTCATTCCACACACGTCACTAACACAAAATATTACGAGTTATTGCATCAGCTCACATTTTCTTTCCTTTTTTACTCCAGAACAAAAATCTGTCCTAAAGCAGATTTACAGTCATGGAGTACAGAGCAAACTATCAAATAACGCGCGCACGCACACACACACACACACACACACACACACGCAATTATGTCAGGATGCTGACATCAAATAACTCAAATAAATAAGAGTTAACAAGGTCTATCGGCCATTTAATTCCAATCTACCGGAGTGACTTTAATAATGTTGAACTCTATTTTAGAAGGTTTGTGTTGATGTGTAGAGTCTGAAACAGCAGGCCGCGGAACGCCAGGGTCACATGCGGAGTTTAACACTCACAAACTCACATCCATAAACGCACATCCATAAAGTCACGTCAATAAACTCACATCCATAAACTCACATCCAGGCCCCATTTAACACGGCGTTATTCACAGAGTATTTCTCTTCATCCAGCATTAAAGTACAGTACAGTCAGAAGGAAAAAAGACAAAAAAATCAATGAGGGAATACAAGAAAAAAAAGAGAAAAAGAAATGAAGCGGGGGGGGGGGGGCGCAGAGAAAGAAAGTAAGAAGGAAAGACAAAAATAGTGAGAAAGAAAGGAGACAGAGAAGAAAGCAAGAAATAAAATAAAGTGTGTGTGCGAGAGAGAGAGAAACAGAAAGAGAGAGAGAGAGAGAGAGAGAGAGAGAGAGAGAGAGAGAGAAACAGACAGAGAGGGAGAGAAAGAAAGAAAGAAAGAAAGAAAGGAAAACTTTCTTTCAGTTATTATTCCATGGTTATCACATTCCTCAGAAGGGGTTTTTCCTACTGTATCTGTTAAATGCACCGTTTGGAAGCAGGCTTGATATTTACATCTGTGTGTTGTGTAATAATCACCAAAAAAAAAAAAAAAAAAAAAAAAAAAAATCAATAAATTACAATCTGTTATTGATTTCAAATCAAAAATCAATACTTCCAACTACACGCTTCACAACCGGCCATAGAAACATCCTTCATTTCCTCACAATAACTTTTGATATTACTGTATTATCTTTTTCTTTAATTCTGTCCCATCCATGGCATGACGGACGTCTCAGACTGGGGTTAGCAATGTACCAGGAGTCGTGAAGAGGACACAGAGATCTCATCATGAGCCACAAACATCATCCACAATCACTGGTACATTCATTATTAAATAATCTGATAAAAAAAAAAAAAGACTTCAAATAATTTTTTCATATAAAGACATGAAAGTGAATTGTACTCTATTTATATAGATAATCCCAAAAACATGGCGTCAGTTGGACATGGATATGCCGTTCCACCTTTCCTGGAGAATTCCACATTTTCCATGAGACCCAGAAAGATCCATGACCGCTGGAGTAACCCTACCAATCATATCCAGTGCTGGACACCAGAGCAGCACTTTTGCCATCTACCACTTTTAGAGTACCACGCCCATACCCAGGACTTCATTGTAAACAGTGAGGATGGCGGTGTCAGTCAGAATAAAGTATCCTCAGGTCTGGGGATGGTGCGCTCCCTCACCAGCATGGATTTGCGCGTTACTGACGTAAGCAGCTACATATTTACAAGACTAATGATGTTCCAGAGTTGTTGGGCAACTAGTGTCATTTTTATTCATTTATCCACTTGTCCCATCCAGCCAATGCAATCTAATCCAGTCCAGTAATAATACTAACAACAACAACAACAACAACAACAACAACAACAACAATAAATTAAGTTAATAACAGAGCTATACAGCAAGCAGCACACTGGCATGGTGGTTAGTAGTGATTTGCATACCCACCTCAAGGGGTGATGGTCCTGGTATTGGTTCTCATGTACCGACGTTTCTGGGTGTGGTTTGCATGTGCTTGTGTGTGTTTCCTAGTTTGTAATATTCTAGTTTCCTTCCCAAGACATCACAGCCAACTGGCTGTTATAAATTGGCCCTTGGTGTGAGTATGAATATGTGTATTGCCTGTTGTGAGATGGTGTACCCTGCATTTGTCTAAGTGTCAGCTGGGATAACTCTGAGATACTACACAAGTTTATTCATTCATTTTCTGAACTGTTTAATTCTACTTAGGGTCACGGGGCGAGGGCAGAGTACACCCTGGTGACAGCTCACCTAGGCCATAGCAGGGCGAAAAAACGCTGATGACTATGCAGTTCCTCTTGATAAAAGTCAGCAATGATTATTTTACATGAACCTCTCACTATAGACAATGAGAGACATGGCCGGCCTTTGATAACCCAGTTAGTTGCACGGGAAGGTGGGGTGGGGTGGGGAGGGGTAGTGATAACCCGTTGAGAGCGGGGTTTGAGCACCCAACCTTGGGATCAGTGATTTAATTCCTTACCACCAGGCCACCAGTGCCCCCACAATGCAAGGTTTTTTTTTAGGTATTGGAGATAAACATATACCTAAAAAAAAAATAATAATTGAAAAAAAAAAAAAAAAAAAAAAAAAAAAGTTGTCATTCGGCCCCTCCCCGCCTGCCGCGTCTCCACCTGGGCTTATTGTTACTCGAGATGCGGCTAGCATTGAGCTGCCGTAGCATATTAGCTCAGGATAGGAGTTGAGCTTGCTCAGTTCTAAATGTCCAAAAGGACTGCACTTTCATAGCTGTAGTAGGGTCGCCCGGTCATAGACGAGCATAGTGCAAAAAAACAAACAAACAAACAAAACAAAAATCAAAACAAAAGAAACAACTTGACTCTAAGAACTCTGCGACTTCGCTCTCTAGGGAGCGCCATCTTGGAAGGTTACTAAGGAACTTCATTAGAGTCGCTCGCAAAGCATGCTGGGAGTCTCAACTCACGATACTTAATGCGAGAATTCATTTGGATATAAAGATGTAAATGCGATCTCGAAGGCGAACACATAAAATTATCCATAATATTTAAAGATACGATTTTTTGTCTGATTAAGAGTTGATATTTTTTCACATTGGCACAGAGATCGGCGGAGGAAAAAATAATAAATTGAAAAGTTAAAAAAAAATTTTAGCTGCACTTTTGCCAGTACTTCAGTGGATCCGTCAAACATCAAAAAAATGAGTCGCCTAACTTTTGACATGCTCAACAATTTCCCATGTGAACTTAATTGTCAAAAATTATCATATCAAATAATGCTAATTAATTATTTTTAAAAATCCTGAATACAGAATTAAATTTGAATCATCTCCACAATATAACGGGGTCTTCCTTGTCCAAATCCCCACCTCTGCAATAATTATATGAAAATTTACATAACTTTTTGAGTAATTCTGTTAACAAACATGGACAAATGATAACAAACTGAGATTAAAACAAACCCACTTATCATAAGAAATGAAGGCTTTTAAATGTAATTCATACGGCACTTTTATTAATGGGCATTGTGACGATGCAGCATTTCTAAATGACCCAACTTTAAAAAGAAAAAGTACCTAATACAGAGCCTTGTGGAACCTCTTAGAGTACTTCTTTAGGCTTTGAAGCTCAAAGGCACGTAATAATGTGTTTGTGAAAGATGAAATTACATAACATCTTGACCATGTGTTCAAGCATTGTTAATGAAATAGAACAGCAAAAACTTTGAGGACAAATGTATTAATACACTATGTTTAATAAAGGTACTTGAATTTCAGATAATACTAGAGACAATAAAATGCCTAAATATGTGTTACATAATTATTATAGAATTTGTTTTTATATATAGTTACAGTATTTATAAAGAAATCAAACAAAAAAATATTGATAATACCACATACAAGAACTAAATAATAATAATAATTAAAAAAAACCTGTGTTTATGTTTTCACTTTTTCCCGTGCCGTTTGTGACTAGTGTTCTAAGTATAGTTCAGTGTCGGTAGACAGAAACAGGTTGTGAATTTTGAATACAGTATTTAATTTAGTATCTATAAATATTTATAATTTATAAATTAATTAAGAATTACTAGTAATGCCATGAGGATATGAGAGTGAGGAATGTAAATGTAGGGTTTACTTTGGATAACACACCTACATTAAAAAAAAAAATAAACCTACCTGCTTTCTAATAATAACTTTTTTCATGTTGACACAATCAGTGGGGAAAATCCCCGCCCCAAAATCCCCACCTCTTACATGTTCACTGATCTGCTGTGCAGGTGGATAAGTCACCCACAAGCTTATCTTGATCATTTAAAGGAATAAAAAAGAAAGTGAAGTAAGATACATTACAAGAATCACCACACATTTATCCAATACAAGTGTTTAGTAAATAATACATGTTGTTTATAATAACAGTCTTCATACGTATAGAGGGATTTCAGATATGAACAATACTGCTGAAAAAAGGTGGGGGGTGGGATTTGGAGTAGCCAGTTGACCTTGTGTAGTTTCAAGGAGAGTGCAAATTTGACTCAAAGAAGAAAAAAAAAATCGCCCCAGTTGGCTCTGAGGTTCTAATGTGGAACCGTCTTGCTGTGGGACGACAGAGAGTCACCATTTCATCTTATACTGTACGTTTCTAAAAGTAACAGCTCGGTTAGCATGAGTTAGAAATGGTGGTGTACTATGTGATAATATCACATTCGTCCATTTTTTGTAACCGCTTAAACCCAATTATGGTCGCGCGGAGGCTGGCGTCCATCCCAACCAACTCCAGGCAAGGGCAGAGTACACCTCAGGCCATAGCAGGGCGGAAACACTACAGGGCTAACAGCTTTGCAGCCTACACTTGTCGAAAGTCAGCAATGTTTTTTTCTTTACATGAACTTCACACCATAGACAGTGAGAGACATGGCTGGCCTTTGGTAGCCCAGTTAGCTGCACTGGGGGGGGGGGGCAGTAACAACCCATTGAGAGTGGGGCTTGAACCCCCAACCTTAGGATCAGTGATCCAGCACCATTACCACCAGGCCACCACTGCCTCCATGTCACATTACCTATCTTAAAACATGTCATGACTTTAAGTAAAAGTCAAGCACCCTGAAAATTCCACTACGCCTCAAACTCAGATTCGGTTCCTGAATCAGTTCCTGCCTCATTGTTATTATTAGCATGAACACACCATGTGCCAGTTTGAGTAAAGTGCATTAGGGTTTGTGTTACACCCCTAAAAGAAATAATAATTGTACCATGATTATCTAACTACAGAGGCAGCATCTCTCATGGTGTGTGGAGGCTTCTTGATGTTGATGTTTTCTAAATAGGAAAAATAGGAAGTTATGAGAAACTCAATGACTTTGACAAGGGCCACAGTATCATGGCTGGACAGCTGGGCCAGTGCATCTCCAAACCATTGATTTTTTGGAGCGTTGCTGGGATGCTGTAGTTATAACCTGCCACAACTAGAATTAAAGGATGCATTGCAAACAGCTTGCTGACAGATGCCAAAGCACACTTTACGATTCGTGGACCACGACTTTAGATGTCGCTTTCTACGCTGGTTACAGCCAGTTTGCGCTGTTCTGTAAAGGACACACTGTTGTATAAGTTTACTTTCTTGGATTTTTTTTGTATGGAATAGCCATTGGGTGGCTAAAAATTTGCACATACATATACATATACATATATATATATATATATATATATATACATATACATATATACATATATATATATATATATATATATATATATATATATATATATATATATATATATATATATATATAGTGGTACCTTGTCTAACGAGTGTCACTTATTAAGATTTTCCATGATACAAGCTTTGAACCCCCCAAAAATCTGCTCCATCCAACGAAATGGCTTTTCCGCGCTGACTAGCCTCATATTCTTTTGCGTGTATTCCTCCGTGCTTCTCAATTATTTTCTGTGATGCCCCATCTAGAAAGAAAAAAGAAAAACATTGAAAACACAAACACCCCATGTGTGACTATAGTGTTTACTGCACTTCATATCGTTTGCTCGATACTTTTCCTCTACACCATAGCATGTCGATGAGAGCGCCACTGCCAACTAGTGTAGTGGATGCACAATTACACTTAATTCTAATACAGTATGGCAAAAAAACATGTTTCCCAGGGTCATACATGCCCCCTGGCATCATCCCCCCCCCCAAAGGGGCACACCCCACTATTTCAGAAGGCACTGGCCTTGTGTGGGCTCACCATGAGCCTTTCCTTGCTGGCATTCGTAGCATGCACACACACACACAAAATTCTCCTCCTCCTCTGTTACGCACCACCTCCTGCCTGCTGACATGGCATCTTTGCCGCAGTTGATGATAGGAAGGATTAGTTGACTTATTGTTTATTCTTGTTTTATTATTATTTATTATTAGTAATGTTAATGTACATGTATTATTATTATTATTATTATTATTATTATTATTATTATTAAGTATTTATTGTTTTTACATGTTTATTTTTAATATATTAGGTCAAAGAAATGTGTTTATGCAGGTTATATGTGTTTGGGAGGGGATTGGAATGGATTAATTGGTCATCTGTTATTTTATATGGGAATAAATGTTTCATCTAACGAACTTTTCGGCTTACGAGCTCGGCCTCGGAACGGATTAAATTCATCGGCTGAGGTATCACTAATATATACTAATATATATATATATATATATATATATATACACACACACACATATACATATGTGTGTGTGTGTGTGTGTGTGTGTGTGTGTGTGTGTGTGTGTGTGTGTGTGTGAAATGACAATCCATGCACTCAGCAATTTGAAAATAGAATAAACACCCAAGAATTGGTCTATCCAGTAATTTTTTTGCAGGAGTAAGCCACTATGAATATGAATTATTAAAAAGATGTATGCAGGCTCATCAGAATGGTTAGTGGAGGCTTTAAGAAACTAATTCTAGCATGTTGTTATGCATTTGCTTTATAAATATTGAATAGAGAACTGATAATCAATCATTATACTGTATTAAAACATTACAACTACAAACAAGCAGCCTCACTTTATTATTATTATTATTATTATTATTATTATCATCATTATTTTAATATTTTAAGAAGATTTGATTGGAATATATTTCAAATATAATGTACAAGTGTACACAGGTGACTATTACGGATGAGAGAAGGTGACTTTTATGTATATATTATATTATATTTCCCTTTATATATCTCCCCGATGGATTGAGTTAATGAAGCACAGATCATAAATCAATATCGGACTGTATCTGTCAGTAGTTGTGCATGGAATAAAATGCACTGGGTTGGGAAATATGAGAAGTACACTTTCAGTAAAATGACGTCTCCGTGTTCTTGTATGTTTATACCAGCAAATACTTCCTCTTATAAAGTGTCCAGATTTTGCAACTTGGGCAAAAGTTACTTTTCCTTCTTTTTGTTTTCACTTCCTAAATAAATACAAATAAACTTAGTATATTATTTGTATGTAATTTGACAGCCAACTTTTTCTATAAAAATAAAAATAAAAATTGCTCTGGAACGTATTCATTTGAGTTAGAGCACACATTTTGTGGAAAGATTTTATTTTTTGACATCATATTTGCTTCATGCCAGTTCCTTGAAATGATGGGAAGTGGTTATCAAACCAACCACAAATGCAGACTCAAGCATTTCTACCCCCCCATGAAACTGCTTCGATAACACATAGAACACATATTGTGCCACATCCTGTTTGATCGGAGGAAGCCAGAACGCAACACTCATCTGAAGAACCACTGCAGTTAGCATTTTATATACAAAGGTCAGGCACACGAGCTGGGATTCAAAAACTAATCAGACTGTAAAGATAATATTAAAGGGGGGAAATAGGGCCATGCTTCAAAGGGCAGCTTCAAATGTCTCAGATAAACCAAAAACCATCAAACCAAAGGTAAGGCTTATTCTGTATTGGTGTTCTAAAAGAAAAGAAAAAAAAAAAAAAAAAACATGAAGTGCTCTGTATTATATTATTACTGTAGAATGCAGATACATTAATATCAGTGTTATTCATTTTTAGAAATATTTAGAACGCTAAAATTGAGTCGGATTAGAAACACTTATGTGACCCTCCAGCTCCGAGTCGTGAGGATGGAATTAAAATAAGATTTAATGGATTTACTGAATTAATTATGATTTTGAAAACCCTACAACTTGCTCTTCGGATAAAAAGCTTTATGTTGAATTCAAAACCTGATGATGTTCAAGTCAAATCAAATCAAATTCTTAATGTCAATTAAATTAATATTTTACCTATTAACATTGAATCGCAGGCATTCACCGATGTGTTCATGTGGTCAAATTAATAAAAAAATTAAAAAAAAAACAAAAAACTGGCTGTTCCAAATCTCCCCGAGGTGTGAGTGCAAATGGTTGTGTGAGTGTTGGCCCTGTGATAACCTGGCAAGCTGTCCAGAGTGTACTCTACCCTCACTCGGAGTTGGTTGAGATGGGCACCAGCCTCATCAAAAAACCCTAATTAAGAAATTCAGCTCAGAAAATGAATAATAGAATAGAATAGAATAGAATAGAATAGAATAGAATAGAATCTAGGGCATCGTGGTGGGGCAGTACCCTCTACCTCACAGCAAGAAGGTTCTGGGCTCGGGGGTTTCTGAGTGGTGTTTACACATTTGGGTTTCCTTTGGTTCATTCCCACTGTCCAAAAACATGCACATGTGGCTGATTGGTTGTCCCAAACTTCCCCAGATGTGAGCATGAAAAGGTTAATTTTGCTTTTTGTGTGTGTGTGTGTGTGTGTGTGTGTGTGTGTGTGTGTCTTGATCTGCACTGGTCTGGCAAGTTGTGTAAGGTGTGCCTCGCCTTTGCCTATTGTCGGCTGAGATAGGCTCCAGCCTCTGCCTGACCCAAAGAGCATGATCTGATCTGGTAAATGAGTGAGTGTCAATAATAATAATAATAATAATAATAATAATAAGTGGTTAAGCTTCTGGGTTATTCATCAAAAGCTCACACTTCCAACGGTTTATCACTGTTGGGCCCTTAAGCAAGGCCCTTTACCCTCGACTGCTCATTTGTATAAATGTTGTTTGAGAAAGTGGAAGTTGCTCTGAATGAGGCCATCTGCCAGAAGTTATACGGTATATGTAAATGTAGTCTTGCTATAGTGTAAAGTGCTTTATTGATTTTTGTTGTTGTTCAAGTGTGTTGGAAATGCTTTCATTTGTATAAATCGTCCTGTAGTTGATGGTGAATTTTTTATAAATGGAATAAGAGCTAGCAGCGATCACAGGGGGCGCATTATTATTAGCCAGGTACACAGCTTGTAAAAAGTAAACAAATATATTAATATTGGTCACAATTATGTTGTAAAATCATAAATGTGCCTGAACCCTTTTTTTTTTTTCTGTAAACACCCGAGCCTAGCGGCTCATCAGGCACTAGCGGTGCTTATCCCCGGTTTCCGTAGTGTGAAGTGACCAGGAGTTGAACTCCTCCTAGATGGGACGCTAGTCCATCGCAGGTTACCTTCCCAGTATATTTTTACTGGTTCCCATTTATACTGCTGGGTGAACAGAGGCACACTTGTGGTTGAGACCTTGCCCAGGGGTCTTAGCACAGTGGGGGTCTCCGTGGGATTTGAACACACAACCTCCTGACCACTACGCCACCGGCCCCACACAGTCTGAACCCTTTACTATAATAATATTCTGCTGATGGAGTTGCATGTTGTGCCTGTGGGTTGGAATAACATGTCCAACGTCAATCTTTTCCCTCCTGGCAGAGATCCACCAGTTTCGGAAAGTTTGACACCTTCAGGCATCCGCACTCACCTGCCAAGCTCGAGGAAGATGGGACAACTCTGGTAGGAAACTGTTTGATAAATAACCATGTGTGCTTTGAGAAAACAGAGATCCTAAATTTAGGGTAAAATGCACTGCAGTTGGAATGATTAAGTGCGACGTTGGTCAGAACTTTGTGCTTACGCAGCACTTGGCAGCAGACACAGCCTGGATGAGTATATAGATGCCAATATTCATTATGCTGTGTGTTTGAAGCAGGCGGAGGGTGAGTCCGGAGCGGAGAGAAAAGACAAACAGCATGGTTTGGGGAAAAAGATGAAAGCCATCGCTCTGACTATGAGGAGAGGCAAGAAACCCATCAAGTCCTGTTCTGAGGATGTGGTGAGTCACAAGGACGCGTGCGAGATTTCAACATGACAATAACCTTCCCCATGACGTCAGAACACATGCTTAACTTCCTGCATCTTCAATAGAACCTGCGATTTTTACCTTAAAAATTAAATCTTGGGAATTACTCGCAGAGTTGATGCAACTGACATTTTGCTAAAAGCTGATGTGATTGTTTTCTTTTTTTTTTTTAAAGGAGTGGATTATACTAGTATATGGGAGTCTGTTGGTTTTTATCATGTGGTGTCATGGCGCTCTGTCTGACCAACACAAAAGACACACACTAATAAATTCTATGAAAACCTTTAGCCTTGATCACAGTGTATGAACGAGAAGGCATTGCGTCCAAAAAACCCCAAAAAACAAAACAAAACTTGCTCTTTCATCCATTTTCTAAGCCACTTGATCCTAAATAGGGTCGTGGCGAAGCTGGCGCCCATCTCAGCCGACTCTAGGCGAGGGCGGGGACAGCTCGCCAGGCCATCACAAAGTCAACACTCACACAACCATTCACACCTCGGTGAGATTTGGAACGGCCAATCAACCTACTGTGCATGTTTTTGGACTGTGGGAGGAAACCGGAGGAAACCCGCACAAGCACGAGGAGAACATGCAAACTCCACATAGAAACGTCCGAGCTGGGAATCGAACCCAGGACCTTCTTGCGGTGAGGTGGATGTGCAAACCATTACTCCACCGTGACAAACTTAAGCACTGATTTCCATCCAGTGTCGGGTTCGTTTCTCACCGCCGTCTTGAATCGATGAAGGAAAAACTGAACCACTCCATAAAGTCTTCTCCAGCACATCCGGAAAACTTTTAATAGAACAAAGGTCAGGACTCTGGGGGGGCCAATACACATGTAAAAAAATGATTCCTCGTGCTCCCTGAACCACTCTTTCATTTTTCGAGCCACCATTTTATATCCGAGCCATTAGGGAAGAAAAAGGGCATTGATGTGATAACCTGCACATTCAGAACATTCAGATCATCAGCTGCTTCGTTTTATTAAAACATTACAGTCGCTGAGCCTCGACCGGAACAAACGGAGCAGCATCGCCACGGGGATTACACACTGTGATCAGGGATAAATGCCCTTCATCAAAATATTATATTTATTTATTTACTTATATTTATTTGTAGTGACAATACTGTGAAAATGATTCATTCTGCAGTGGAATAAGGTTTGTAATCAGTGGCGTATATCAGGAACGTACCCGAGCAAAGATTTTCACCAAACTTGGTGGACATATTCACTTCCTGAGTCGATTTGATTTTGGAATGTCAGGTCAAAGGTCAAGGGCAGAGCAAGGTCACAGAGTTTCAAAGATACTGCAAACACACTTTCTTATGGCGTAAAGCCCTTTAAGCTTATAAAGTACCAGTATTGCTCACCTTTCAGAATAATTAGCGTACATGTAATACCTTTAAACAGCACCGACTCTTATTTGAACATAAATGACCATAAAAGGTACAAAACTGGTCACATGATCTGGTGGATTACTAGCGCAGGCTGAACTGCAGTGTTACGTTTTTTTCCCCAAATCCGTCAAACTGGAGAGGTGTGTCCTCATCCCACCCCTATTTAGTCATGTCCATAGACTACAGTATACAGTCATACCTCACCTTACCAAAGACCCAATGAAAAATCCAAGTTACGAAACGCATTTACAAAAATTTCCGTCTCTGGATATGAAAAAAAAATTCACGTTACGAAACAAGACATCTCAAAAATTCAAACAATGCGCTCTCGGCTTCACGGCCGCCAGAATCCCCTGAAACGTAAATACACTTGTAGCATCCTGTATTTTGTTTTGAAATTGGTGTGATAGAGTTGCTTTCCCATTGGCTATCTCCCAACACCCCACCCCGCTTGCATCCCATTGGCTAGGTGGGAGCTGCACCTCCATGATACTCATGATGCTTTTAGTTCTAACACGCGTAAAGGACAGAGTTACTGTTGTTTCGTTAGTTTTTCGAGTGTGCTCATTGCAACTTTATTTTTCGTCATTCATCTTGGGCCCCAAGAAAGTGATTCACGGTGGGAGTGAAAAGAAGAAGCGAGCTCGTGGCATGCGGTTGAGTGATATCGCAAAGGAATATGGCCGAAACCCGTCTACTATTGGTACGATATTGAAGCAGAAGGAGGCCTTAAAAGGCATACTTTTATAATTTTTAAAGGGTTTAGGGGGTAGTCTTGGGGGCCTTGGAACGAATCAGGCCTTTTACATGTAAAATGCAGTTCAGCTTACAAAAAAAAAAATCAGGGTACGAAACCACTTCTGGAACGAATTAATTTCGTAAGGTGAGGTATGACTATATGCTGTAAAACAAGCACACGGGGAATTAAACCCCGCCTCCACACAGGGGCCTATTCGCTACAGTATCCATGATGGCGGAGGTACTCCACACCCTATGTGCGTCTGTTATTATTGTTGTTGATAATATTATTATTGCCGTTCTCTCTCTAAATGCGTCCTCATTAATTCTTGCAGTGTGACGAGACAGAAGAAGCTACAGCGAGCAGCGAGCAGCTGGGGATGACGCCGAACCACTCGAGCAACTCATTAGAAAGTGTTTCCGGCGGACAGACCTGTTCCAGTAAGCCCTCACACCTCCAAAACACAAAACAAACACTGATCTCGACCACGAGATTCGAACAGCACGGTCACTCTGTCGTTCATCCCCGATGTCTCAGGTGTCATGACCAGCAGCTTGGACGCGTCTGGTAACGGCGACAGCCTAAGGCTGGAGGAGGACGTGTCCTACACAGGGCCGTTTTGTGGACGAGCCCGAGTGCACACAGACTTCGTACCCAGTCCGTACGACACTGACTCGCTCAAGCTCAAGGTCAGCCCGCCATCTGCTTGATGTAGTTTGGCATCACCATGCCTTCGACACGCCCTGTACACCGGCGTCAGAAGGAACTCTTTACATGTCATCTCAGTACTTGACCTTGACCGAAAAGCTTGTTTATGTTCATGTTCTTCTCAGGTTGGCGATATTATCAATATAATCAGCAAACCCCCGATGGGAATATGGACAGGCATGCTCGGAAATAAAGTCGGAAATTTCAAGTTTATTTATGTCAATGTGTTGGCTGAGAAAGAAAAAGAGCAAGAGGAAGAGGAGGACGAGGCTCTTAGAATCCGATCTCGGAGATTGTCCAGGAGACCTCGACCCAAAACACTGCTGGAGCTACTACAGAGACTCCACCTGGAGGTAAACATCTCAGAACATGATAAGCTACTTATACACTGTTTCTGGGTCAGTACCTTCACCGACATCATTCTCACCCCACAGGAATACATCTCGACTTTACTCTTGAACGGCTACCAGTCTGTGGACGACCTGAAGCACCTGAAAGAGAAGCACCTGATTGAGCTGAACATCACGGATCCAGAGCACAGGAGCAAACTACTGGCCGCCTCCGAGGTCCTCTACGACACGGGCAGTGAGTGTCAACGCCGACTTTAAGACAGGAAATGGTCACGGAATTGGGAGGCATTGGTGATGTAGTGGTTAGAACGTCTGCCTCACAAGGACGTGGGTCCTGGGTTCGAGTCCTGGACTCTGCGAGGGCATTTCTGTGCCGCAGGAGTTTTCCCTGTGCTTATGTGGGTTTCCTTTGGGTTCTCCGGTTTCGTTAGGTCGTATTAGGACGAGGGCAACAGGCCGTGGTGGCTCATTTGGTAAAGGCTCTGACATACCGATGCAAAGGACAGAGTCCCAGTACCACCGAGCTGTTGGGCCCTTAACCATTAAGTGATCATTCGTATAAAAATGTCAACCATTCAGGATCTCAGGATAAGGGCATCTACGTACTGCCATAAATGTACGGCGGCCATGTTGTTTTGATGTCACTTCCTGCCACACCCACACAGGGTGTTCTTTGATTTTTTTTCCTAGTTGGAACTAGTAAACACCTATTGTTTTGTTTCAAGCGCTAGTATAATACTTACGTGTCATACAGACAGATGTACAGTAGTATTTGAGGCTGCTGTGTTCTGGTTCTGACCCGCTCACACACCCTGACTTTAATTCCCTTCGAGACATCTAGTCATTTCATTACCATTAACTCCGTCAGGGTCAGGTCCATTCCATTAAAGCCTGGTTTGTGGTACCGAGATGCAATTACACAACACGAGGAAATCTACTCTCGCTAACTGCAATCTGGTCTGACTCACAGGGGGCGAGCTGGAGGAGACGAAGGGAGAAAAGGACCACGATGATGACGAGGAGGCGAGCGACTGTCCTCGAGACTCCGGTTGTTTCATCCCGAAGGAGTGTGCAGACCCGAGAGACGAAGCTGATATTCACTAACATTTCCTTCCTATGAATTGAGCTGCAATCATTTATAATCACTTACAAATGATCATACTTACATCGAGGATTTTTTTTGGGTGGTGGTGGTGGTGGTGGTGGTGGTGTAGCAATAGTTCTGTAGTTTATCTTATTACAATATCTGCTGACCTTTTGTATTTATTCATGGTGTACTTGTTTGTTTTTGTTCTTGTTAGTCTCTTTGTATTATTATAAACCTATTGTATATAATTTTCACTGGAAGAGGTAATAAATTATTTGTTTGACAATAGGCTCGTCATGAGTGTGTTGGTGCTGGGAGATGGATAAATTTGCCATTTAAATAATTTTTTTCCTTGCTTCCAATATTATCATATTATTACAGATTTTTATTCATACTTTTATTTTATGACATTAACATGAACATGAACTCTATCTCCATGTCAGTGTATAGGCAGGTTTAATAATACTTTTTATAGTTTTATATTTCAGCGACCCCTGCTGCCCGAAATACGAACTGCAGCCACACTATTATTATTTTTATCTGTGCGTTTATGTTTTTATTCGCTTTTTTATTTATCTATTTATTTTAATAATTTGCCAAAACACTTAATCCCACTAGGATCAAACGGAGACTGGAGCCTATCTCAGACAACTCTGAGTGAAGGCGGGTGTACACCCTGGGCAGCTCCATCACCCCTTGTTCGGCCAAAACAATCAACCATTTGCAATCACACCTAGGGACAGTTAAACGAATGTGCATGTTTTTGGTCTGTGGGAGGAAACAGGGATACCCACTGAGATCCAGCATGCAAGCCTACAAGCTCCAGATGTGATAGGCACTATACTAACCCCCCCAGTTAATTTTGAAGAAAATGGGTGGAAAAAAATTCCTGTTGAGGCCTGGCTTAATTAACACAATTAGCATCCTGGTTTGAAAATTTTGGGATAGTTTCTGAAATATCTAAAATTTTAAAATCAACATAAATTTTTGTACATTTTTTTTCTAATCTTTAAAATAGTATGACACACTGAGGCATTTTGTCACAATAATGCGGCATGTATTTTTTATTGTTGTTGTTCTGCAATGAGCAATAATTTGTCCCTTTATTAACCAAAACCACTGAAAAGGGGGCAGAAGGCTGGAATTGTTGGAATACTGTAAATGCTGGGGAAAATCAGAATTATTGGCATTATACATGCCCATGCATCTTACCATGTCTTTATTATTATTATTGTAATAATTACGATATTGAAAATGTTAAAAGTTGCCCAATTGGGCAAGTATTTTTCTTAAATTATTAGTTTTAATTTCAATATTAGTCTATGAATATCACAAATAGTATTATTTTAAATAATATTTGCTTTGTAAAGGCTTTTAGTTGTTATTTTGGTTACTATTTTCCCTAAACAAACATGCTACATATGAAAATGACTATCATCTACACGACAGTCTAATTGACGCTTAACCTTTCCAACATGGCGGAAGAAATGACGTACTGAACGTAATACATGTTAACAGTAGTTATAAATAACAAAAGTATTTATTCGTAAAAACAAAGAAAGGAAAGGAAAGAAAAAAGCTATTTTTTTAAGTTACTCTGAAACACAATATCATATAAATATTGTACAGTCGGACATCTGGTTTAAAATGACGGAACCGGCCGCGGACATTTTGAGCTACAGTACGAATAAACATGCAGAATAATTTTTACATTATAATACTGTAAAAAAAAAAACAATAAAAATAAAACCATAAACACTTATTCGAACTGTAAAGCTAGTTTTGTCAGCAAGGCAGCAACAGAAAAATTAAATGATAACCAGTTGACTGAATGCCTGACTGAGTACCGGTCTGCACGTCCCTTCCGCTCCATGGGCGGGACATCCTGCAAGTCGTTCACATAGCGCGGTCTTGGGATATGTAGGTTTAATAACAAATAATTCTGTATAAGTATAACGTAAAAAACTACATCTCCCATAAACTACCCATCCTGTTTTTAGGTGGACGTGTACATGTGTTCAGTTAAAATATTCGCGTCCCGGCTTGGTTTCAGTAGGCGAATGAACCTCATTTATATTGTTTATTAAACAACAGAAGCAGAAATGGCAGGGGAAATGTCCATAATCGGTGAGTTCTTTCTCGGTCCAGCTGTTTCGTCAGGTTATTTAGTGAGATGTAGGACAAATCAGAGATATAGTAAGTGGTTTTTTTTTGTTCATTTCCGGGGTCTCGAGCGACTAAAATACTGCAATTGTGAAGGGAAAGAATAATTGTTATGTAATTATAATTAAAGTAGTTTACTCTTTATTTATTATAATTCATGACATAATACTATATCCGATGAAGCTAATCCTAAGTTAGCCTGCTAAGGTGCATAGCTAGCATGATGACCATAACTTAATAACAGTAAACAGTACAGTACAGTGTCTCGGTATGGCCATCTCTCACCAGAACTTAGTACAGTTAATTAAATAAATATTAATCAACATCAAGGGGGAATAATAAAGAACAATGAGGAACACATGACTGGTTGTAACACTTTTAAAGCTTTGGAGATTAAAAATCAGTCCGTTCAGTATATGTACATGTATTAACATATTTTTTTTTAGAAACTATATACATACATACACACACACACACACACACACACACACACACACATATATATATATATATATATATATATATATATATATATATATATATATAAAATGTATATAAAATTTGAATTTACAGGGGAAATGATGACAGATACTTATGATTTATCCTGTCGTCCAATTAATTTGTTGAATGTACAGTATGCCCCGCCCCTCAAAGACATCAGAGAAGTAAATCTATCAATGTGTTTATGTTAATACTTTTTATGTCCCTCCCCTTTCTCCGTAATTTAGCCCACCCATCAGCTATTACCTTCCTTATCACATGACCAACATCAACCAGGGAGGGGCGAAAGCATGCACACGCCCCCTCCATGACATGCAATGCAGGCCACTCGCTTCTTTTGGAACTGTGCCACATGTGTATTTTGGTTGCAGTGGAACACACTCGGAGGGAAAGTGCTATACCCCCCCTCAGTACAAATAAGTTTACAGACCTCATTGATTGGCTGGCTGTGAGTGAAAGGGACGTGAGCGTATTCCATCCATCCCTCCCTCCCTCCCTCGCTCCCTCAAATTAGAGCTCAATCAGTTACCTCCCATTGTGTCCCAGTCATGGACAGCTGTGGCATTAAATTGGATTCGAACCTGCGACGATCTCTGGGTTAATTGTTGTCACTGATTCAATGTTACGATGTTCATGCTTGTTTTTGCGAGAAATAATGATTAAAAAAAATAATAATAATAAATAGTATTCTCCTTCTCTCACTTGTTTACGAAACCACTTAATTTCATTAGTGTCACGGGGAGGCTGGTGCCTATCTCATGTAGGAGGGGTGCACCCTGAATAGCTCATTGTCCATGGCAGAGCAACACATAACCATTCACACTCAGACCAAAGGGCAATTAAAAAAAAAACGTCAGTCTAATTTGCACGTCTTTTGGACTGTGGGAGGAATCCTGAGTATTTGGAGGAAACCAACACAAGCATGGGGAGAACATGCGAACTCCACAGAGAAATGCTTCAACTGGGGCATTGAACCTAGGACCATCTTGCTATGAGGTGGAAGTGCTAACTACTACGAGTCTAATTGGTTTTTAAAAAGTACAAGTAATGTGTTACAGGAATTAGGGTGGAGTGGATTTTATGCAGCAATATAAATTATCTCGTGTGTGTGTGTGTGTGTGTGTGTGTGTGTTCTTCTATAATCACCTGAAGAGAGAGGATGGTTTCACCACCCCTCGAAACAGATCTGTAGTGATAAATGGAGTTTCAATATAAAGTCTTTGTCCTGTCCAAGCTCTGCATGTCTTCTACTCGTTCAGAATTTCAAGATCCGTACTGTTTTAAAAATTGTAAATATTTGTTTTTAATGTAGGTTCTGTGATTCTGGCATTATTCCTCGCTGGATATCTCGGACAGCAGTATCTCCCTCCTCCTACACCCCGGATCATCGGGCTCGATCTCGGGACGACGTTTTGCTCGGTGGGAGTCTTCCAGCCGGGGACCGGGGAAGTGACAGTGATCGGCGATGAGAAGGGTAGAAAAAGCATCCCCAGTGTTGTGTCCTTCACTTCGACAGGTGTATACGTCGGACACGAAGGCCAAGAGCTGGCAGACATCAACCCACAGAACACGGTTTATGACGCCAAACGATTTATAGGGAAGATTTTTGATCAGATGACGTTGGATCAGGAATGCGCTCGCTACCCTTTCAAGGTTAAAAAAAGTGGATTCTAAATAAACAATAAACTAAAATATCTTTATGAAACATAGAATATTTTGTTTATTATGTTTTTGAGTTGTTTTAATAAGCAGGAAGGTGCAAGTTAAGATTATCTACCTGATGTACAGTATAGACGTTCTATATACTGCACGTTCTCCAATACCAATGTTCTGATAATAAATACAGGAATAATCACAAACATATTTATCATTGAAAATGTAATGACTGCCTGCTCCAGGGTGGTCATGCTATTGTTGGCTTTGGATTGTTACCTAACCAGGAGATGCGGAACGAGGGTAGAGTACACCCTGGACAGCTCACCAGGCCATAAACATGCTGACTGCTATGCAGCCACTCTTGATTAAAGTCAGCAATGGTTCTTTTACTGCCTCGCACCACAAACAGTGAGACACATGATCGGATTTTGATAACCCAGTTAGTTTCACGGGGGGGGGCAGCAGTGGGTTTTGAACCCCTGACTTTAGGATTGGTAATCCTGTCCCTTACCACCAGTCTACTACTATCCCTCCATTCAGGTCAATAAGTGCAAATAATGTGTGAATGAATGCTCACTCTGAATGTCACGAGTATAAAAGCACTTTAGTTGTTGTGAATAAATTTTGGTCCCTTTGTATTTCCTCCATGTTTGTTGAGCCTTGAAGATTTGAAGTTACTGTGTTTGGAAGTTTTGTAGACTGTGTCTTGACATCGTTATTGTGTTCACACAGGTGGTGCTGAACAACGGCAGCGCCGAGTTCCTGCTCGACACGAACAGCAGTTTCACCGTCAGCCCCGAATTCATCGGTTCTCGGTTGCTGTTAAAGATGAAGAAGATGGCGGAACAGCACCTCGGGGTCCCCATTGCAAAGGCAGTGATTTCAGTGCCTGCAGAGTTTGATGAGAGGCAGAGGAACTACACCATCAGGGCTGCAAGTCTAG
This sequence comes from Plotosus lineatus, assembly GCA_024760905.1. NCBI lineage: Eukaryota > Metazoa > Chordata > Actinopteri > Siluriformes > Plotosidae > Plotosus > Plotosus lineatus. The sequence goes on along the minus strand of CM045747.1, from coordinate 6,249,321 downwards.
CAGGTCTGTCTACCAATAAAGCGCTGGGTTAATCTCCACTCCCAGCCTGTAGCAGTTCGTTTGTCTTTCACTGTCGCGGACAACAGCTTCCAGGCACATTTATGATGATGATATAGCAATACCGAAGCTGCAGGACTTGGGTTATAGTTCCATGTTTGAAATCTGTTGGTTCAGAGATCGCCAGTTTGAATCCGGTTTAATACCACAGCCGTCCGTGACCGGGAGTCCATAGGAGCTTATTGGCCGAGCTATCACGAGAGGAGGGGACGACATATTCTCACTTCGCTGTCACTCACAGCAACCAAATACACATGAGCAGCAGTTCGAAAAGAGGCGGGTGGCTAGCAAGTCATGTCACGAAGGGGGCGTGTGCATGCTTTCACCCCTTCCTGGTTGGTGGTGGTCGTGTGATAGGGAAGGTAATACCTGATGGGTGGTAATTGGATACGACTATATTAGGGAGAAAAATGTGGAAAAATAAAGTAAACAAATAAAAATTGTTTTAAAAAAAAAAATCCATCAGAATGAACACTTTTAACCTTGTGATGAAATGCGGTTGTATTAATATTTTCTTCCATTCATTTGTTGAAGCGCTTAAGTTCTACTTAAGGAGTGGGGAGACAGGAACCTTTCTCAGCTGACTCTGGGCAAAAGGGGTCAACCGTGAACAGCTCATCAGTCCATAACAGGGCCAACGCACATGCAACCATTGACACTCACATTTACGGTCAATTTAGAACAGCCAGTTAGCTTAATCTGCATGTCTTTTTGGACTGTGGGAGGAAACCGGAGTACCAGGATGAAGCTCAGACAACCACAAGGAGAACATGCAACAAGATTCGCCAATCATAGGCATTGGTCAGCTCGTATATGGAGAGGTGGGCGGGTAGCACTGTCCTCCACGTGCATTACGTCTTTCCCCTGAACGGCAGTTCGGATCAATGCAGTCGGCACATGAAAGAAGCACAAGCAGTAGATGGAAGTGGTCATGTGACCAGAGAAAGACGTGTGATAGGTGAAAATTAGCCAGCGTTAAATACATTGAGGAAAGAGATAATGAACACCTTTTTCTGACCAATCAGAAGCATCGATTTAATGAGGTGTGTTTTTCAGGGCTGAACATCTTGAGGGTTATTAACGAACCCACAGCAGCAGCGATGGCGTACGGGCTTCATAAAGCAGACGTGACTAATGTGCTGGTGGTGGATCTAGGAGGAGGAACCCTGGACGTGTCTCTGCTCATGAAGCAGGGGGGGATGTTCCTTACCAGGGCCATGGCAGGTCTGAGCGTGCACACACACACATACACACACACACACACACACACACACACACACACATTTAGTGTATAAACCCGGGAATCCAACCCGGGACTTTAATGCTGTGAAACGTATGTGCTAACGATTCTCGGTTTTTTCATCTCCACAGGAAATAATAAGTTGGGAGGGCAGGACTTCAGCCAGCGGCTCTTCCAGTATGTCAGTGAGCGAGTGCTTCAGCAGTACGGCGTCACACTGTCATTAAAGGAGGACATCCAGCATCTCCGTCAGGCCGTAGAAGAAGCCAAACTCAGCCTGACGGCCAATTTCAGTGTCTCCCTACAAGTCCCCCTCCATCTCCGAACCGCAGGAGCCGAGGAGAAGCGCGTGATCTTTCACCAGGATCTCAGTCGGCGGCTCTTTGAGGAACTCAACGCAGATCTGTTTCAGAAGATTCTCGCTCCCATCAAGACGGTCCTGGCAGAAGGGATGCTGGATAAAGAGGACGTGGACGAGGTCGTCCTGGTGGGTGGGTCCACACGAATCCCCCGCGTCCGTCAGCTCATCAGTGAATTCTTCGGGAAGGAAGTGAACACGCGCGTGGATCCGGACCTGGCCGTAGTGACGGGTGTGGCGCTCCAGGCGGGCATAATGGGAGGGTCGTGGCCTCTACAGGTCAGCGCCATCGAGATTCCCAACAGAAACCTGCGCAAAACCAACTTCAGCTGAACGCCACAGACGAAAAGAGTCAAGAACGGTTTTCCGCTTTGAGTGGAAGGATATTATTTAATAATTCATAAAACTGTCCAGCGATTTCAACCTGCAGTTACGCTAAAGTGTAACAAACTTCAAAATAAGAGTTTCCTGTTCTGACTTTGTCATATTGATGGATCGTAAATAAAACGCCGTGGTGTCTGAGAGAGAACAGGTTTTATTTTTATATTCCAAAGCATTGTCGACAGAGCAGACGAGATGCCCCTCCTATATTTCTGAAGGTTTTACAGATGATACTCTGTTCTCGCCCTCAAACAGTTCCCAGGACCAAGCGGAAGGATTTCAAATCGAAAATTGATTACTCACGCATGAAGACTTGTGGTGTACAGTGATGTATGTGCCTGCAACAGTATAACTTTCACAATTAATTGCATTAAACTGTACACTTATTCCATTTGAAGACGTCTCCAGTAATCTTCATCCGCGCTATGAACATGAATCCAAACACCTGAATGGGTGCCAATACTAATTCACAGAGAAGGAGCTACCCACATCTCCATAAAGTGTCTCTTAAACGTGACCCGTCATTTCTCGGCTATTTATTTACTTATTTCTCGCCTCTGAGTCCGTGAGCGACTACTTGTAATTTACACCACTGTGTTTACAGTCGTTATATTGAGCTTGTAGAAGCGAGCTACTGCTACTGTTACTGCTGTGAATTGTGCGTCCTGCACCGAATGCGGAGCCGCCTGCTTTTCAGACAGCACTGGGAAAACTCAAGCTGATCTACTCAGTGATGTTTAAAAAAAAAAACTGAAATGTTTACTGTTTCTGCAGGTCTCATCACTCCACGGATGCAGCTACCATTGATGGGGTTTAAGATAATTGTTTAAAAAAATCTACGCTTTGTTTCAAATTATGTATCTGCTAATAGATATTTAATATATTTTTATATATTTTTGTTTACATGTTACATTCATTCATTTTCTGAACCGCTTAATCCTAATTAGGGTCATGAGGAGGCTGGCGCCCATCTCAGCCAACTCTGAGCAAGGGCCGAGTGCACCGTGGACAGCCCACCCGGCCATCGCAAGGCAGAAACACGCTGACGCCTATGTGGCGGGGGGGGGGGGGGGGGGTGCAACCCGTTGAGGATGGGACTTGAACCCCCAACCTTGGGATGAGTGAGCCAACCCCTTTACCACCAGGCCACCACTGCCCAACATGTTACATTAGAAGCTTGAATTTAGAAGGCGAATGATGCACTTTAAAACAAAAAGAGGCTTCAATTTAAAAAGGCTTTTCTTTCTTTTTTTTTTTTTTTCAAAAATACTGTAATTTTGTCAGCAGACTGTCATTACTTATTTTTATATACTTAAAAAATCCTTGTACAGGTTTTTATTTATTTAATTTTTTTGAGAAGGGCCAAATTTTCAGTAAATATTTTTTAGAACATGTAATACAAAAGCAAGTTTTTATTATTATTATTATTATTATTATTATTATTTATTGTACCTTAACCTATATAATTTATTAATGATACTTATAACGGAACAAGAAAAATAATCACAATGTGACTTTTAAACACCAATTTCATATATCACAGATTATGTATGATTCAAAAATATGATGTAAGAAAGGGGTGTGTGTGCATATTATATACACAGTATACATACATATATATATATATATATATATATATATATATATATATATAATGTGTGTGTGTATATATATACACAGACATACAGTGGTACCTTGACTTATGAGTGTCTTTTATAACGAAGTTTCCATGTTATGAACTTCATTCGCATCAAAAATCCGCCCCATCCAACGAGTAAAACTTTGATTTACGAGCTCTGCTGGGGAAATGGCTTTTCCGTGCCGATGAGCCTCGTATTCTTCCGCGTGTATTCCTCCACGCTCCGGGAACGCCTTGTGCAGTGCTTTTCAATTATTTTCTGTGATTCCCCCATATGAGGGGGGGCTTTAACATGTGACTATAAATACTATAAATTACTAATATATATAAATTGCTAAGTAATAATATAAACTGTTACTGTACTTCATATTGTTTGCTCGGTGATTTTTCCACCATAGGGAACACAGTGAGAGTGCCACTGCCACCTACTGTAGAGGATGCACAGTTACACTTAATTCTAGTACAGTATGGTAAAAAAAAACATGTTTCCCAGGGTCATAGAAGAAGGGCAAAAGCATGCACATGCCCCTCTCCGTGACATGCGATGCTAGCCACTCGCCTATTTTCGAACTGCGGCCCATGCGTATTTGGAGAAGGTGTAACACACTCTGTTGGAAACCACCATCCAGCTGGTGGTCACTGTGACTGATATGGAAGCGAGTGTACGCCGTCCCTCCCTCTTGTGAGAGCTTGGCCAATCAGCTCTCATGGACTCCCGGCATTAAGCCGGATTGGAGCCTGTAACCTCCGGGTTGATAGTCACGCACCCTGTCGATGTGCCACTTCCGAATAAAATAAACAAAAAGAACAGAATCTCTACATTTGATCTGAATTTTGAATCTTTAAAATATTGATATTGGTCTGTTAGAATGTGGTGAAAATGGAATATGTGCATTATTACATGTTTCTGCTGTACACCGAAATAAGTGAATCCAAAAAGATTTGTGTTTATTTTGTAGAACTTCATGTTCATGTGAAGGTTATTTCTCCTAATCCAGGAATTGTAATCAATAATATTGTTTGTTCTTCTTCACAAATAATCACCATCCAGCCAAAAATGTCAACAATTTTTTTTTAAAGATTATTTCTATTTATTCATTCAACACAAAATAACATACAAAATAAAAACAACAAGACAATTTTGTCTTCTCTTGCGTGAACTTTTGGATAAAACACTGGACTTTACATGCCTACCTGTGCCATCACTTATAAACTTCATAGCAAATAAAACAGCTCACGATGATGAAGATGATGCAACACAATCACTGTACAGTATATAAATATAATAATAATTAATACTCACACTTGTTTCCAGTAGTATTGCACACGCCACTGAGACGCCCCCAGCTTCAGCGCTTTCAGTGTAATGCAACATTAAAACATAACTCTGCCCTTAAACCTTTGTAACATGTTTATGCTAAAATGTTTGCGAAGTGTTTTAACGCCTGTGGTGCTAACGGGTCGGCTGGTTGTTCCTGTCTGCAGTTAGTGTCTGTGTGCTGCTCTGATGTCAATGCATTTGTTGATGTGTAAAAACTGCTTTACATGCTAATAGTTATATTTTAATCTTCGCTAACATTTCGTACAAGTCGTAGAGACGTTGACGCGTATGTATTCAGAGTCCCACAATGCCATGCGACGACACTAAGTTGACTTATGGATGAGTAAAGTGTAAAGGACGGAGTTGAACAGACTCCGATAGGGGGCGCTAATGTGCAAAGTGTTCAGGGTGGATTTTTGTCCTCCTCTACCCCACTCATTTTAGTCGTATCCAGTTCCCACCAACCAAGTGATGCCTACTTATCACATAGGACCTCCACAAATCAGGGGGTGGGTGGGGTGTAAGCATGCACGTGTCCTCTCTGTGACGTGTGATCTTGCCCGCCTCTTTAAGAATTGCTGCACATGTGCATCTGGGCACCCTCGGCAGGAATGCAGAATCTACCCTCTTCAGTATGAATGAGCTCAAAGATGCACACAGATTGATCGGTGTGATTGACAGGGGAGTGTATGCCATCCCACCCTCGGTCAATTAGCACTCATGGACTCCTGATCACAGAAGGCTGCGGAATCAACCTGGATTCGAACTTGCGATGTTTGGGTTGACAGTCACGCCCCTTTTAATGTGGGAGCCTCTGGATTTTTTTGTTCCTTTATATTTTCCTTTTTCCTTTTGTATTCGTTTTCGCTTTTACAGTTGAACCACAGTGTGAAAAACAAACCTTAATAAGCTTCAGCACATCGACGGTAACCTGTGTCCTACTCTGTGTGTATGTTTTAAATGGTTTAACCCTTTTTTTAAACGTCTGAAAAGGCATAAAGCATGAATATACATGAAAAGAAAAAAAAAATATGCCAAATAGATGGTGAAAACCACATAGAAATAGAAATACAGGCACTCTGTAAACACATTGGACGTTGATTCGGGCCTTTAGAGAAGGCGGCAGAGCATCCCAGAGTTAATCACGTACATCATAAACCACACACACACACACACACACACACACACACACACACACACACACACGGGTTGGTTTAGAAATACTCTATTATATTATGATAGCTGTGTTTAGAGTTATTAAAACAGTCGCTCTGGTTGCCGTGAGTGTTCCCCAGGCCACACTCGGGACACAGACTGGTCACGTGAAATTCTTGACAAGTCATTTACAAAAAAAAGTACAAAAGAATCTATACAGAATATACACAGATATTCTTTAGGGATGTTCCAGAGCTCACATGGACACGAGAAACTGAACAATTGTGGAAAAGCACCAAGGGAAAGCGGAGATAAAAATAAAAATAATAATAAGTTCGGGCAGGACAGCCGAGTCTTAAATCAGCCAATGAGTGTGGAGTGTTGAGTCACTGAATGTCCTGATTGGTGTAGCAGTCGAAACCATTTTCATCACAGCCGACCCCATCGCTGACCTCTGTGTCCGTCCACACACACACACACACACACGCGCGGACGTTACTACAGTCTGAGGAATTGAAATGTAAGGTAAACAAATACAGAACAAAGGCATCAAATATATGTTGGGTTACAAATGAAGTTGCAAGTAGTAATTTCCCACTTACAACTAGTAATTGCCACAGAACCTTACATCCCTGAGCTTGAAATTTCACCGGGTCACTTAACGGGACAGGGTGGAACATTCTGAAGGTTCTGTAAGCCTTCCGAGGTCGCTACTGAGTAGGAGATCACCACTTTGACTCGTAGAGCTGCGGCAGCCTTCAGAAATCACCTCCAAGTGTTCATAGACAATGGCGGCCACTATTTGGAGGATCGTCTTTAAATCATGATGAATAAAAACTAAATGAAATTTCATGTGTCTAAATAATTATCTGATTATCTTTCCTGATTTTTTTATTTATTTATTTACCAGTGAAATGTGGGTGGATTTATTGACTCACCCATTGGAATTAATTTTTTTTTTTAAGGTGGTATGGTGGCATAAGGGTAGGATGACTGACTCATAGTGAGAAGGTCCTGGGTTCAGAATCCGGACATTTTTTGAGTGGAGGATTCTTCCCGTGGGTGTGTGGGTTTCCTCTGAGGGCTCCAGTTTCCTCCCACAGTCCAAACACATGCACTCCAGGCTTAAATAGCACTTCCTCGGTTTAAAATAGCCCGAGATGTGTGTTATTGGTTGTGTGTGTGGCCCTGAGATGGCTTGGCCAGCTGCTCAGGGTGTACTCCGCCTCCCACATTTTTTATTTTAAAAGGTTCTACATTGATTTGTTGGCTCAGATTAAAAGCTTTACCAGGCCAGACTCGGTGTGTAGACTAGACGTTCACTTGCACGCTGCAGCCAGCGACCCGTCTGCATGAGAGTATTTATAAACACGACTGAACCAGATTTTAACCTGAACACCTTGATTTTAATAAAATTATTAAGGAAGCAATCTTACTGGCTGGTCCGATATTTGGGTTGAGGTGAATGGATAGATGGATGGATAGATGGATGGATGGATGGATGGATGGATGGATGGATGGATAGAAAGATGGGAGAATAGAAAGATACATGTATGGCTAGGAAGAAAGGTAGATTAAAAGATAATTGGATGAATGCATCAATCAGGGAAAAGGCAGAGAAGGGCAGATTGAAAAATGATTGGATGATGAATGGATGGATGGAAGAATCATGATTAAAAGATAATCAATTGGATGGATGGATGGATGGATGAATCGATAGGGGGGGAGGCAGAAAGAAGGACAGGTTAAAAGGTAACTGGATGTGTGGATGATGGACAGGAAAAGGGACAATTTAAAAATAATTGGTTGGAGAGATGCAAGGATGGATTGATGGGGAAAAGGCACAAAGGGAAGATATAGAAGGATGAATAAAAGCAGGAAAACGGATAGATTAGAAGATAACTGGAATCAAGAATGGAAGGACTGATGAAAGAATAAAAGGAAGAAAGGATCGATGGAAGAATTAAAGGAAGGAAGGATCGATAGAACAATAAAATGAAGGATTGATGGACAAATGGCCGGAAAGAAGGATTGATGGAAGGAAAGAAGGATCGATGGAAGAATAAAAAGGAAGGATCGATAAAAGAATAAAAGGAACGATTAATGGAAGAATGAAAGGGAGGAAGGAAGGATTGATGGAAGAATAAAAGAAAGGAAGGAAAGTTTGATAGAAGAATAAAAGGAAGGATTATTGGAAGAATGAAAGGAAAGAAGGATTGATGGAAGAATAAAAGGAAGCAAAGATTGATGGAAGAATGGAAGAATTGATGAAAGAATGGAAAGAAGGAAGGAAGGATGGATGACAGAATGGAAGGAAGGAAGGATTGATGGAAGAATGGAAGAAGGAATGACTGATGGAAGAATGGATGGAAGGATTGATGGAAGAATAGAAGGAAGGAAGGAAGGATTGATGGAAGAATGGATGGAAGGATTGATGGAAGAATGAAAGGGAGGAAGGAAGGATTGATGGAAGAATAAAAGAAAGGAAGGAAAGTTTGATAGAAGAATAAAAGGAAGGATTATTGGAAGAATGAAAGGAAAGAAGGATTGATGGAAGAATAAAAGGAAGCAAGGATTGATGGAAGAATGGAAAGAAGGAAGGAAGGATGGATGACAGAATGGAAGGAAGGAAGGAAGGATTGATGGAAGAATGGAAGAAGGAATGACTGATGGAAGAATGGATGGAAGGATTGATGGAAGAATGGAAGGAAGGAAGGCTTATGTACTGTACATTTTCCCCACTCTTGGTTACTCACCATGATGAGAACACTGGTCAAAACAACCCAGAGCCATTTATGAGCTACAACTGGAGGTGAAGGATGGAGCAGAGGATGGATGAATGGAGAGAGAGATGGCAGGATGCAGTGAGAAGTCGCAAGATGCGACAGGATGGTTGGGGTTGGTTCATGATGGATTGAGGTGGTGAAAGATGATGCAGGATGGAGCAGGGCGATGATGAAAGATGGCAGATGGTGGAGGATGGTTGGGGACGGTTCAGGAAGGAGCAGGATGGGAGATGAGATGATGGTGGAGGGTTTCTGCCGGGGTTAACCTGCTACTGTGGCTGACCTTCAGGAAACGTCACAACCACTCAGAGCCATGCGGACATGATGGGGCTCATGCACAAACACGAAATGAAAGGCATGGACAGACAACACACACACACACACACACAGTCATTTTTTTTTTTTACCAGAGAAGATGAGCTTCTCCTTCATGATGTTGACTTCTCGGCTTGATCTCCTGACGGCGGCACTCAGCATGATCTGCTCTGGGTTGTAGCTATGCATGCCACTCATCCTCCACCTAAATACACACACACACACACACACACACACACACACACACACCTCAGCACTGATGTCTTCCTGCATTGTCCTACTGACTGAAGTGAGAAGACTGTGCCTTGATGTTCACCTGAATTATTATTCGGAGTTTCAAAGAGCAAGCTGGTGGTTCTCAAGAATTCATTTATTCATTAAAAAAAAAAATACGCATTTCTTTTTTCCTCCAGATTGCATTTGAAATGTTATGGACCTTAAATATTGAAAATCATTTGTTCTTTATTTAAAAACAAAAACAAAAAAACAGCATTTCAAATAAACTGAAGACGCAAAACTGCAGCAGAGAAGTTTGAGTGTTATTATTTACGACACTGAAATATGACAAAATAAATACGAGACTTTCTTGTTCTTCTTATTATTTTAAAGTTTGATCATAATGATGCCACTTGCATCAAGTGACTGTGACAAACCGAGAGTCTGTCATTTAGGTGCAATGCATTATCTACCTGGAATATTTTTTTTATTATTATTATTATTATTACAACAGTGGTACCTCACCTTACAAAATTAATCCGTTCCAGAAGTGGTTTCGTAACCTGATTTTTTCGTAAGTTGAACCGCATTTTACATGTAAAAGGCCTGAATTGTTCCAAGGCCCCCAATACTACCCCCTGAACTCTTTAAAAATTATAAAAGTCTACCTTTTAAGGCCTCCTTCTGCTTCAATATCATACAGATGGTAGACGGGGTTCGGCCATATTCCTTTGCGATATCACTCAACCGCATGTCACGAGCCCGCCTCTTCTTTTCACTCGCATCGCTAATCACTTTCATGGGGCCCATGATGAATGACGAAAAATAAAGTTGCAATGAGTACACTCGAAAAACTAACGAAACTAAACGAAACTCTGTCCTTTACGCATGTTAAAACTCCGTGACAAACAATGTGTCGAAGGCACACGAAAAGCATCATGGGAATCATGGAGATGCAACTGCCTCCTAGCCAATGGGAGGCCAGTGGGGCAGGGTGTTGGGAGATAGCCAACTCTATTGCGCCAATTTCAAAACAAAATACAGGATGCTACAAATGTATTTACATTTCAGGAGATTCGGGCGGCTGTGAAGACAAGCACGCATTGATCGAATTTCAAATGTTGCGTTTCATAACGTGAATTTTTTCGTATCCAGAGATGGAAATTTTAGGTGTTTTGTAACTTGAATTTTTCATTAGTTGGGTCTTTCATAAGGTGTGGTATTATTATTATTATTATTATTATTTCCAAAATAGTGGACCAATCATATTGCACCATTCTTGTTTATAACAATAATTTTTCTTAAAAAAAAAAAAGAAAAAAGTAACCGTAGCATTCCATCATCAATTATACTTTTAATTTTTATGTTTTTTTTTCTATCATTGTTTTCTGTAACCGCTCAATCCTAATTAAGGTCGCGGGGAGGCTGGCGCCCATCCCAGTACACCCTGGACAGCTTGCCAGGCCATCGCAGGACAGAAACACACTGACGACTGTTTGGCTGTTTTTTTTTAATAATAATATCTAATTTACATTTTTCGAGGTGGGGTCTTTCTAATTTGTTTAAAGAAAGAGCGCACACACACACACACACACACACACACACACACACACACACACACACACACACACACACACACACACCCTTTCATTCATTAATTTTCTCAACCGTTTAATCCTAATTAGGGTCACAGTGAGGCTGGCGCCAAGCTCAGCCGTCTGAACGAGGGCGGGGTCCAGCCAAGCCATCTCAGGGCCATTCACAACCATTCACACATAGGGATGAATTGGAACAGTCAATCAGCCTACACTGCATATTTTTAGACTGTGGGAGGAAACCAGAGTACCTGGAGGAAACCCACTGAAACAACAAGAAAGCACACAAACTCCACAAACTCCACACAGAAACACTCTCGACCTCATGCTCTGGGCAGATGTGCCTTTACAGCACCAGGCTTCCGTCCGTATTTTACATCCCGAATGCCATTCATTTTCTGAACCGCTTGATCCTAATTAGGGTCACGTGGAGGCTGACACCCGTCTCAGCCGACTCTGGGGGAGGGTAGAGTACACCCTAGACCGACTCTGGGCGAGGCTAGAGTACACCCTGGAGAGCTCACCAGGCCATCGCGATGCGGAAACACGCCAACAGCTTTGCAGCTCCCCTTGTCAAGAGTCAGCAATGGTTCTTTTACATGAACCTCACACCATAGACAGTGGGAGACATGGCCGGCCTATGATAACCCACTTAGCTGCACTGGGGGGGGGGCAGCCACAATTTACTGAAATTATTTGAGCTTTTCATGCGTTTTAGTCACTACATGTTCGGTGACAGGAAGTCGGGAAGTTTAAATATTTTTGTCTGACAGTATCTGGTTAGTGAGATTATTAAATATTATAACACTGAAGCCTGGTGAGAGGGCACACTGATATGAACTCACCGTTGGCCTGCGATGACATGGATTGTCCTTCATTGTGGCATAAGGGTGGGTGTGTGTGTGTGTGTGTGTGTGTGTGTGTGTGTGTGTGTGTGTGTGTCTGTGTGGCTCGGTTTGAGCTCAGGCCCACTACTATAAATACCTGACTTTTAGTGCAGGTTCATGTGATTAATGCACAGCCACCATCCATCTCAGACCCGGCACCTCAGTCGCTCCACCAGGAGAAATTTACATCTCAAATCCAATGGGAGTGAAAATAAAAAGCTCAGCGTTCAGGCAGGAAGCTTTAAATAATCCTGTCGGGGGCTAATAGGCTACTGACAGGAACAAGGCTCAACACTGCCCTATAGTGGACGCAATAAGAAGTGGCTTATATATAAAACTTGTATTAATCAGAGTTCTATCTGCTGTCATCAACTTTTTTTTAATTTAATTAATTATTGATAAACAAAGGATGACGCTAAGAACATTACAGGGATGTCAAAGTCCTCAGTTTTGGTTTAAATCATCTGATCTCACCACATAATCATATCAGGGGATCATCGAGAGACTGCTGCCTACATCAGGACTGATATCAGTGTGTATTTTTCACAAAAAAAAAAAAAACAAACAAGAAAAGGATTTGATTTCTGTTAAATAACATTAGTAGCTACCAGTTGGGAATAGTGCAATCTGATTGGTCTGCTCTCTTTGGATTATAAATCAATATTCAGAGTGGATAATGCTTGAATGGAAAATGATAGACACTCACAGGAAGTCATGGTCACTTAGAGCAGGCGGCGGCATTATTATCATTCTTTAAAGTACAAAAATAAATAAATCTCATTTTATTTGTTTTTTTGTGTTTCAGTGCAGTATATACTAAACGATTAAAATAAACTGAGTAGGATAAACAGATGGCAATAACTGTATAACGTTTTTTTGTTGTTGTTGTTTTTTTCTGGGTTCGGCGAGGGCTAGTTGGCAGTTCCAAATTGTCCCAAGGTGTGGATGTGAGCGTGAATGGTTTTGCGTTGCCCTGTAATGAGTTGGTGAAATGCTCAGAATTGGCTGCAATAGACTCCGACCTCCACGTGGCCCTAAATAGTAGGATTAAGCAGTTCAGCAGTGAATGAGAGAACGAGTGAGTAATCAATCCATTTTCCATCCCTTCATTTTTTTAGTTTTCATTTGCTATTGATTATAAAAGTTGATCCTGACTCATATTAGCTTGTATCAGCCGACTATATCGACACGCTGATCTATCAGTCGAACTTTTACAACATAAGCCTTACTTAAGCATAGTGATGATACACTATAGAGTATGAAGCATCGTTTGTCGAGACACTTAATCCGACTGAGATAGTGATAGTGCCTATCTCATCCAACACTCAGCAAAAGTGGAGTAGGGTACACCCTGTACAACTCACCAGCCCATCGAAGGGCAACACACAACCACTCACACGTCCGCCTAGGGGCAGTTCGGATCAGAAACGTTAGCCTAGCGTGCATGTCTTTGGACTGTAGGACGAAACCGGAATACCCAGAGGAAACCCATACAAGCACAGGAAGAGCATGCAATGCCACACAGAAGTGCCCTCGCCAAGCCTGGGCCTCGAACCTAGGACCTTCTTGCTGTGAGTCAAACTTGTTAAAAACTACACCAACGCACCGCCCTATACATGCATTCATACAGCATGAATTTACTGTAATTTTATAATGATCACTGCTGCATTTTTTATGTCTTATTGAACATATGGAATCAGTTTACAAATAAAACTATCCTAGAATCATTTTATAATAGTTTCATTTATAATTGAATGCAATTCATAATTTAAATACTTAGATATTTATTA
>CM045747.1:6193081-6233081 GCA_024760905.1 Plotosus lineatus | reverse complement strand
ATGTAACTGAACTGGGATGAAGGAGGGGCACGTTCAGTCTGTTGTTTGTAAACAATGGACGCGGTGTCATTATGTCACTGCGTTATTACATCAGCGTACTACGTAGGTACATCTAAACTCAAAATTGTACTTTTTTTTTGCCCCCCCCGTAAAATAATTAAAAAAAAAACAAAACAACATAAAACGGATGAACGTAACTCGGGGAGCGTCTGTTTCTATGTATATATACAGTATATAAATATTTGTGTGTGTGTAAGTTGCTCTGGCTAAGTGTGTCTGCCAAATGCTGTATATGTAAATATCTGTACAAAAAAAAAAGGCAGAATATCTGTTGGGCCTCAGTCTGCGTGCAGTGTGTAACTTTCCTGTAATACCATTCACACAGTTATACTGACAAAGTCCTTACTTCTGGAAGATGAAAATCCCCAAAACCAGAATGATGGAGATGAGGTCTGTGGCAACCCAAATCAAGCGGTACTCCTGGGGACTCTGAAAGAGAAGCAGTGTTGAATGATGGAGCAGACACTAGATGGCACTGTGACACAACAAAACACTTTTACTTGCCGGAAGCCAGGACAATCACGAATGTTTTTAAAGTTTGCTAAGTTGATGTTTATTGATCTCTTTGCAACACTCAAACCTCAGAAACTTCTCTCACTGCTCTGGTGAACAGTAGATGTCATGCTGAAAAAACAACCACATGGCATCTTCTTCCCAATTTCTGGAAACAATGCAACAGTCCCGGCAACGCCCCAGCAACGCCCCAGCAATGCCCCGGCAACGCCCAAGCAACACCCCGGCAACACCCCGGCAACACCCCGGCAACGCCCCGGCAACGCCCCGGCAACGCCCCAGCAACGCCCCAGCAACGCCCCAGCAACGCCCCAGCAACACAGCACTTCCTAAAATCTGATCACTTGCTAGCTTTGATGTATTTTGTGGCAGAGTTAATTATTAACATTTCATTTCAATTATTCCTTCATTCATTCATTTGCTGAACACCTAATAAAACTCAGTAAAAAAGGCTGGAGCCTATCTTAGCCAACCCTAGGCAAAGATAAGGTACAATCTAAACCGCTCACTCATCTCATCTCATCTTCTTTTGTTTGATCCGATGTCGAGTCGCAGGGGAGGCAGAAGTCCCTCTCCCCAGTCACTTCCTCCAGCTCTTCCATAGGGGACACAGAGGTGCTCCCAGATCAGCCACGAAATATAGATATATAAAACGATATATAACGATCATATATAGATATATAATCACGATATATAAAACTGTGTCTTCTTTGTCATCTCGGTTGGACATGCCCAAAACACCACACCAGGGAGGCGTTCAGGGGGCATTCTAACCAGACGCCCGAACCACCCCGACTGGCTCCTCTCAACACGGAGTTGAGTAGCAGCGGTTCTACTCCGAGTTCCTCTCAGACCGCTCAGCTTCTCACCAAAAAACTCTAAACAGCTCGCCGGTATAACGCAGGGTCAAAACAAACACATGCACGACCATCACCACTCATATTTACACCTAGGGGCAATATGGAACAGAGAATTATAGACGAATGTGCAGGTCTTTGGAATGTGGGAGGAATCCGGAGTACCCGGACGACACCCACACAAGCACAGGGGGAACTCGCACAAAAAAAAAAAAAAGCCTTGGCTGAACCTCAGACTCAAACCCAGGACTTTCTTGCAAAACACGCCACCCTCTGCTTCAATTCGATTGCTATCAAAGTCCTTTGTGCTGTAGGGTGGAGTTTGAAGTCCAAATAAATGAAAGACTATTGTTGGAAAACCCGTTTGTGTTTCTCCATCTGTTTCTTATTCTCAGTCATAGTGTGTATGGTAGTATTTTTGCACAGTTAGATGAGGGTGCCAATAATTATAGACAGCGCAGGGTCAGGCTCTCACCATTAACCAGAGTGGTGATAAAACTTTCCTGAGGATCTGCGGTGCTTCGGTGGAGACGGAGTGCACGCCACTGCACCAGAGTACAGAAAACAGCCACGGCTCATTCACAGTGTACAACGTCACGTTCACGTTACCCGCCGTGTACCTCCTATGAAACACACACACACACACACACACACACACACTTATTACACCATGCCTATTATTTAAACTCCATAGTCATGTCATTTTCTGAAACTCTTTGTCCTTTATTAGGGTTGAGAGTAGGCTGGAGCCTATTCCTGCCAACTCTGGCTGAAGTTAGAGTACATCCTGAATCATCATGAGGCCAAAACAACACACAGAGCCATTCACACTTGCACCCAGGGGCACTTTTGAATACCCAATTAGCCAATTAGCAAGTCTTCCTTCTTACTGCTTGGAGTTAGCATGTTAGCGCTAACCAGGCGGCTCTTCGGTTCATCCTGGCCTTATATCCCCAACAACACTGGACTGAAATAATTCGATGGTATCTTCAGAAATTACACGTCAAGTCACATTTGGTGGAGAATTATCAGCCTGCGGTGAGTAACACGCCGTCAGTTCTTGGTGGTTCCTGATGCTGGTGATTAGAAATGGGGTGAAACTCATATGCTTACTTTGTGGATTTAAAAAAAAAAGACATGATTTCGAAAATCAACTTGTAAGGAATAATACATTAAACACCACACACACACACACACGCACACACACACACGCGCACACACACGCGCACACACACGCACGCATGCACGCACGCATGCACGCACGCATGCACGCACGCATGCACGCACTCACTCACAGACACACGCACACATATATGCACACACACACACACACACACACACACACACACACACACACACACACACACACACACACACACGCGTATACACGCCAAGACACACACACAAGTATACACGCGCACACACACACAAGTATACACGCGCACACACAAAACCACTCATATGCACAGGGGCTAATTTCAAACAGCCAGTGGCACTAATGTGTATTTTTTTTGGACTGTGGGAGGAAACCGAAGTAGCCGGAGGAAACCCACGCAGGCACAGGGAGAACATGCAAACTCCACACAAAAACACAGGAGGCTCGGACTCAAACCCAGGACCTCTATGCTGTGAGGCGGACAAGCTAACCGCCGCGCCGCCCCGAGTCAGATCCTGTTGTCATTGATGTTATAGTCATGATAAACAGCGTCTCCTCCTCACCTGGTTGTGTCTCTTAAGAAAAATGACTTGTGGAGAAATCTTGAAAGAAAGAAAATCGTTCAATATGATAAGCAGACAGATCGACCCAGACAACCGCAGCCCATCTTTTAGTACGAATCGATATCTTATTCACTGAAACGTCTACAGAATAATTATAAATGATTACAGCAAACTTTTGTGTCATGTTTTGAACATCTGTCTACAAAAATCAGAAAACAATCAAATGCATGCAAGTTTCATTCAGTCATGTGCCGAACCACTTTCCTTACACGGAGCCTATCTCAGTCAACCTAAACAGCACCCTAGAACATCGCAGGGCCATCACGCATACGCAGACACACATCCACTCACACTTGGATTTGTCTCGAGGCAGTTTGGAACAGAAAATTAGCCTAATGAGCATGTCTTCAGACTGGAGGAGGAAACCGGGGACTCCAGCAGGAAACCCACACAAGCATTGAGCGAACATGCCAACTCCTCACAGAAACGTCCTGATTGTGCGCAGGACTAGAACCCAGGACCTTCTTGTTAACCACTACACCACCATGCTGCCCACTGGGTGTCACAGCCTCCATTCATTCATTCATTTACTGTCTACCACGATTAACCCTAATTAGGGTCGCGGAGAAGATGGCGCCCATGTCAGGCGACTCTGGGTGTGGACTGAGTACATTAGTCCATCACAGAGCCAGACACAACTATTTATACTGACGCTCACACCTGGGGCATGTTCTTGGACTGTGGGAGGAAACCGGAGTACCCAGAGGAAACCCATGCAAAGTCCACACAGAAACACCCTGTGTCTGGGAACCGAACCTAGGACCTTCTTGCTGTGAGGTGGACATGCTGCGCCAATGCATCACCTGTCAAACACGACTTCATTCATAATAAAAGCAAAAAAAAGAGTGACCTGTTCGTGTGTGTGTGTGTGTGTGTGTCTCACCGTATATCCTCTTCACTGACATGGTTGTAGCGCAGCAGTAATCTGCTGATGCCTTTGTCATGGAGATTCTCTAGTGTCTGTATTTTAGTGGAGATCTGCTGGAAGCCAGGAGCCTGCTGCCGCACCAGCTCTCTGTCTTGGTCCACACTCCACACCACCTACACACACACACACACACACACACTTCATTAACAACAGAACATTTGTTTTGTTTTCCTTTTTTTTTTGTTACTTAAAAAAATCCACCCACAAACATTAATACACTCAACACTGCCCCCTGCTGGTGTGTTGCGTGTATTAACGTGTGTAGGAGGGTGGTTTGTTTTTTTGTTGTTTTGTGTTCGAGTTTATTATTTTTAAAAAATACACCCACACCCATTAATACACGCAACACACCAGCAGAGGGCAGTGGTGCACAAACCCAAATGCCCTCAGGTGATTGAGTATTGTTTAAAAAAAAAAAAAAAAAAGAACATGTTTTAAAATCATGAATAAAGAAAGATGGAGTTGTGATCCACACCAGCTGCTGAGAGATGCCTGAGTGCAGGACAGTGGTCAGGGTAAGGTTAACCCAGTCCATGTGATGTGGATGTTCCAGTGGGGGTCTGCGGAGGATAAATAGCACTGATGTGTTGAAGTGGGCTGCCAGTTGTAGCATCTGCTCCAGACTGCACACCGTTTGATTCCCCATTAACCAGCGTTCTCGGTCAGACATGTACTGCACCGTCCAGTACGGGTTGTCCTGCAGGACAGAAAACACCTCCATCACTTTATCCTCCATATCTGCCCATTCATCTCTCCGCTTTTCTATCCATCCATCCTTATACCTTTGTGCAACATCTAGCTATTTATCTTTCCATCCATCCCTTCATCAATCCTTTCTTCTGCATTTCTGTCCATCCATTTTCATTGTATATATCAGTTTATCCATCCATCTATCCGTCCATTAATCTATCCTTTCATACAGTTATCTTTCCATCCACCCATATATTTGTCTTTCAAGCAATCCTTCTATTTATGTTTCTATTCACTCATCCATCCATCCATCCATTTATAAATCAGACTTTGTATTAAACCATCCATCCATCCATCCATCCATCCACGCAGCCTGTTATCTATCAAACTGTCTACCTGCTTTTCTGCCCTTTAATACATTTATCATTCAAGTCATCTATATAGTCATCCATCCATACATCCATTCTTTTAAACAATTATTTTTACATCTGCCAAACTATCTGTCTTTCTATCCATCCATCCATGCCTACCAATCTCACATGTACGGTTCCACTCATCTAATTATCCATCCATCCATCCAATGCTTGTCGATTATTTTTCCATCTGCCCATTCCCCTACCTGGCTCCACATCTATCGGTTTATCTTTCCATTCATCCATCCATTCCTTTCATCTACTTATGTTTCCATCTGCTCAATTTTCCACAGCTCTTCCCATCCATCCTTTTATCTTTCTGTTTATTCATTTATCCATCTACCCATCCATCCATCCATCCATCCATCCATGTCCATTCATACAGTTGAGTACCTTTAGAAACCACTGGCCAGCATTGAGCATGCTCAGTTCAGTCCAGTTGAAGAATGAGGCGTCGGCATTCTGTCTCTCAGGAAACACTTTGCTCACATCTGTGGTTCTCCTCAGGGTGCGATCCCTCATCAGGAAAGGAACTCCATCTAGACTACAACAAAAGAGCATTTAACACTAACAGATAACAGATTAAAGTCTTCCGGCGAGGACAAAATCATAACCAGAACCCTGTCATTGGCAGAGCGAGAGCCTGATCCGATACATACTAACAAAGGCTTGGGTTCGATTCCCAGCTCGGGCCGTTTCTGTGTGGAGTTTGCATGTTCTCTCCGTGCTTGCGTGGGTTTCCTTCAGGTACTCGGCTTTCCTCCCACAGTGCAAAAACATGCACAGTGATTTAATTGGCTTCTCAAAATCACCCCGAGGTGTGAGCATGGACGTGAATATGAGTGTAAATGGTGGTGGTGGTGTGTGTGTGTGTAGATTTGGAATATAATCACAGTATTGTTTATACAGGTTACTCTCGGTGACTCTCAAGGTTTGTGTATCTGAGAGAAGCTCATCCCCTTTATTCCATCTTCTTATCCATCTATCATCCAGACATGACAAAACACACGTCTCTTTGAGCACACACACACACACACACACACACACACACACACCTCTGCAAGTCTAAATGGTGTATTGATCTGTACTTTACTCTGAGGAGGATGGACTGGAAGTATGTGAAAGAATAAATGAATAATTACCTGATGGCCACCTCAGCCTCCAAACCGCTGACGTTCTTCTGCAGAGCTCTCTGGAAAGACAGCAGCGTGTTCTCTGGAGCCAGCTGACAGGAAACGGAAAAAAAGACACATAGGGAGAGTTAACCTTCAAACCAACAGTTCAATCAACCACTGTGAGATTAAGCATCAGGGGATGAAGCAGCAGATAAAAACAAAGGGAATAAATTAAAAAGAATCATTAAAAAAACAGCAGTTGAATAAAATGTAAGAGCCTGGGAGCAAATACATCTTGCACATTAAAAGAAAAGAAAGAAAGAAGAAGAAGAAGGAATAATGGATAGAAGGGGTTGGGTTTTTGTTTAGCATCCCCCCTCTCACCCTCCAACTGCCCCCTCCCCCCCAAAGCAGATGAGCAGAGCGAGAATCTCTCTTTTTTTTTTTTTAAGTTATTCGGGTATCATTAATAGCTCCCAGCCGAGGAAGCTCCTGGAGGCCGCGCAGCATCATGTCTTCGTGCAGGAAACAGTTTGTTCACATGCAACCCCATGAATCACGTCACTCCTGCAGGCTTCAAAGCAACAGTAAGTGGGATTTAATATCAGGTTTATGGCGTTTCACCAAGGCGTAAATCCAAAAATTATGCAGAAGAGACACGTGATTTCTCAGCAACTTCTCTCACAATCAATAAAGTGTGTGTGTGGGTATCTGCTTCTCCTCTAATAGACTTTACACTCTTCAGCCAAAACCAGCACTGGGTTTGAAGCTTATTTCAAACTTCTCGACTTAGGACCGCTATAGGACTATTCAACTGTTAACCACTCAAAAAATAATAATAAAGGGATCCCTCGCTACTTAGTGCTTCAAATCATGCGGCTTCAGTGCATCGCGTTTTTAAAAAAATATTAATCGACAGTGATCCCCCTTATTTTGTGGTTAATGGGAACCAGCTCCCCCCACCGAAATGTGAAAAACTACGAAATGACTTCTGCCAATTCTTAAGGACACCCACCCACCCATATATTACATAAAATTTATATAGAAGTTAATTTTAAAGTGTTCTATGCATGTTAATGTTATACAGGCAACGTGTATTAATATATAAATAAATTATACACCTTATAATGACAATAAATATATGTATATCTTCTTCTCTTTTGGCTTTTTCCCCTTTCTCGGGAGTCGCCACAGCGAATCATCTGATTCGGCATAGGTTTTTACATCGGATGCCCTTCCTGTCACAACCCTTTAGCAAGGGACAGAAACACACCAACGGCTCTGCAGCTACTCTTTACGAAAGTCAGCAATGGTTCTTTTACATGCCTCACACCATAGACAGTGAGAGACATGGCCCGGCTTTGATAACCCAGTTAGCTGCACTGGGGGCGACAGTGACAACCTTGTGGAGAGTGGGACTCGAACCCCCAACCTTGGGATCAGAAATCCAGTGCCCTATACCACTAGACCATCACTGCCCCCTAATAAATATATGTATATACATACTGTATAACAAATCTTATAAATAACAAATCCACGGCCACGTCGAGGAGGAGAATCACTGGCGGCACTGGTGCTTGGTTGGGGCTCGTCAGCGCCACCAGAGCCTTTGCTTTAGTACATATCATGTTAGTGTCCAAACTCACATTCTTTTTACGGCAGTCCGTAATCCACAATGATAAGGCATTTTCACAACTGTTATGGTCTGTGCTAGTTGGTAGCGTTTAACTCTCTTAATAAACGCATGCACTGGTGAGGGGTGTGGCTGTTACCGCAGGCGAAATCAAGCGAACACACCTGAATTCACTCAGCCATCAGGCGTTATTACGAGCGCCGTGCTCGACCAGTTTTCGTGTTGATACTCTCCCAGTGATTTTGTTTTTTGTTTTTACCCTCACCACTACGGTGAACACACTTTTTCCCACACCCGAGTGCTTCTCCTGAGCTCAATAAAAGTCATTGCTTCATGAGGGAGGAAATGTGTGGATGCTGGGAAATATAATCTCAACCAATCAGCTTGCTGCATTCACAGCCAATCAGAAAACACGCAAGTCAAGCAGGAGAACAGAGCATGCTGGGTAGCGTAGTTCAATGTACATGTAATGCTGTAGAGCACGTGAATTTTGAATAATCTTTAATTTTTTAATTTCCCGATGGGGAATCCAGCGATATAAGTAGGAAACTTGAAGTGGCGGGGATTACTGTAATTAAAAAATCAGGAAATTAAGGAAGAATAGGGAAAAAGTTAAGGAAAATGCTGCAAAACAAGGCCAATTATGCAAAAAAAACCCACCAAACAAACAAAAACAAAAAAAACAACCCAAAACCCCCAAACAAAACTACAGTGCTTACATTTTTATGTGAGGTGCGCATCTGTGTGTGCGTCCACGTCCGTATGTGTGTATTTATATTTTATTTACATCTTATGCATCATTTTTTTATGTTTAATTGTGATTATAAGCATTTATAGCGTTGAATATGTATTAATTGATATTTTATCCATATTTCCATGTATGTATATGTCAGCCGGGGTGGGGTAGGGTTTAATCCTACTTCGTGGAATTCGGCGGGTGCAGGGGGATCTCGGCCCCAATTAACTGCAGAAAGTGCAGGATCCCCGTATTTACAAATATGCTTTCTAACTAAAATCTGATCCATCCATCTGTCTTTCTGTAAATCTATCTATCTGACTTTCAATTCATCTATCAGTCTGTCCATCCATCCATCAATTCATCTGACTTTTGACCGATTGTTCCATCCAACTATCCATCCAACCATCCATCCATTCTACTTTCAATTCTTCCATCTGTCCATCCATCCATCTGACTTTTGATCGATTGCTCCATCCATCCATCCATCCATCTGACTCCTGATCAATTGTTACACACATACATCCATTCAACTTTCAATCCATCCATCCATTCATCCCGTCCATCCATCCTCCCATCCATCCATTCATCTATCCATTCAACTTTCAATCCATCCATCCGTCCATCTCCATTTGATTTTTGATCGAATGATTTATTGTCCCATCCATCCATTCATCTATCTGACTTTCAATCCATCCATTCTTCCATCTGTCCATCTGCTTTTTGATCGTTCATTCCATCCATCCATTTAACTTTCAGTCCATCTGTCCACCTATCTCTATTTGACTTTTGATCAGATGATCAACCACCCCATCCATCCATCCATCTATCCATCCATCCATCTGACTTTTGATCAATGCATCCATCCATCCAGCCATAATTTTTGCCTTTATATTTTTCCATCCATCAGTTAAGCCATGCATCCAGTGTATCTTTCTATCTATCTACATCTGTTTTTCTATTAATCCATCTATCCACTATCCATCCATTCAAATTTTGATCCACCCATCCATGCACAGTAGGTTAATTGGTCATTGTAAATTGCCCGTAGGTTCGCATCGTGCATAAGGCAATGGCAAACCACTGCACTAATCCTACCAAGAAAACCTCCATGAAGATGATAACCGGGGTGTTATCCTTCATGGTGGTTCACCAATGGTCGTCCAACAACTCAGGCACTAGATAGATAGATCTACTTATCTTTTTGTCCACTATCCATCCATTCAAATTTTGATCCACACATCCATCACTTCAGATTTTGTATTTCTACACTCATGAGATGAACCATGTATCCAGTGTATCTATTCATACCTCTGCAATACCTGTCTGGCTATGCATCCATCTTTTTATCCACCGTCCCTCCATCTGTCTGACTGTTTATCCACATCTATCTGCGTTACCATCCATCTATAGGGCCATTCATCTCACACTTAATTATCATTCCTTGATCTGTCCTTCTAACCATCTATCTATCAATCTATATAAAACATTCTATTCATCCTTTCATCCATTTGTCTGACCATCCATCCATCCATCCAGCAATTTCTCCATTCCGGTTTTTCATTTCTTCATCCATTACTTAAGGCAGGGGTCCCTAACCCCCGGTCCATGGACTGGTACCGGTCCACAAACAAAATCTTTCATGGTACAAATTACATTTTTATACATTATTATATTCGAGCTTCCAGATGTTATTTTGAAAAACGAGTGTTTTTGACATTGCCACAGAAGCACTCAAAGCGCTTCTTCCATTTCCAACCACATATATCTTTGTGAGGCGGGGTTTTCTGGCCACCAAAATAAGACTACGGAGTAGAATCTAACCGGTCCGCGGGAAAATTTTCATACATAAAACTGATCCCTGGTGCAAAAAAGGTTGAAGACCACTAAGGCATGCAACCACTGTATCTATTCATATACAGTATGTGTCTTTCTATTCATCTCTCAGGTCCATCCCTCCATCATCTGTCTGAGTATGCATCCACATATCTCCATTACTGATATCCTTCAGGGTTGCACGGAAGCTGGATGTGTAGAGTTGGGGTATACTATGAACAGGTTTGTATCTATACATCCATCTCAAGTTTATTTATCTACTATATAAGTATATTTTCATCTCTCCATCCATTCATCCATCCATTGTTGGTTTGTCTAGACATTTGCCTTTCAGATTACATAAGGTGGATCTCTCCAGATCGAGAAGTGTAGTGTGTGTGTGTGTGTGTGTGTGTGTGTGTGTGTGTGTGTGTCTGCGAGAGAGAGAGAGAGAGAGAGAGAGAGAGAGAGAGAGAGAGAGAGTAATACACACAAGCTCTGATCTGCCCTGTATGCCGCAGATGCTGATTTATGCGATAATAAACACAACTACACCCACAAGCACTCAGACACACGCCCACACCCCACACACCTACACCCTACTCACCCACACACCAGCTCAGTTGTTCCTAGTTACATGCAGAGCAGGTCTTTCAACTGCAAAACTCAATATGTTTTTGCCTGAATTTTAAATCCATGCTGAACGTGATCAGGTAATTATTGAACATTTTCACAATCTCTAAGAGTCAGTCCAGAAAAACAGACCGGCTCTCACACCTAGGGGCAATCTGGAACCACCAATTAGCTGACTGTTCAGAGCATGGGGAGAACTTGAAAGCTCCACACAGAAATGTCCTAACCTGGAAATAGGTCCTTCTTGCTGTGAGGCTGACATGTTACCCACCGTGCCGCCGTTCCATCCACTCTTAGTTTCTTCTACAGCTAAAATGATCTCAATGCTGGACTCACCGTGGGAGCGCCACGCTGGCCGATGACAGCAGGCTGCGCTTTAAGGTTGTGTCGGTCCATAATGCAGGGTGATGTGATGGATAGCGGGGTCAGGTAGAGGCTCAGAAGTATCACCAGGTAGACAAGCAGGACTAGTACCTGAAACTCTACGGCACACATCACAGACTTCTGGTCAGCACAATTTTACACCGGATACATGCTGAGCTTTCGTTCTTATTGTGTTTTACAGATTCATCAAAAGAAAGCAACATGCACAAATTTAAATATAGACCACATAATATCCAGAAGAAGATGCAAACTGCTGTAGTCAGATTGTTTTAGATTCTTCATGAAGGTAATTATTATTCAAAGCCGCAATTTTAGTGCAGTGCCAAATAAAGAGGATTTAAGGACTCCGCCCTTCACAGTGACAATGAAGAAAGGGAAGTGTCGACTGAGAAAGGAATAAAACACATAAAGGTGAATCTCACTGGGCATGCGGCACATTCACCACCCAAACCAAATGCTCGCCAAAGTCACGCACTTACTGTTCTCCGAACGGTCTGCAAACATTCTTTGTGGCCATCAACTATTCTGCAGTCACTCACCCCCCTCAGGAATGTGGCGACTTATTGAAGAATATTTGTAGAATACGTGGTGAACAGTTCACAAGCTATGTACAGTTGGTGAACAGACGTGGTCACATGACCATGGCACTATACAAAGGTAACTCAGCATGTGTTTGGCATTTGACAAACCTCTTAATCCTATTAAGATCACACGGAGGCTGGAGCCTATCTCAACTGACAATGGGTGAATGGAGGAGGAGTATACCCTGAACAGCTCGGCAGAGCATTGCAGAGTAACACACACAACTATTCACACTCACATACACACCAAGGGGCAATTAGGAACAGCTAATTAGCCTAATATGCAAATGTATTATATATATATATATATATATATATATATATATATATATATATATATATATATATATATATATATATATATATATATATACACATTTGTACAGTTGGAGGAAACCGGAGGACTCACAGGGACAACATGCAAACTCCACAAAGAAACACCCTCACTGAACAGGACTCGAACCCATGACCTTCATGCAGTGAGGCTAACGCCACAGTGCCACCATTTGGAATTGAAGAAATCTTTTAAACGCATGAATGTATTAATGAAGGGCAGTGGTGGCCTGGATCACTGATCCTGAGGTTAGGGGTTCAAGCCCCAGTCTCAACAGGTTGTCACTGCCCCCCCCCAATGCATCTAACTGAATTATCAAAGACCAGCCATGTCTCTCACTCTCTATGGTGTGAGGTTCATGTAAAAGAACCATTGCTGACCTTCGACAAGAGTAGCTGCATAGCCATCAGCGTGTTTCTGCCCTGTGATGACCTGTGACCTGGCAAGCTGTCCATGGTGTACTCTGCCCTGGGCCAGAGTTGGCTGGAATGGGGACCTGTAACCCTAATTAGGATTAAGCAGTTACAGTGAATGAATTAATGATTAAAAGTTTTTAATCCCAAGACAGCAGACCAATCGGATCACGCCGTTCCTGTGTAATATAAAAACTGGATAATTATAGAACTGATTAAATAAATGTAGAAAAACAAATAATTAAAAAATCTAATTTTTTGTAGTAAGTTCACATGTAATACACACTAAAACAATTATTCTCCTCGAGTGGCCCAGTGGTTGGTATGTTCACCTCACAGCAAGAAGTTCACGGGTTTGAGTCCCAGGCTCAGGGCATTTGTGTGTGGAGTTCACATGCTCTCCCAATGCTTTCATGGGTTCCCCTGGGTACTCTGGTTTCCTTCCACACTCAAGTAAGGCTGATTGGTAGTTTCAAATGGCCTCTAGCTATGAGAGTGAGTGTGTGTGTGTGTGTGTGTGTGTGTGTGTGTGTGGTCCCTGCAATGGTCTGGTCACCTGTCTAGGGTGTACCCCATCTTTGCCCAAAGTCACCTGGGATAGGAACCAGCCTACCGGCAACCCTAATTAGCTTTAACTGGCTTAAAAAACTCAATATTGGACAGATATCGCTGAATCGTCCCCTGTGTGTTCTGTCTTGGGGAGAGGGGGCTGCTCAGTGATGTCCAGACATACATCTGTATGAATATTTACTGCAGAAGCAATAACATGTTACAACAAAAGCATTTATTTAAAGATGTGATTTGTAGCTGCACTGCTATTAAAGAAAATCAATCCATAACATCTGGCTAAGCTGACACGGTGGTGTAGCAGTTAGAGTGGGTTAGCATGGGGTTCCTCTGGGTACTCCGGTTTTCTCCCACAGTACGAAAACACACACAGTAAATTCATTGGCTGTTCCAAATCTACCCTATGTGTGAGTGTGATGGTTTTATTATAAGTGTTGACCTGGCAATGGCCTGGCAGTTGTCCAGGTTGTACCCTGCCCTTGCTCAAAGTCAGCTGAGATGGGCGCCAGCTTCCCCATGACCATAATTAGGATTAAGCTGTTCAGAAAATGAATTGGATGGATTTACTTGAATGAATGAACTTCCAGCCAATCAAATTAATCAATTCTTTGGTTTAAGGCAGTGCTTCTCAAATAGTGGGGCGTGCTCCCCTTTGGGGGTATGATGCCGGGGGAGCGAGTATGACCCTGGAGAATATGCTTTTCTGGAATAGTGTACGAGAATTAAGTGCACCTCCACTCCAGTAGTTGGCAGTGATGCTCTCACTGTCACGCTATGGTGTAGCAGTTTTTCGCACGAGCAAACGATATGAAGTGCAGTAAATAACCCCTCAAGAAACAACACGGAAAATTTTCTAACAGGAACGAAGAGAAAGGTGGAGAGAGACGGAGATATTAAGACATAAATAAATTGAGTTGAATTAGTTTCTTTTTTTTATTTCAGGCACATTGGTGCACTTTAAATCTTTTCTGTTACAGATTAAAAACAATGTTAATGAAGTTTTTCTTTCTTGTAAGTTGAACTATATTTCTTTTTTTTTTGTCGCTTACGGGGTGGTGGAAGGCATTAAATGTTTTTTCTTCCTAGAGGGGGCGCCACAAAAAATAATTGAGAAGCATTGGTTTAAGGGGACATTGTGAAAAAATAATGTATTTTAATTTCTCGTCCTGTGTTTCTGTCTTTCAGGTTATTTCACAATCTCTCTCTCTCTCTCACACACACACACACACACACACACACACACACACACACACACACACACACACATTTTCATGGCTGATAATATGTCAGCACTTGGTTAAAACTCAACAAGGACATCACCGAAAAACATCGATGTAACGAGAAAATTCCAGAAAGCTTGATTTCACATTAACCACATCACTCATTAAGGAAAACAGCGATGGGAAAAGCACAACGGTGGAATTTGGTGGTGATAAATAAACCACCACCTGTTGTGTAATAATGATTAACATCAGCCTGATAAGCTGTGGTGTGATGGAGGAAAGAATAAAACACAGGACTTACTGGTTTTTTCAGCTCGAGCCACTTGTCCAGCTACTAGCCAGGCCAGTGCGGTAACTGCTGCCAGAGCACCGATGTGTAGGAACGGTCCTGTCGCCTGACAACACACACAGAGTACAAACCGTTTCCTCCAGGATCTCCAGTTTTAATTGGCTGCACTAAATTGCCCATCAGCCTGATAAAGGGGAGTGAATTTCTGTCCGTCTTTTGTGTTAGTCCTAAAATAAATTGTCAACCACCAGATCAATGACTACATATTTAAAGGAATTGACAACACTTTCGTCCATTAATTTTCTCATCCATTTTCTGAACTGATTAGTCCTAATTAAGGTCACGGAGAGACTGGAGACCACCTCAGCTGATTTTGGGTTAGGGTAGAGTACACCCTGAACAGCTTGCCAGGCCATCGCAGGGCAGACACACGCTGACAGCTATGCAGCTTCTCTTTATTCAAGTCAGCAATGGTTCTTTTCGGCAAAGACAGTGAGAGACATGAGCCTTTGATAACCCAATTACTGCATTGAGGAGGGGGCTTGGTTCCCCCAACCTCAGCATCACAAATCCAGCACCTTGCTACCACTGTCCTTCATGTGGAATATTATACAGTACAGTAGGCCCTTGACTGTTTGTGGTTTTGCACTCACGGTTTACATATTCGCGGACTGCCAAGCAACTCTCACGTGATTAAAATTCAGCCAATGGCTGTCCTCCTTCCTGCTGATTGATTGAAATGATGTAACGCCTCTTTTTCCTCATTAGCGCACAAGTTGTCAAAGAGCCTTTTTTTAAGCGTGTTTTAATTACCAGTTAAGTTCTATAATGTCACTCAAATGCCTGCTAAGCACCAGAAACAGGTAATGACATTGGATGTCTCTTCTGAGGAAATAAGACTTTCTCCGGAAGAAACGACAGTTTCCTCTGAAGTGCCCGAAGAGGAATAATCGTCTGAACTGTTGTAAAACACTCCACTATTAAAGTCTTTTTCAATTATTACTCCAGTACATGACCGAAGGTAATGTTTAAAATGTTTGTGTGTTATATTTTATTTACTGTGGTGTAGCATTTTTCTCATTTTGTTTTGTTTATCCAATTTTTTACATTTCTTGTTCTTTTATGTTCTTTTTGTTATAGTCTGTGTTTTGAGGACTTTGGCTGAGGGGCGTGGCTGAGCTGCTCGGTGGCTCACACCTGAATTCATTATTCTCATTTACTCCCAATAAACAAAAGCACACTCACCTCTGTTCCAGAGGATTAACTCACATCACATCAATGCTTCTTTGGTTTGTAACACCCTCTAACGCTCTCACTCTAAAACTCTGTTTTCTACTCACTCTGACTGAGGGGCGTAGCTGAGCTGCTCGGACTTAATGCAGCTCATACCTGAGTGATACATGGGGTTTTACTTCCGGGTACAGAACTCGCGGATTATCTTCATTTGTGGGAGGGGCCGGAGCCGAACCCCCGCGAATATTGAGGGCCTACTATATATCAAAAGTTAGCTTAGCATCTTTATTTAAGATTTTTCTAAACCAGGGCTTCAAAGCAAACATCTAAAACCTTAATATGATGCACATACTTGGAGAGAGATGGAGAAGATATCCCATTCCTTGCTCCATATCTGACTGACTGATATCATGCCGATCACGGTGGTCAGTAAAGCTGCAGTCACACCCATCTGAGAAAAAAAAACAAACAGGTCATGAGTTCTAAGAGAGTAATGTAGGCATCAGTGTGAAACAATGTGTAGGGACCTTCGTCTTCTCTAAAAGTACAGGAGACATAAAATCACAGGATGAAAGAGTGTGAGCTTGTAAATGAATCATTGGTGGATTCTTCAGTGCATGGACACACACACACACACACACACACACACACACAAATGGAGTTCTTGTCAGGTGACATGTACCTTATGAATCCAGTGCAGGTTCAGCTGCTGTCCAACTGCAATGTGACATAGTGCCAAAATCTAAATGACAAAAATGCAAAAAAATAAAATAAAAAACAAACAAAAAAATCAGTTATAAAGTAAATTTATACACAGTTAAAAAAAAAAAAAAAAAATATTAAATAGAAAACTCCTTTCATCAGCACCACTAGTGTTACAGGGAAGCTGGAGCCCATTCCAACCATGTCTGGTTTTATATCTCGCAGATTAAATGTAATTAAAATAGTTGGTGATGTACACTGTAATAATTCATTCATTCATTCATTCATTCGCTGAGCCACTTATTCCTACACCTGTCGCGAGGAGGATGGAGCCTATCTCATATATACCTAATGAATGTAAGTCTCTCTGGTGAAGTGCATCTACCAAGTTCTGCAACTGTAATGTACACGTTTTTCAACAGTAGGAGGAAACCAGAGTACCCAGAGGAAACCTACTCAAGCACAGCTAGAACAAACCACACAGAAATGTGTCATCACCATGCCTGGGACGATAACTCAAGACCTTCTTGCTGTGAGATGGACATGCTAGAGACTACACCACCATACCCTGTAAATATTCAAAGTATGTTTTATGTATTTGACATGATTGTGTTTAGTGACTTAAACGTCCAGTTTCCTGACAAAATAAATAAATGTAGATGTATGTACACTGCACTCCATAATTATTGGCACCCTTGATTAATATGTGTTTCCTTTGCTTCAATTTTTTTAATGATATCAGACCACAATGGATAAAAAGAGGGAAATTCAACCTTTAATTCAAGTGCATAACTCTCTTACAAATCATGCAAATCAAATCAAATCAAATCATGTGTGCCACAAATATTAGCCACCTGATGTTAATACAGTGGTACCTCACCTTACAAAATTAATCCGTTCCAAAGCCTTTTTCGTAAACCGGATTTTTCGTAAGTAGAACCGCATTTTACATGTAAAACACGTGATTCGTTCCAAGGCCCCCAATACTGCCCTTTAAAAATGATAAAGGTATACCTTTTAAGGTACTCACTTCGTGTTGACCATGTCCGTGTTGACTTCTTAGCAGAGTTAGACTCTTACAAATGTTTATGCAAGGTTAAAAGCATGAGCCAAAAAATAAAGTTGCAATGAGCACACCCGAAAAACTCCATGAAAGCAGCTGCTGTTCAAGGGAGCCGCGTCATCCCTCCTAGCCAAAGAGAGGCCAGCGGGATGGGATGTTGGGAGATAGTCAATGAGAGAGCAACTCGTGCATTGTTTAATTTTTTTTTTTTTAATTGGCCAAGTATTCTTCGCAGAGTTATAATCTTACAAATGTTTATGCAAGGTTAAAAGCCTGAGGCAAAAAAATAAAGTTGCAATGAGCACACTCGAAAAACTCATGATACAAGCTGCTGCCAATGGGAGGCCAACGGGGCGAGATGTTGGGAGATAGCCAATGGGAGGGAGCTTCGTCATCCCTCCTCGCCAATGGGAGGCCAGCGGGGCGGGATGTTGGGAAATAGCCAATGGGAGAGCAACTCGTGCATTATTTGAATGTTTGAATGGCGCGTTTGAATGTTTGAATGGCGTGACTGAGATAGCTATGGGAGGATCTTGATTATGTGTCTGGTGAAGCATTATCTTGCTCAAAGACCCACTGATGGCCCATCCTCTGCACGAAAGCTGAAGATGTGCCATCAGCGGGCCTTTCAGCGAGATAATGTTTTTCTTCCAGAGGACCAACCCCACAACATTACCAATCCTCCCCCAGATTTCACAGTGGGCATAAGGGGCTTTTCTGCATTCTCATCTTTTGTGTTCCATCAGACCTACTGAGAGGGTTTGTTGCCAAAAAGCTCTATCTTGGTCTCATCTGACCAAAGCACACGGTCCCAGTTGAAGGCCCAGTACTGCTTAGCAAACTCCAGACGTTTGTGTTTATGATTGTGAGTGAGAAAAGGGTTTTTCCCTGCATGACTCCCAAACAGCTTGTTGCCATGTAGATGGCGCATGATGGTTGTTTTGGAGACTTTCTGACCCCAAGGTGCTCCCATTTGTTGTGATTCTTTAATAGTGAGCTTTGGGGAACTTTTCATTTCTCATACCCTCCTCCTCACTGTGCGTGGTGGCAAACTAACCTAGTCCAGGCTTGTTCTTCCACTGTTCCAGTTGTTTTAAACTTCTGAATCATTCCTTTGACAGTAGATATGTGCAGGTGCAGGCAAGGGGAGATTTTCTTGTCGCAGTTACCTGACTTGTGAAGGTCTAAACACATCTGCCTGATTTGAATGGTTTGTTCCTTCGTCTTTCCCATGTTGAAGAGTGGATAAGAGAAATGGCCTCTGTGTCACATCACATTTATTTAGAAATGAGAGAAATAATTCAATTACATGGAATTGTTAGGGGTTCCAATAATTGTGGAACAGGGGATTTAATGAAAAATAATTAGTCAGGGATTTTTTAACCAATTGAAATTCATTTGATTTGACCATTTTCTACCATTTCAGTGTGGCTGTTGAATCTGCAATAAAAAGTTACTTTATTTTAAGGGTTTTAGCACATCTTAACCAGGGGTGCCCATGATTACGGAAGGCAGTGTATATATGTATGTAGTACTGTATATGTATATATTACTCACCGCCAGGTAAAAAAAAACCCAAAAAAACAAAAAAACACACAAATATAATGTTCCTCCACCTTTATTCTTGCTTATAATATGTAATTATTCCATTGTTTCAACAAACACAAGCAGCATAACATTTATTTGCATCCAGTGTCAGGTTCATTTTTCACCGACATCTTCTGAACTGAACCCTTCCATAAAGTCTTCTCCAGCATATCCAAAAACCTTTCATTAGCGTTAAAGTCAGGATTCTGGGGTTCTAACACATATGTGAAAATGATTCCTCACTACATTTTTTTCCCGTATATTCATTTTTTTCGGATTTTATTCAGTACTTTCAGATACAGCTCCTTCATTTTATTGCCACATTACTGTTGTTGAGCCTCAACCAGACCAACTGAAGCAACAATGCCATGGAGATCACATGATGCGATCAAGGATAAATGCCCCCTGTGAAAATATTTCAGTGTGGGACTTTTTTGGCCAGGCAGTGTGTGTGTGTGTGTGTGTGTGTGTGTGTATGAGAATGAGAGAGAGAGCGAGAGAGAGCGAGAGAGAGAGAGAGATGAGCTCCAATATGAAACAAAGGGACAACTCACCATTAAAAATGCAATGTAGGTGAAGCCTGCAGCTGTTGTAGTTAATATGGGAATTGTTCCATCACTCCACTTGCCGGACTGGTTATATAAATACCTGGAATGAGAGAGAGAGAGCGAGAAAGAGAGTTCATTATTATATACGATGCTGGGAAGTGAAACCATGAGTCATGTTTCCACACTGTAGGACATGTGAACGTTCCTTATGACTCATACATCACACACGACTGTGCAAAAAAATTATTCATAAAAACATTCAGGAATTCTTCATCACACATTATGACAGCTCTCCCAATAGATACTGCAGTAGAAATCTCGGCTTCCTTAAGATGAAAATGTACATAACGTTTATTTTCCTTGGTGAACAGTAACACTGCGAAGCAGAAATTTTCATTGATCCATCATCATCAGTTGACGTTTAACTCAAATTCAGGCCACATTGAGGAAAACTATCAAAGATTTTGAGAATAAATGTATAATGTTCTGAGTAAAGTCAAAATATGTGATAATAAACTTATATTTCAATAATGTTGTGATGTTTATTTTCGTAATGCGGCTCGTAATATTAAAAATTGTTCATCACAACATCCCCACTTTATTCTCTTACGATCGCAGTTTATTCTTGTAATATTATTGATTTGTTCTCAAACACAGGGATCCCTCGCTACTTCGCGTTTCCATTCATGCGGCATCAGTGCATTGCGGTTTTCTTTAAAAAATATTCATCAAATTAAAAAACACAGAAATTAAAAAAGAATGGGGGAAAAGTTAAGGAAAATGCCACAAAACAAGGCTAATTGTGCAAAAAAAAAAAACAACAAAAAAAAACCACAAACAAACAAAACAACAAAAAACAACCCAAAACCTCCCATCAAAACTATTTACATTTTGATGTGAGGTGCACATCTGCACTTGCGTCTGTATGTGTGTGTTTCAAAACCATACAACATTGCTGGCCTCAACACCATCTTGTACACTTTTCCTTTCATTCTTTCTGATACCATTCTATCGCACCGGACACTTTTCTCCACCCATTCCAACCTGCCTGCACACGCTTCTTCACCTCTTTTCCACACTCTCCATTGCTCGGGATTGTTGAGCCGAAGTACTTAGAATCCTGCACCTTCCTGATCTCTGCTCCCTGTAACCTCACCGTTCCTCTTGGGTCCTTGTCATTCATACACATGTATTCTGTCTTAGTGAGGCGAACCTTCATTCCTCTCCTTTCCAGGACAGACCTCCACCCACCACTTGATATTTTCCTGCACTTATTCGCTGCTCTCACGACAGATCACAATGACATGTTTGGAATGTTGTTTGGAAAATTACAGGGAAACTGCTTGATGAACCTGGGAAATATTACAGGGAAACTGTATTTGTGCCCACCATGGTGTAGACTTCTCCTTCGAGCCAGACTCAAACCAGCGACCTAAGGATGGCTGACAAGATGCCCTATAGTCTACCACTCTACCAACTGAGCTATCAAAGGACTTACATTGCATTGCACCGGCTTGCTGAAGATACTGTCTAACTCAGCCCCAGGCTCTGAGAGCCCTGTCGACAGTTCTCTGTTTCTGACCAGCCTGTGTGGAACTCCGTTCAGGCTTTCAACACAGAACCATTTCTGATTTTAGAAAAGTGCCCTGGGAAAGAGAAAAAGGTTCTCCTCGGCCCATTCTTGTGCGTCATCTCCTC
Organism: Plotosus lineatus; assembly: GCA_024760905.1. NCBI lineage: Eukaryota > Metazoa > Chordata > Actinopteri > Siluriformes > Plotosidae > Plotosus > Plotosus lineatus. The sequence continues at coordinate 6,211,287 of CM045747.1, read as the reverse complement.
GTTAGTATAGTGGACAGTATACCTGCCTGTCATGTGGGAGAGCAGGGTTTGATTCCTTGATGAAGAGTATGGATGGTATTTGGGGTTGAATGCAACAGTTTAGGGCTCAGGGTCCAGCCTCTTATACATCTTTCTTCTCTCCGTGCACCAGCCTGAGTTAACAAATGTCTGAATTCACACCTCTTCCGATCGGCAGCAGTCGAGCTCAAGCAGCAAAAACCAGGAGTAGAACACAAATAAAGGCCGACCAAATGCCTTCAAAACCGGGTACTCACGCTCGGCTCATCAAGGTGAACATACACCCAGCCGTGAACTCATTCTGTCTGCAAGCTGTCTGGCTTATTTTATTGGACTGGACATATCAAGATTCAAGAAAGTGAAATGCCTTTTCCATTTTCTTACTTGTTTCTATCCCTTCGAAGAATTTGGAATTTTGGCCAGAAGTCACAAAGGGAATGAATAGTCTCTGTTTGCTGCCTTTGAAGCGCTTGCAGACTGCAAAAGATGTCGGCAGGTTCACTCGCCTGTGGCGCATGTCGTCAATGCGCACAGCCTCGAGTGTACCCAAGCTGCATTTGCATCTCCCTGATGGTCTAGTGGCTAGGATTTGGCGCTCTCACCGCCGCAGCCCGGGTTCGATTCCCGGTCAGGGAATATTTCATTTTTGCCACCGTTAAAATCATATCGCGAGAAAAATGTTGTGCCAACCGCGGTGTAAACCTGTCCTTCAAGCGAGACTCAAACCAGCGACCAAAGGATGGCTGACAAGATGCCCTACAGTCCTCCGCTCTACCAACTGAGCTATCGAAGGACTTGCACTGCACTTCCACAGCTTGCTTAAGATACTGTCTAGCTCAGCCACAGGCACCGCGAGCCCTGTCAACAGTTCTCTGTTTAAGACCAGCCTGTGTGGAACTCCGTTCAGGCATTCCACGGAGAAGCACTTCTGATTTTAGAAAAGTTCCCTGGGGAAAAGAAAAAGATTTGCTTCTGCCCATTCTTTCAACCTCATCCATTGCTAATTGTGCCATTCGGTGCTTTCACTGCTGTGGCCTGGGTTTGATTTCTGGTCAGTGAAGGATTTGTTTTTGTGCACGTTTCAATCACATTGCAGGACAAAAAGATGCCTGCTTCAGAGCAGGATCTCTTCTTTGAGCCCTTCTCAAATCATCCACCTCAGTATGGAAGACACCAAGGGGGTGTTTTGCCCAACAGGACGTCTTGCAGACTACAAACGATCTCAGCAGGTGGACATGCCTGTGGCCCATGTCGTCAATGCGCACAGCCTCTAGTGTACCCAAACTGTGTTTGTCATCTCCCTGATGGTCTAGTGGCTAGGATTCGGCGCTCTCACCGCCGCAGCCTGGGTTCGATTCCCGGTCAGGGAATGTTTCACTTTTGCCACTGTTAAAATCATATCCCTCGAAAAAATTTGTGCCCACCACGGGGTAAACCTCTCCTTCAAGCGAGACTCGAACCAGCGACCTAAGTATGGCCGACAAGATGCCCAACAGTCCTCCACTCTACCAACTGAGCTATCGAAGGACTTGCACTGCACTTCACTGGCTTGCTGAAGATACTGTCTCGCTCAGCCACAGGTGCCGAGAGCCCTGTCGACAGTTCTCTGTTTCCGACCAGCCTGTGTGGAACTCAGAGAAGCACATTCCATGGAGAAGCACTTCTGATTTTAGAAAAGTGCCCTGGGGAGAAGAAAAAGATTTGCTTCTGCCCATTCTTTCAACCTCATCCGTTTCTACTTGAGCATCATCTCCTCGTTAGTATAGTGGACAGTATCCCTGCCTGTCATGTGGGAGACCAGGGTTCAATTCCCTGATGAGGAGTCTGGGTGATATTTGGGTGTGAATGCAAATGCATAGAGCTCAGGCTCACTGTCCAGCCTCTTATACATATTTCCTTCTCTCCATTCACCAGCCTCAGTTAACAAATCTGTGAATTCACATCTCTTCTGATCGGTCGCAGTGGAGTTCAAGCAGCAAGGAACAGAGCACAAATGAAGGCAGACCAAATGCCACCAAAACCAAGTGTTCGCGATCTGATTCTGCCATGTTTTGCAAAAATCCAGACCAATGAAGCACCACATTTACAATGTCCAATGGTCCTCTTGTCCAGCGTTGCAGTGCTGTCAGCTCCTCAAGGTGAACATACACCCAGCTGCAAACTCATTCTGTCTGCAAGCTGTCCTGCTTAATTTATCTGACTGGACATATCAAGATTCAGGAAAGTGAAATGCCTTTTGCATTTTCTTTGGACAGAAGTCAGAAAGGGAATGAATCGTCTCTGTTTGCTGCCTTTGAAGCTCTTTCTGAAGTGTTCTTCCAAATGCTCTGTGCAAGGCATTGCTTGAAAACATTTTCCCTTGTATTTATTTTCTGATTTTGTTTGTTTGCCAAAATAGCCGCTCTGTGCACATCAGGCACAATCAGGTTTGGAATGTTCTTTGGAAAATTACAGGGAAACTGCTTGGATAACCTGGAGTTTTACGGAGGATGAATAAGCAGGAAAACCTGTAATTGATCTTGTTGTTTGTGTTTGTTTCGATTGTGTGGGAAGAGATGGAGAAATCCTGCTTTGAACTTTCAACGACACAGACAGGGACATATTGTCCAACAGGACAGCGTGCAGCTAGTCAAGGATGTCAGCAGCTCGACGCTTCAGTGGCTCGTGCAGTCAAAGGACGTGTACGGCAGCGAGAGGAGCAAGAATTCATTATGGTTTTCCGTAGTGGTGATGATTTGGTGCTTTCACCACTGTGGACTGGGTTTGATTGCTGGTCGGGAAGGATTTGTTTTTGTGAACGTTTCAATCACATTGCAGGACAAAAGGATGCCTGCTTTGGAGCAATAGCTCTCCTTTGAGCCCTTCTCAAATCATCCACCTCAGTATGGAAGACACCGAGGGGGTGCTTTGCCCAACAGGACGTCTTGCAAACTGTAAACGATCTCGGCAGGTTGACATGCCTGTGGTCCATGTCGTCAATGCGCACAGGCTCTACTGTACCCAAGCTGCATTTGTCACCTCCCTGATGGTCTAGTGGCTAGGATTTGGCGCTCTCACCGCCGCGGCCCGGGTTCGATTCCTGGTCAGGGAATGTTTCATTTTTGCCACCGTTAAAATTATAACGCGAGAAAAAGTTTGTGCCCACCACGGTGTAAACCTCTCCTTCAAGCGCGACTCAATCCAGCGACCTAAAGATGGCTGACAAGATGCTCTACAGTGCTCCGCTCTACCAACTGAGCTATCTAAGGACTCACACTGTGCTGCACCGGCTTGCTGAAGATACTGTCTCGCTCAGCCACAGGCTCCGAGAGCCCTGTCAACAGTTCTCTGTTTCCGACCAGCCTGTGTGGAACTCCGTTCAGGCATTCCACGGAGAAGCACTTCTGACTTGAGAAAAGTGCCCTGGGGAAGAGAAAAAGATTTGCTTCTGCCCATTCTTTCAACCTCATCTATTGCTACTTGTGCATCATCTCCTTGTTAGTATAGTGGACAGTATCCCTGCCTGTCATGTGGGAGACCAGGGTTCGCTTCCCTGACGAGGACTCTGGGTGATATTTGAGTGTAAACGCAAAAGCATAGAGCTCAGGCTCACTGTCCAGCCTCTTATACATCTTTCCTTCTCTCCCTGCACAAGCCTGAGTTCAAAAATCTGTGAATTCACAACTCTTCTGATCGGTCGCAGTGGAGTTCAAGCAGCAAGGAACAGAGCACAAATGAAGGCAGACCAAACACCATCAAAACCAAGTGTTCGCGATCTGATTCTGCTGCATTTTGCAAAAATCCAGACCAATGAAGCACCACATTTACAATGTCCAATGGTCCTCTTGTTCAGCGTTGCAGTGCTGTCAGCTCCTCAAGGTGAACAAACACCCAGCCGTGAACTCATTCTGTCTCCAACCTTTCCTTCAAGCTGTCTGGCTGATTTTTTTGGACTGGACATATCAAGATTCAAGAAAGTGAGCAGCCTCGGACAGAGCTGGCCTTCCTGACCAGCTTGTTCAGTCTCTTTCTGTCCCGCTCTGTGCTACCCCGGGCCCAGCAGATGGCAGCGTAGAGGATTGCAGAGGCTACCACAGAGTCATAAAAAGTCCTGAGCAGAGGTCTGCATACTCCGAAGGGCCTAAGTCTCCTCAGAAGGTGGAGGCGACTCTGGCCCTTCTTGTACAGGGCGTTGGTGTTGTGGGGCCAGTCCAGTTTATTGTTAAGGTGAACACCCAGGTATTTGAAACTGTCCACTGTCCGGTCCCTGGACGTTCACTCGTGAGTGTGTTAGAGTGCTTCTTCTGAAGTCAACCACCATCTCCTTCCTACTGTTCAAGCACAAGTGTTTGTGCTCACACCAGTCCACGAAGTCAACCGGTACTTCTGATCGTGCCCCTCTGACACACGGCCCACCGACCGATACTTCTGATCGTGCCCCTCTGACACACGGCCCACCGACCGATACTTCTGATCGTGCCCCTCTGACACACGGCCCACCGACCGATACTTCTGATCGTGCCCCTCTGACACACGGCCCACCGACCGATACTTCTGATCGTGCCCCTCTGACACACGGCCCACCGACCGATACTTCTGATCGTGCCCCTCTGACACACGGCCCACCGACCGATACTTCTGATCGTGCCCCTCTGACACACACCCACGATGGCAAAGTCATCCGAGAACTTCTGGAGGTGGCAGCTGTCTGTGCGATAGATGAAGTCCAAGGTATAAATGTGTAAACCTCTCCTTCGAGCAAGACTCGAACCAGCAACCTAAGGAAGGCTGACAAGATGCCCTACAGTCCTCTTCTCTACCAACTGAGCTATTGAAGGACTCCCAATGTACTGCACCGGGCTTGCTGAAGATACTGTCTGGCTCAGCCACAGGCTCTGAGAGCCCTGTCGACAGTTCTCTGTTTCCGACCAGCCTGTGTGGAACTCCGTTCAGGCATTCCACGCAGAAGCACTTCTGATTTTCGAAAAGAACCCTGGGGAAGAGAAAAAGGTTCTCTTCTGCCAATTCTTGTGCATCATCTCCTCGTTAGTATAGTGAACAGTATACCCACCTGTCATGTGGGAGAGCAGGGCTCGAGCCCTTGACGAGGAGTATGGATGGTATTTGGGTTTGAATGCAACAGTGTAGGGCTCAGTGTCCAGCCTCTTATACAGCTTTCTTCTCTCTGTGCACCAGCCTGAGTTAACAAATCTGTGAATTCACACCTTTTCTGATCGGCAGCAGTAGAGCTCAAGCAGCAAAAACCAGGAGTAGAACACAAATAAAGGCCGACCAAATGCCTTCAAAACCGGCTGCTCACGCTCGGCTCATCAAGGTGAACATACACCCAGCCGTTAACTCATTCTGTCTGCAACCTTTCCTTCAAGCTGTCCAGCTTACTTTATTGGACTGGACATATCAAGATTCAGGAAAGTGAAATGCCTTTTTGATTTTCTTACTTGTTTTTATCCCTTTGAAGAATTTGGAATTTTGGCCAGAAGTCAGAAAGTGAATGAATAGTCTCTGTTTGCTGCCTTTGAAGCTCTTGCAGACTGCAAAAAATCTCAGCAGGTGGACATGCCTTCTCAAATCATCCACCTCAATATGGAAGACACCGAGGGGGTGCTTTGCCCAACAGGCCGTCTTGCAGACTGTAAAAGATCTCGGCAGGTCGACACGTCTGTGGCCCATGTCATCAATGAGCACAGGCTCTACTGTACCCAAGCTGCATTTGTCTCCTCCCTGATGGTCCAGTGGCTAGGATTCGGCGCTCTCACCGCCGCAGCCCGGGTTCGATTCCCGGTCAGGGAATGTTGCATTTTTGCCACCGTTAAAATCATATCGCGACAAAAAATCTGTGCCCACCACGGTATAAACCTCTCCTTCGAGCTAGACTCAATCCAGCAACCTAAGGATCTCTGACAAGATGCCCTACAGTCCTCTGCTCTACCAACTGAGCTATCGAAGGACTCACACTGCACTGCACAGGCTTGCTGAAGATACTGTCTTGCTCAGCCACAGGCTCTGAGAGCCCTGTCGACAGTTCTCTGTTTCCAACCAGCCTGTGTGGAACTCCGTTCTGCGACACCTGTGGTCCATGTTGTCAGTACACACAGCCTCTCGAGTACCTAAACTGTTTGTCTCCTCCTTGAAGGTCTCATGGCTGGGCTTGTGCCTGCATACTGTTACAGCCTGGGTTCGATTTCCCATTTGAGGAAGTTTCATTTTTGCCACCATTTCAATCCCATCATGTGAAAAAAATGACATGGCACAGGATCCCTTTTTATCAAGCTGGATTTCAGCCAACCACCTAAGGATGGCTTACAAGATGCCCTATAGTCCACCACCTTATCAACTGAGCTATCGAAGTACTTTCAAAGCAATGCACCGGGCTTGCAGAAAATACTGTCTGGCTCAGTCACAGGCTCCAAGAACCCTGTCGACAATTCTCTGTATCTAACCAGCCTTCCGATGTGGAATTCTGTGAAGGTGTTCCACGCAGAGCACTTCTGGTTTGAGAAAAGATTCATTTTTGCCATCGTTTCAATCCCATTGTGGGACAAAATTCTGAGGAAAAAAAAAATTTTTTATATATGTGTATAGGGGGCAGTGGTGGTCTAGTGGTATAAGGCGCTGGATTGCTGATCCAAAGGTTTGGGGTTCAAGCCCCACTCTCCACATGGTTGTCACTGTCCTCCCCAGTGCAGCTAACTGGGTTATCAAAGGCAGGCCATGTTTCTCACTGTCTATGGTGAGAGGTTCATGTAAAAGAACTATTGCTAACTTTTGTAAAGAGGAGCTGCAAAGTCATCAGCGTGTTTCTGTCCCTTGCTGAAAGGGTTGTGTCAGGAAGGGCATCTGACGTAAAAACCTCTGCCAAATCAAACATGTGAATCAGCTGATTCGCTGTGGCGACTCCCGAGTAAAAGGGAAAAAGCCAAAAGGAAGACAGATGTGTATATATAGATATATACTAGTATATATACATATCTATCGCCATCATGTACTCTTCCTCTTTCCATCGCCGAACAATTTCTCCAATGCTCTGGAGTCGACTCGATTCTCCTCAGAGAAGTGACTCCTCCCCCACATCCTTCGTAAAAAGACGTATCAGGTTAATAATACATGTCCACTCGTCCTCCTCCTCCTCCTTCATATATTAATGTTTAAAGAAGGTAAAGTCCTTTGGACTTTTTACACCCAAGCCTCGTGGCTTGAACAATCTGGTGCATATTGTTGGTTTCTGTCACAGGAATCTCCCAGGAGTTAACGTCCTCCTGGATGGAACGCTCGTCCATTGCAGGTTACCTTCCCAGTATATTTTTCATGGTGTCCATTTATACTGTGGGGTCAACAGAGGCACATTTGTGGTTCGGACCTTGCCCAGGGGTCTTGGCACAGTGGAGGTCTAACTGGGATTCAAACACACAACTTCCTGGGCATGAGCACAGCACCCTAATCACTACACCACCGGCCCCCATTAATGTTTCAAGAAAGGTAAAAAGATTTCAAGCAAAATTTTGACACAAACTTGTCGAAAAGTCCAGTACATATTGGTAGTAATACATGTATCAACCCAACTTCCGTCCAAAGCATCTTACGACCTGTTGGCCAGAACCACATGTCGTAATAAGTGGGACACTACCTGTAGACACAAGTACTGTGTAGCAATGTCTGGAACTCGGTAACTTTGAAAGTAATTTATTTTTCAGCATTCAACTGTAAAGTTTAAATTGGAATTACTGATATCCTGACAATGTGGTGGCATAATGTAGTTTACTGTGAATAAGTATCCAAGACTAGCCGATTAGCATTGCCAAGTAATCCTCAAATGGCCTACAAGCAGAACAGGAGGCAAAGTGAACTTTATCCACTGGGCATAGCTTTTTTATTATTTGTTTTTCAAAGCATACAGTATTATAAACAAGAGGGCATGCGGTATGAACACGAGTTCTTCCTAGTGCTTGTGTTGGAATGCTGAGGCGCAATAGAGGATGTTTAAGTGTTAGTTTTGCAAGTTCACACAAGCTGTGTTTAGCCTATAGGCCTTGGGGTTGACACCTCCTCTAATTGGGTTCAGAGGAGTTTATGAATGAAAGGAATGCTGTGAAAACGTAATTAGCACCAGGCAAAACGCTCATGTACATGTTGGGCATTATGATACGCAGTATATTAACTTTAACATGTTCTTGCATTAGTGCTGACATTTGGGATGTCCTGGCTCATCTGCTGAATGGTGGGGCAGAGACACTAGTTTGAAATCAGTGCCTCAAAGAAATAACCTGTTCGCTTTGACCCTCTCACAGAACCACCTTCGGCATGGTTAACTGGATGACAGGTCCATGGAACAGATTTGTTTTTAATTATGCAGGTCAAATTAGCATGAAAATGCACCGATAGGGGTAATAAATTATGTAAATGACCTACAAACAACACAACAGAGTAATTACTAAAGACACATAGCCAGTTATTTATAATAATAACCACAAAATAGTGTATTGGTGTCAAACAGGCACAGAATAATGTGCCTTGTCCATATTCTCCAAAGACCTTCCTTTGACGATCCAAGTAAATTAACGTAAAGGGAACAAATTCACTCTATTCAATATCATGTCGTGCCGTTTTTGTTGAGACATTCCTGAGAGCACACTGAAATGTTCCTGATTGTGTACAGGAAGACATTCCTCAGCGTGCACAGGGATACATTCCTGACTGTACACAGTGAGACAATCCTGAGCATGCACAGGGAGATGATATTAAGTGTGCACGGAGAGACATTCCTGAATGTGCAGGGGGAGACATTCCTGAGTGTGCACAGAGACATTCCTCAATGTGCACAGGGAGACATTCCTGAGTGTGCACAGGCAGATGATCCTGAATGTCCACATAAAGACATTTCTGAGTGTGTACAGCAAGACATTCCTCGATGTACACAGGGAGAGAGACATTCCTCACTTTGCACGGGGAGATGATCCTCAGTGTGCACAGGAAGACATTTCCGAAGGTGCACAGGGAGACACGACAAAGTGCGTAGACAAAGACCTTCCTGAGACACTGTTGTGTTGAGGAACTTTCACAAAGCATATAAAAATATTTATTGAGAACATATTTGTCAGAACAAAATGTATTCGCTGCACATTTTAACTCTGCCTGCATGTTTGCATAATCCCAAACACCATCCCACGAGCAGAGGACACCTGCACACCTCTGCATTTTCTTTGTCGTTCTCAACATTTTCACAAATTATTATTATTTTTTTTTGGAGGGGGTGATAAAGGCACAAATAGCAATAAAGTGTCAACCACAAATGTTATTAAAATATGATACATAACTCACTTTAATAAATCTTAAATCCTTTCATTAGATTCCTTCAAAGACATAAACTATGAGGTCAGATGTCTTCTTCTTTTCCTTTCGGCTGTTCCCTTCAGGGAGCACACAGTGAATTATCTGCCTCCATCTCACCCTATCCTCTGCATCTTCTTCTCTTACACCAACTGCCTTCATGTCCTCCTTCACCACGTCCATGAATTGTATCTTTGGTCTTCCTCTGGGCCTTCTGCCTGGTAGTTCCAACCTCAGGATCCTACTACCAATATACTCACTATCCCTCCTCTGTACATGTCTAAACCATCTCAATCTAGCCTCTCTGACTTTGTCTCTAAAACGTCTTACATGTGCTGTCCCTCTGATGTGCTCATTCCTGATCCTATCCATCCTCGTTACTCCCAAAGAGAACCTCAACATTTTCATCTCTGCTACCTCCAGCTCTGCCTCCTGTCTTTTCCTCAGCGCCACTGTCTCTAAACCATACAACATCGTTGGCCTCAACACCGTCTTGCACACTTTTCCTTTCATTCTTGCCGATACCTTCCTATCACACATCACACCGGACACGTTTCTCCAACCATTCCAACCTGCCCGCACACGCTTCTTCACCTTTTTTCCACACTCTCCATTGCTCTGGATTGTTGAGCGAAAGTACATAAAATGTAAACACCTTCTTCATCTCTGCTTCCTGTAACCTCACCGTTCCTGTTGGGTCCTTGTCATTCATACACATGTATTCTGTCTTACTGAGACGAACCTTCACTCCTCTCCTTTCCAGGGCATACCTCCACCTCTCTAGATTTTCCTCCACTTGTTCTCTGCTCTCACTACAGATCACAATGTCATCTGCAAACATCATAGTCCATGGGGAATCTTGTCTAACCTCGTCCGTCAGCCTGTCCATCACCATGGCAAACAAGAAGGGGCTCAGAGCTGACCATTGATGCAGTCCCACCTCCACCTTGAACTCTTCGTTCACACCAACGGCATGCCTCACCACTGTCTTACATCTCTCATACATGTCCTACACCACTCTAACATACTTCTCTGCCACGCCAGACTTCCTCATGCAATACCACAGTTCCTCTCTCGGCACCCTGTCATACGCTTTCTCCAGATCCACAAAGGCACAATGTAGCGCCTTCTGACATTTTCTGTACACACACTCTTGTACCCTTGGGCAATTTGTCAAAGACAATTTGCATAATTTAAAAGTCTTTGCATTGGAGGGAGGAAACTGGAGTATCCAGAAGCAACCCGGGCATACATGGGAAAGACATGCAGACTCCAGACATACTCAAACCGTTTTGCTGTGAGCCAGACTTGCAATTTACTTCACTATTGTTTCTCCCCAAGTTCAAACTGCACTTCTTTAATAAAGAAACAGTAGTTTTTGTAGATGTTCTGACCCTTTAAATAAATCTGGCCCCTAGTGTGCTTTGGTGTTATTTAGAACCTTAAAAAGATTCATGAATTGCACTCGTTTGTGTGTGTGGCCATGTTTCCATCGAAATGCCTGTTGTATTTAATGTAATTCTGACTTGACGTCAACACACTGTATTCACTACAACACTTCTGCATTATGTATGAATTATGTAACACTGATCTCACAGTGATATGAGACTCGTCAAACACAATATTGACTCTGAAGTAGAATCTCAGCTTCTGCTACTTCGTTTAAATGCAGTAAAGACAGCGGAAAGCAGCAATATGACACGGTGCAGTCAAAAGCGCTTCGGTACCGGTCGGGACTGACTAAGCAAGGACAAGGTCAAATCACAGTCACGTCTGCTAATTACAATCTATCGCTTTGTCAGTTTGAACATGAAGGTGCCTGTGAACACAACACAATTCGTGATATGGAGCTTTGAGCTGCTTAGAAACACATAAATACAGTGAGATCATCAGAAATTGGAATCAAGTGCAGTTACTAATCAGGTGCGATTGATTGATGTAATGTCTGGACTGGAAAGGGGGTGGAGTCAATCTGGCCCCTGAATTGGCAGTAAATTATAAAGATTTAACCGTTACAGAGTCTGTACCCATTCATTAATTTTCTGAACCACTTAGCCCTTATTATGGTCGCAGGGAGAACAGTGCTCATCTCAGCTGACTCTGGACAAAGGCAGAGTACACCCTGGACAGCTCCCCAGACCATCACAGTGCAGAAACATTCTGACGGCTATGCAGCTCCTCGTGACAAAAATCAGCAATATTTTTTTACAAGAACCTCACACCACAAACAGTGAGAGACATGGCCTTTGATAACTCAGTTAGCTGTGGGGACAACCGTTGACAGTGGGGCTTGAACCCCCAACCTTTGTATTGGTAATCTGGCACCTTATCACCAGGTCATCACTGTTCTTCGAGCAGACAACACATAATTATATATATATATATATATATATATATATATATATATATATATATATATATATATATATATATATATATATATATATATATATATATATATAGTTCCCTGACCAGTGCTTAGCATGTCTGCCTTATAGGAATAATGTCTTGGGTTTGAGTCCCAGACTCTGGTCTCTGGTTTCTGTGTGGAGTTCTCCTTGTGCTTGTGTAGGTTTCCTCCAGGTATTCTGGCTTCATCCCACACATGAAGACATTCCAAATTGCCCCTGGTTGTGGAAGTAAGTTTTAAATGCTTTTAGGTGTGTTGGCCTTGCAATGTTCTCGCAAGCCGTCCAGGATTTCCCCTTGCCTATCTGCTAAGATAGGCTCTAGGGACATGTAGTGTAAAGGGATAGTGTAATAGTCTTTTCTATCTAATATGCATTACAAAATAAAATACTCTCTCCAGTATACTGGGTTACATTGGTGAAGATTAATCTGAACTTTTTTTTTAATTTATTAATTTCCGAAGCCATTTAAACATATTTATCGATCTCAGCCAACTCTGAACGAGGACGGGGTACACCATGCACCCTGGACAGCTTGCCAGGCTATCTCTGGGCCAACACACAACAATTTACACTCTTATTCATGCTGGGGGGTGATTTGGAATAGTGGGGTATATATAATACACACAAACACACACACACACACACACACACACACACACACACACACACACACACACACAGATAAACAGTGTTCACTAGAAGAAACATTCAGGCACAGAGCATTACGGACACTTCCACAATAATTTGCAGTATGACGACTTCGTGCCACGGACAAAGTTGCTTTACAGGACTGCAGATGGATATTTATATTTAGCTCCATTGTAATAACAGTGATTGTTAATCACGCTTCACAAATAAAGATAAATTGCAACTCACCAGTTAAATTCGCTGTAGTCATTGCTTGCTTCCAGCCAGAAGTAAAACCAGAACAAGAGCAGAGTGAAAGTCCCGAAGAGGATGAGAGTCCACATACACTCCCACTGTGGAAACATATGCACACATACCAATTAATGTGCTGCGATCATGTTTGTTTTTATCTGTCGACCAAATGAAAGGTTTGTAAGACAAAAATGGACTAAAAAGTTCATAGACTGATCATTATTTACAGTTATGGCATCTGTATTATCCAGAGTGACTTATATATATATATATATATATATATATATATATATATATATATATATATATATATATATATATATACAACCAAGCAAATTGAGGGTTAAGGGCCTTGGTCAAGGGCCCATCAGTGGTAGCCTGTCAGTACTGGGGCTTGAACTACAGACCACTTACCCAGAGCCTTAACCAATTAGCCAAAACTGCCCCAGTGGTCGACTTTGGCCAAGCTCTCATCCTGATGGTCAAAAAATCATTCCTTCTTGGTTATTTATTTGTCAACCCATCCTCATGTGGACACTCTTTCCCTTTTTTGCCCAACCACTTAATTCTATTAAGGTAAGGGGAGGCTGGAAGACCAACTCACACACACACACACACACACACACACACACACACACACACACACACACACACACACACACACACACACACACACACACACACACACACACACACACACACACACACACACACACACACACACACACACACACACACACACACACACACACACACACACACACACACACACCACACCCATGTACACACACACACACACACACACACACACACACACACACACACACACACACACACACACACACACACACACACACACACACACACACACACACACACACACACACACACACACACATACACACACACACACACACACACACACACACACACACACATTAATTCAGACGAATACATTGAGAAATCCCATCCTCAGCAACCACCCCCCCTTTCCCCGCTCAAACTAAGTCCTTCCTTGCCCTCTCCTTATTGAGGTTTTGCACATGACGTCAAAGGATCACGTGACTTTTGTTTTTCTGCCATATTGGGCGGCATGATCCGGACAGCGCTCGCTCATTCAACATTGCTAAACATTATAAAATAAGTAATAGTGGTTCAACATTTCCCAACTGGATTAGATATGGATCGGCAATCCCCAGCTGCTTTATTTTACTCAGATACCTCGCCCTCTGGTCACCTGTCAGATGATTGACAACGTCTGACAATATTATAGTGTCATCGCTTTTGCCTTCGACATGCTCGCATATTTTGCTTTCTCTATCATCATTGGTTGTCGTTGAAGCCATGCTTAGTGAATCGTGTGTGTGTGTGTGTGTGTGTGTGTGTGTGTGTGTGTTCTGGATCATGCTTGTCGTCCAAGATGGTGCATGAAGGTCTTGGGGTCACGTGACTGCAAAACCTCAATACAGAAGGTGGAGTTAGATGCAAATCTGAGGCTGACATTTCACTTTGATAAAAAGGTGGGGAAAATTTGTGCAATGTGTGAGCTACGACCAATTACAAAAATCTACTCCTTTCCTTTCACATGGAAATCATTCAGGAAAACTCAGAAGATAAAAAAAATGTTTACCCTAAGTGAAGCAGACAGAGCAGGATGTTTGTGGTCGATGATAACAGAGAATGTGTGAAAATAAAAGAGGCATATAAAATATTCTCACTTCCTCTTTCAATCTTGCTAGAGGTCGAATGGCAATGATTAGCATGTGTGTAGCGTCCGTGTCACTGCTATGCCAATATCTATCTATTCACTTGCTGAACTGCTTCATCTTTCCAGAGTCAAGCGGAAGATGGAGCCTTTCGCCGACCACTCAGAGTGAAAGTCAGTTACACCCTGAGCAGCTCACGATTCCATCGCAAGCACAATTCTCAAGAACAGAAAGGGAGTTGCAACGTAAACTGTTACGGTTCAATATCTAAAATCCCTCTACAGAATCAATGACTCAGCTTTAGTTTCAGTGTAGAGATGAGTCGGGTTTATCATCATTCATTCTTTTTTGTTTTTTGAACCACTTAATCTTGATTAGGGTCTCTGGTGCCCATCTCAGCCGACATTGGGCGAGGCCAGAGTACACCCTGGACAGCTCACTGTGCCATCACAGGCAGAAACACACTGAAGGCTATGCAGCTCCTCTTGACGAAAGTCAGCAATGGTTCTTTTCCATGAAACTCTCGATACATGCAGTGAGAGACATGGCCGGCCTCTGATAACCGAGTTCGCTGCACTGGGGAGACAGCACTGACAACCACTGATAGTGGGGCTTGAACCCCCAACTTTGGGATCAGTAATCCAGCACCTTACACCCGATCCACTGCTGCCCAGAATCATTCAATCGTTCAAGGAAATCATTCAAGTGAATAGTCACTGCTCAAGGCTAGCTGTTCAGGGTGATCTCTGCCCTCGTACAAAGTTGGTGAGGATAGGTTCCAGCCTAGTAAGATTAAATGGCTTGGCCAATGAGTGAATAAATGCATAAACGAATGAACAAACAAATAAACGGATGAATGAATGAATGCATAAAGTTCTAGTACGTATAACTCTGGGAATTCAGTTTTATTAGCCACTTAATCCAGATTAGACTTCTTGCGAGGCTCGCGCCCATTTCAACCGACTCTGAAAGAGAGTGGGGTGCAGCCTCAACAGCTTGCCAGGCCATCGCAGTTTGCTGAAGTCAGTGTTTTTTTATTTATAGTTGATATTAATATTAAAATGTAAGCCATGAGATCTGAGAAAAAGATTTTTTGTCCTGCAACACGAACCCTGGTACAACCTCACATCAGAACAATCTTCCCTTTCCATCTGTAATTATTGTAATTATTGTAATTATCCATTTTCTTTACAGTCATTGACCTGCCTTATTTTCTACATAAACTAATAAATAACCCTGTTCATATAGAATTATTCAACACAAACCCTCCCACTGAAAGCTCCTTTTTTTTAGGTCCTGAGTGATCATGTGACACACTATAAATAAGCACACACACACGCACACACGCACGCACACACACACACACACACACACGTGCACGCGGGGGAGCGTGCAATACTGTACTTTTGTGGGGACCCAAACCTTATTCATCACAACTACATCATGCCTAACCCCAACCATAATCTGGGTCAAGCTAGAGCAGTAGAGCAGAAAGACAAAAGTTCGCTTGATTTTGGGTGGCCTCGCCATCTAGCCTCTCACATGGTGAAGACCTTCTGCAGTGCCTCCCAGTGCTGCCCCCAGTGTTGCAAAACGAGGCAAATCTAGTGGAGCAAGACTGAAAAAAAAAACTATCATGACTAAACGTCCAACCTCAACCTTTTCTCGAACCGCAACTTAAACCTCATCTCATCTCATCCTCTTCCGCTTGATGAAGGGTTGGCTTGTAGGGGCAGCAGCCTAAGCAGTGGGATCCAAATGTCCCCCTCCAAAGCCACTTCTTCCGAGGCATTTCCAGATCAGTCAAGAGAGCAAGTCCATACTGCGTGTTCTGGGTTGACCTTAGGGTCTCGTCCCGGTTGGACATACCCTGAAATACCACACCAGGGAGGCGTTCGGGAGGCATTCCATTCAGAGCCTGAGCCACCTCAACTGGCTTCTCTCAACACAGAGGAGCAGCTTTTGGCAGAAATGATGTTTCTACATGGTAAATAATTGACTATCAGGTGTAGTAGAGGAATATAATCCAACAGAACCAATAGACATGACCCGCATGCTGCTGATTCTGTGTAATTAAAAGGTTTGTGTTCGGAATAATATCAGTGTGGAGTTCAGTTAGTGACGTCATTCGTTCTTTATAAACAGGAGGCAGTTATTGTCCTTATTGAAGGAAGGAAGGCAGCAAATGTTGAACCTGCCGGTTATAAACATTACTCACTGAAATTCTGAGGAAAATGGGTCGTTCCAGACATTGTTCAGAAGAAGAGTGGACCTTGATTAAATAGTTGATTGGACGGGGAAACATAAAGAGGTGCAGAAAATGAGAAGCTGCACAACTAAAATGATCCCAAATGCTTTAAAATGGAAACCAAACCCTGAAAGGAAGTGGAAGAAAAACTACCATTCGAATGGAAAAGAGTCCAAATGCTAAGAACTCAACCACCAATCAGCTCCAGGAAGATCAAATAAGTTCTAAAGTGACCTGTGAGTCCTGTTACAGTTAGAAGAAGCCGAGTTATCGGCAAGAAGCCCCACAACGTCCCGCCGCTGAAAAAAAGACATGCTGAAGAGGTACCAATTCGCCAAAAGCACATTGACTTCAACAAAAAGAAACGGAGCAACATTCTGTGGGCTGATGAAAGTAAGTAAACATTACTTATTTTTGGGTCTAGTGGCCCCTAGATGACCCAAGAACACTGAATTCAATCCACAGTCCACCGTCAGGACAGTGAAGCCTGGTGGGGCAAACATCATGATATGAGGATGCTTCTCATACTATGGTGTCGCGCCTATTTATCACATCTCAGGGAACATGGATCAGTTTGAATCCGTCAGAACAGTTAAAGACCTTGTGCTGCCTTCTGCTGAAGAGAAAATGCCCTTGAAATGGGTTCCAACAAACAAACGACCCCAAACACACCAGTAAACAGGAAACATATCAGTTCCAGACCGACAAGATTGAGGTTCTGAAGCGGCCGGCTTCATCACGGACCTTCATCCAACAGAAAACTTGTGTGGTGACATAAAAAATGCAGGAATCCAGAAGATCTGTGGAATGTAGTCCGATCATCCTGGGCTGGAACACCTGCTCACAGGTAACAGAAGCTGGTCGACTCCGTGTAACCCAGATGTGCAGCAGGACTCAGAAACAGTGTTTATACAAATAAATATGAGTTCAGAGATCAAAGGAAACAAACAAAACCTTCAACCAGTTTTCAGTTTATACGCTGAAGGTTTGATTGTATAAAGAAAACAGACTGTGATATTTGTAACAGTCGAATATTCACTTTTCTTCCATTTCTTGAAAGAAATAACACAAAGTTGATATTGTTCTTCATGTTTTGATTTGGAGTCGAATGTGTCGCGTTCCCGATGCATTTGTGTGGATGGAAATTAAAGCGACTATAAGCATTTTGGGCTTACACACTCCCACACAAACCAAGAACGACAGTAACCTTCACGGGTAAAAAACAGAAAGGATTTTTGTTGCTGTTTTAAAAATGCAATAAATTGAACTTCAGTAATTAGTGCTTAGATGTTATCAGTGCACAAAGAGGAGCCTGTGGATCAGCATTGTGTATTATATTTAGAAAAGGAAATACAAACACACACACACACACACACACACACACACACACACACACACACACACACACACACACACACACACACACACACAGGAATAGATAAAAAGAGAGATAGAGAATGAGAGAGAGTGTGACACAGAAAGTGTGTGTGTGTGTGTGTGTGTGTATGTGTGTGAGAGAGAGAGAGAGAGAGAGAGAAGGAGTGTGAGAGAGAGAGAGAGAGAGAGAGAGAGAGAGAGAGAGAGAGAAAGAGAAAGAGTGTGTGTGAGAGAGAGAGAAAG
>CM045747.1:6180581-6190581 GCA_024760905.1 Plotosus lineatus | reverse complement strand
TATATATATATATATATATATATATATATATATATTCTTCTATAATCTATATAATCTATAAAATAAAAAAGATTCTTCTATAATCACCTGAAGAGACAGGATGGTTTCACCACCCCTCGAAACAGATCTGTAGTGATAAATGGAGTTTCAATAGAAAGTCTTTGTCCTCCTTTTATTTTTATACACATATATATATATATATATATATATATATATATATATACAGTCGGCCCCCAATTTACGAAATTAATCCGTTCCAGAGCCCTTTTCGTACAGCGGGGATTTCATAAGTAGGGGGTCGCATCTTACATGTTAAACGCCTAATTCGTTCCAAGTCTCCAATCCTTGGACTGGATAAACAACATAAACCCTTTAAAAATGATAAAAGTACAACAATTTTGTATGAAATATGTGTTAAAAGTCAAAGAAAATTATTTATTAAACCATTAAACCATTTTTTTAACGTATTTATTAATTAAACCATTATTAAACATTTTTTATTAACACACACACACACACACACACACACACACACACACACACACACATACCTCTCTCTCTCTCTCTCTCTCTCTCTCTCTCTCTCTCTATCTAGCTCTCTCGCCGCACTGCGGGCCACTCCCACAAGACGTGGAATTCAAAGGGCATTCCCTGCTTGACGAACTCAACTTTAATTTGATTCCTTGAGGGATCGGGATGCCAGATAAGCTCAAATTCACCCACATTTATTAAAGATTTAGTGAATTAAACAACTTAAAAAACTAAACTAAAACTACAGCGTTATTCCTTCTCTCTCTCTCTCTCTCTCTCTCTCTCTCTCTCTCTCTCGCGCTCTATCTCTCTGTCTCTCTCTCACTCTCTCTCGCTCTCTAGCTCTCTGTCTCTCTCTCGCTCTCTCTCTCTCTCCGGGCACTGCGGGCCACGCCCACAAGGCGTGAATTCAAAGCGCATTCCCTGCTTGACAAACTCAACTTTAATTTGATTCCTTGAGGGATCGGAATTCCAGATGAGCTCAAATGCGCCACATTTATTAAACATTTACTGAATTAAACAACTTAAAAACTAAACTAAAAACTAAAGCGTGAAGCTTCCTCTGTCTCTATCTGGGAGGGCAGTGGGGCGGGATGTTAAGAAACAGCCAAAGAGAGAGCAACTCTCGCGTCGTGTGAAATTTTGATTGGCGCATATGAATTTTGAATTTCTTTTCGTAAGAGGGGGATGTTTCGTATTTCGAGGACGGAAACTCATGAAAATGTTTTTCGTAATCCGGGGATTTCGTACAAAGGGGTTTCGTAAATTGGGGGCCAACCGTGTATGTATATATATATATATATATATATATATATATATATATATATATATATATATATATATATATATATATATATATATATATATATATTTTTTTTTACCTAATGTTCTGCCCGTGCTTACACACACACACACACACACACACACACACACACACACACACACACACACACACACACACGTAAATTTTCTTTTGTTAGGATGAAATTCAAGAACATCTGTATATTTGTAATTGAATGGTAATAATTACGATAGTCGTTGCAGAGAGATGCTGTTGTCACAGTTCACCTGCGTCATGTAACGAACAAGTCATTACTTGATCTGCATATCTGAGTCAAAGACAGCTGCAAGCGTGCACTCTGAAGCTGTGTTACCAGCATAAGCATGTTGAGACTCATCAATAATGCTAACCATTAATTAACCTTGGAAATAACAGACGTTGATTGTAATGAAGTGTTTGAAGTTTCCGAAGCCAAACGGAATACAGAGTATAACCATCCAGATGTTCGGTGTCTAATGATTTTTTTTTACTTTATTTTGTAACTACTTTATTCTTTATTTGGGACGATTGCAGGCTGTAGCTTATCTCAGCCGACTGTGAGCGAAGGCAGTGTACACAATGAACAGCTCAACTGTCCACTGCAGAGTCAACACAAATTCACACTCAAATCCACTATAAGCGGAAATTCGGAACAGCCAGTTTGCCTAATCTGCATTTCTTTTGACTGTGGAAGGAACCCAGAGTATGCAGAAGAAACCTGCACAACCAGAAGGAGAATGCGCAATCTACACAGAGACACGCCCTCGCTGAGCCTTGAACCCAAGATATTCTTACTGTATGGCTGATGTGCAAAGCATTAATCTTTGGACTGTTAGAAGAAACCAGAAAACCCAGAGAAAAACCCCCGTAGACATGCTAGCCACCAAGCCACAGTACTGTACATCACGCATTAACTTACCAAAAAATCATGTATGTGCGATGAAAGACTTTAAGACTGAGAAGGAAAAAGATCTGCTGAGAGAAAAAAACAGGAAGTGTGTACTAGCATGCTAGCATGGCAACGTGCGGAGCTGCTTAGCCAAAATCATAGTTTAGCTCTAGGCAATAATACTTGTACAGGTTCATCAGTGGATACATGTAAGATGTTTTGGAGACAAAGTCAGAGAGGCTAGATTGAGATGGTTTGGACATGTACAGAGGAGGGATAGTGAGTATATTGGTAGTAGGAGGCTGAAGTTGGAACTACCAGGCAGAAGGCCGAGAGGAAGACCAAAGAGAAGATTTATGGATGTGGTGAAGGAGGACATCAAGGTAGTTGGAGGAAGAGTAGAAGATGCAGAGGATTGGGTGAGATGGAGGCAGATAATTTGCTGTGGCGCCCCCTGAAGGGAACACCTGAAAGGAGAAGAAGAAGAAGAAGAAGAAGAAGAGGTTGATCAGTGGATATGCTCAGCCTGCTTAGGACCACTGCTGATGTAGCAACTTGGTGACGTCAGTAAATGCAGTTAGTGTTGCGGCAGTTAAAGTTTCATCTGTGTGGAAATGCAGGATGCTGAAGTTTTATTTAGGGCAGGTCCAGAGAGAGAGAGAGTGTGCTGTGAAAGCCAACCTACATTTTTTGGGAGGTGTAGCCAGGCATGAAACAGATGAGACTCCCTGGATTAGGAATTTAATCACATAAAAAAAAAAAAACGAAGAGCTGGCGGATGAAAAAGAATTTGAATCAGTCCGCTGTAATGTACTTATGCGAGTTTATATACATTTCACAGTAAAAAAAAAAAAAAAAAAAAAAAAAAAAAAAAATGTCGTACCCTCTCACATTTTCATGAACTGCATTTATCATTGATCACAGTATGTGAGCCCGATAGCATCGATGCTCCGGTTGGTCCAGTCGAGGCTCAGCAACATTAATGTGTCATTAAAATATAGCAGCTGATGATCTGAATGTACTGAATGTGCAGGTTAACACGTCAATGCACGTTTTCTTCCCTGATTTGCTCGGATATAAAATGGGGACTCGAATAATGAAAGCGTGGCTCAGGGAACACGAGGAACCATTTTCACATATGTATTG
This sequence comes from Plotosus lineatus, assembly GCA_024760905.1. NCBI lineage: Eukaryota > Metazoa > Chordata > Actinopteri > Siluriformes > Plotosidae > Plotosus > Plotosus lineatus. The sequence continues at coordinate 6,187,195 of CM045747.1, read as the reverse complement.
GCACCCAGGCATACGCTCACTTTCCTGTCACTCACAGCAATCACCAGCCAATCATGGGTGAGCTTATTCGTACGAGGGTGCGGATAGCGCTTTCCCTCTGAATGTGTTAGTGAGTCCGTTCTCAAATGCACACAGCGCCGCGGAGGTGGGTGGCTAGCACTGCATGTCATGGAGGGGGCGTGTGCATGCTTTCACCCCTTTGGTTGGTGGAGACATGTGATGGGAAAGGTAGTATTTTATGGGTGGAAATTGGCTACAACTAAATTAGGGAGAAAGATGGGGGGGGAATTTAAAAAAAAAAAATGTTATGATAGAGTGCTGACGTTAACCCTATTGAAAGTTTTCAAGATGTTCTGGAGAAGACTTTATTGAGGGGTTCAGTTTTTCCTTTATTGATTCAAGATGTCGGGGCGAAATGAACCCGAAAATGATCGGAAATAAATGTTATGTTGATTTAGTTTGTTGAAACAGCGGCATGATGATTACATACTGTAATTAATAATAAAGGTGTACCAACAACACATTTATTACTACGTAATAAAAAGAACTATGAAAACCAGTCCAAATCCCTGTTTCTGCATTTACATCAACATGACACGATGGAAGGATGAAGCCAATCCATATGTCACAAAAAGACATGGCGCAGGAACGCAAACAGGAAAGACAGTACAGCTGCATACCGCGACTGATCTTATAATCCGGCTTTCACAGTCCATCAGCTCTGGAGAAACCCCGCGGTTCTGTTTACAGGCCCTTTGTGCTCGTGGTAAAGAACTGGGTAAATGGAAAATCTCTCAATTATTACTGAGGAGGGATCATTTTTCAACAGGACAGGTAGCATTTAACACAGGGCACACACACACACACACACACACACACATACACACACACACACACACACACACACACACACACACACACACACACACACACAGGTTATGTGCTGGAGAAGTAGATGATATAAGAGGCTACAGCAGAAGTCTATCTTTATCCACAGAGCAGTCATTGTGTTTGGAGACCAGAATATCCGCTGGCTATGTGTGAAACACCATCCCGGATGTCTAATCTAGTTTTTGTCTCACTGCCAGAGATTGTTTCTTGGTTAATTAAAAATGGATACCCAAAGACTAGGCCAAACAAGGCCAGAGTTTAAGGAGGCTCATAAGAGCGGAACCTCAGCACTTCGCAGCTAGAGAGAAAAGTCCATACACAGCAACATCACACATGGTGTCTGTGTTTATTTGAAATGTTTAATCTGCAAAGATATTGTCATGGGGCAGTACAGGGGCATGTCGGTTACCACTTCCATCTCTTATCAAGAAGGTCTTGAGTTTGATGCCTGTGCATGGCGAGGGCGTTTCTCTATAGAGTCTGCATCTTCTCCCAATGCTTACGTGGGTACTCCGGTTTCCTTCCAGACTTCAAAAAAATGCTCGATAAATACTATAACTAGATATTCTTGATTGGTCTGGAATGCTGTTCAGGGTGTGCATCGCCTTCACCCAGAATCGGCTCTGATAGGCTCCAGAAATCCAAGTATCATCTGTGTTATACTGATTACAGGTTACCCTGGGTTTACACTGTCTCTATGATTTGAGAGGATCGTGATGAGCGTGCGGAGGTAGTGGGATCAAATCGTGATGATCAGAAGGGAACTTGGTGGATTTTGTGATAATCCCACTGAATATGATGTATTACCATTTCATAATAAGCCTGATCGAACATGGGATTAGTCGTAGAGTGCAATAAAGCTTAATAGACCTTGATGCACCATTATAGAGCTTGATGAACTTAGAAACATAATTTCTTCAGATTTCATCTCTTGGATGCACCCCGCCTCCTTTTTATGCCCGAATCATGCTCCAAGCATGATCATAAATCTTGGAGCTCCCTGCTTTTTTTATAAATCTCGGAGATCACAGACATCGCACGCCAGTAATTACTGGCTCTATATCATTTAAAAAGAAAAAGATTTTCCCATAGTCAGGCATGTCGTTCAGAGTGTACCACACCTATTCCCAGAGATGGCTGGGATGGGCTCCAGCCTTCTTGCAACCATAATAAAAGATTTATTGGTTCATATGATGAGATGAGATATTGATATTGATATTGTATCCTGATGGAAAAGTATCTTCAACGACAACAAAATAATAATAATAATAATAATAATAATAATAATAATAATAATAATAATAATAATAATAATAAAGTTACTCTTTAAGTATCTTCACAAAATATGTTTAAATATAATTCTTTAAACATGATGCACTTCACGATGGTGAGTGAATGAAGACTAGTAATAAGTAAAATAAGATTCAAACAGGCACTATCACACAGTTTTCCAAATTCCCCATCACCTGCTGCGCTACATCCTTTTCCTGAAGCAAAAGTAGGCCGGCACAGTGATTTTTGGATTAATTGATGATGACAGGCGAGCGTTTTGATGTATAAACAAGTAGGTTTGTTGTTATACCGTTTGGTTAGAACACCTTACAATGTGCCTCATTTAAATAACTGATTCTGATTGGTTAATTTTGATATTATTTGGTCTGGGTGTGTGCTGTACATACGAATACCACAGGATAGTCTTCGTATGATCAAAAATTAGAAGCATTCCGAGAGTGCATACCTCCACCAAGCCGAAAAAAAATAACAGGACCTGCTCTAATACAGTACTAGACTTCTAGAAAATCACCCTATAGCACAATGTTAAAGAATCTTCTAAAAAATTCCCCAAGCCCTAACTTCATTTATAACTTCATAGATCATCACAAAAGTCTAATGGAGCGTAATCTGGGTTTCACTCCATCCCAGCAAATGCTTTTTGTAAAGTTTTGAGCAACGAGAATGATAAACTTGACGAGCACTCACAGAATGTCAAGTAAAAATGCCAGGTAAAAATGTATTATTATAACTTGACATTGTTATATTGAAATGTCTCCCTCTAGTGGGCATCTGATAACAATTTCACCACATACAGTATTACAAAATAGTGGCAGCGCAGTGGTGCAGGAGTTAGCATGTCCACCTCATAGTAAGAAGGTCCTGGATTCGATTCCCAGCTTGGGCATTTCTGTGTGGAGTTTGCATGTTTTCCCTGTACTTGTGTGGGTTCCTCCGGGTACTTCGGTTTCCTCCCACAGTCCAAAAACACATGCACGGTAGTCAAATTCACACAAAGGTGTGAATGGTTGTATGAATGTTGGCCTTGCAATTGCCTGGAGAGCTGTCCAGGCTGTGCTCCACCCTTTCCTGGAGTTGGGTGAGATGGGCGCCAGCCTCCTCTGAACCTAATTATTATTAAGCGGTTGAATGGATTACGTATAGGTATTTTTCTGGATTTCGGTATTTTTTCAACTATTTTTCATAAAAATGCATGAATTTATTTCCACATGATCACCTACAAAATTGAATGGTTTGTTATTTGTATCTCACCCTACTCTGAAAAACAATTTATCGCCAGAGCATCTTCCAGATGTTAGTCATCTACAACAAACATCCATTCACACTCATGCACAAATAGGTGCAATCTGGGATTTTGAAGGAGAAAACCAGAGCACCCAGAGGGAGCAAATCCAAACAGAAAAAAAATCTACATCCTGTGCTAAGCCTTTCCTGGAAATCGTGCTTGAACCCAGGACCTTATTGCTGTGAGAATGAGAATGTTGCCGATTGCAGCAGTGCTTCTGAGCCAGTATGGGTGTGGGGAGGAAAAAAAAATAATAATAAAAACAGCTCTCTTACAAATCTTATTTTGATTTAATTAATTAATTGAGAGATACCTACAGAAATCTTGATGAAATTTGCACCCTGAAGTAGCTGCAGTACAACTTATCATATTACGTTCACAATCATGCTTTATTCCTATATTATATATATTATCATTTATTAGAATTAGAATTAGAATTAGATTTCTAGGCAACTAAACCATAACAGTGAAGAGCACATGATGCATGAGGTAAATGAATCTGTAATTCCTCCATCATTGAGACAGTGATTATTGACTTCCAGCAGGATGTAGGAGTCATTCATTAATTTTCTGAACTGCGTAATCCTAATTAAGGTCGCAGGGAGGCTGGAGCCCATCTCAGCCAACCCAGGGTGAGGGCGGTGTACACCCTGGACAGCTCACCAGACCATCGCAGAGGATGTAGGAAGGTGAAGCATGTTAAATATCTTGTAAGAATTTCAAGCAGGAATACAAGTGTGTGTGTGTGTGTGTGTGTGTGTGTGTGTGTGTGTGTGTGTGTGTGTGTGTGTGTGTGTGTGTGTGTGTGAGAGAGAGAGAGAGGCGAGAGAGAGAGAGAGAGAGAGAGAGAGAGAGAGAGGGAGGGAGTGTGGGAGGGCGAGGGAAGGAGAGAGAGAGAGAGAGAGAGAGAGAGAGAGAGAGGTAGAGAAAGCAAGAGAGAGAGAGAGAGAGAGAGGGGAGAGAGAGGGAAATGCAGAGAGAGAGAGAGAGAGAGAGAGAGAGAGAGAGAGAGAGAGAGAGAGAGAGAGAGAGAGAGAGAGAGAAAGAGAGAGAGTATGTGGCAATGCAGAGACTGAGCTGCCATTTCATGTTCAAGGCTGAGCTGAAATGAATTTGCTGACGGCACTGTATCGCCTCTCAAGAACGAGAACACAACAGGAAGCAGGTCACTGTCTCAAAATTCCATCTGAATGGAAAACCATAACTTTCTCCCTGCAGCTCACTGCATTTCCGCAGTAAAGATTCTGTAAAGCTCTGCTCATCTGCGCAATTCTTGTGCAAAGTGCAATTAAAAAAAAGTAATACCAAGGTCTACAATTACTCTGCCATCGCCCAGAATGAGCCGAGATGGGCTCGAGCCTCTCCGCGACCCTAATTAGGATTAAGTGGTTCATCTTCTGCAGATTATATTTTATCCTTTGAAAGAAACACACATAATTTTTTCTTTAATACAGGGATCCTTCACTTTCCGTGGTAAATGTGGACTGAGACACCCCCGCGCCCTGTGCGAGACCGCCGAGTTCTGAGAAGTCGGATCAACCCCCCTGACTGACGTATACGTACATGTATATGTATATAATATCAATAAATACATATTCAATGATATAAATGCTTATAATAACAATTAACCATTCAAAAATAATGCATAAGATGTATATAAAATATACAGACACTCCCCGACTTACATTTTTAATTGGTTCCGGACGGCCGAATGTAAGTTGAAAGTGAAGGTAAGTTGTTACAGTGACGTATGATGTATGACATGTGACTTATGATGCTCATACTGTACTATCCATCCATATATACCATTACCGTATCTCATAAAACACCCCTAAATCAATTATTATAAACATAACATTGTAAAATAATATCAAATAATATCAACATTAATTTCAAATAAGTCACTTATTTATACCGAGTCACTTTACATGAAGCTTAAAACAGCCAATCAAAGCTTACAATATGTGAGGCGCTCAAAACCGAAAGTAGTGTACTTGCAAAAGTAGTGTACTTGCTGTAGGTTATGCAGACTTCCGGTCTTTCAAGTGCACAAGGGTGCCATTGAACTCATTTAGAACACAGCCTGCACTGATGTGAATCCCAGCAAAACGGAGAGTTCTTTCTTTTGTGTAAGTCAGTAAGTAAACTTTATTCAAGAGATGCATACAAAGAACAAGTACAAATCCTAATGAATATTAATATAAAAATAAGTATACACTCTTAGGATTCTGATAAAAGATAATAAATATGTGTAATTGTTCTGTAATTTGTGTTTTCATTCATTTTACAACTCTCTTTGTTTAACTGAGTATGCATGGTAGATTGTGCTGATCTGAGCGGATAGTTAATTCATCTCTGTGTATGAGACTTGCACCCATGCTAGTAGGCTTACGCTTCTGACCAACCAGATTTGCTTCGGGTTACAAAAGTCCACAAAACAGTGTAAACACAAAGATCACAGAGACGACGTCTTAACACAAGGGTAACACGCTATATAACTGATATATATATATATATATATATATATATATATATATATATATATATATATATATATATATATATATATATATATATATATATATGTATACACTCAGTCTGTAGTTTGTAAACAATGAATGCAGCGTCATTGTGTCATTACGTCATTACGTCAGCGTACTACATAGGTACGTCTAAACTCAAAATTTGACTTTTTTTTTTTTTGAAAAAAATGAATGTTTTTGTGATGAATGTTTTTGCGAATCATTAATATGACTTCCATGAAAATTGAGGCAGATGATTTGCTGTGGCAACCCCGGAAAGGGAACAGCCGAAGGGAAAAGAAGAAGAAGAAGAAGAAGTTTTTGAAAAACCCGCGATGCACTGAAGCCGCAGAAACTGAAGCACGAAGTAGCGAGGGATCACTGTATTGTATATCACATACATGTTTTTACCTCTTCATCAAATAACTCATCACAAGTCAATCAATCAGTAATTCATTCAGGATTCATTCAATTCTAAGCGGCTAAATCCTAATTACACTTGTGGGTAGGCTGGTGCCTATTTCTGCCGTCTCTGGGTGAGCTTGGGGTACACACTGGACAGCAAAACCAGTCATCACAGGGCTCACACACACACACACACACACACACACACGCACACACAC
>CM045747.1:6130581-6170581 GCA_024760905.1 Plotosus lineatus | reverse complement strand
ATAAATGGAGTTTCAATAGAAAGTCTTTGTCCTGTCCTTTATTTTTATTGTTATTTGCTCTACCAAGAAGTATTGAGCACTCTCTTACGGAAGGATCTACTCAGAAAATCCTCTCTCTCTCTCTCTCTCTCTCTCTCTCTCTATATATATATATATATATATATATATATATATATATATATATATATATATATATGTGTGTGTGTGTGTGTGTGTGTGTATGTACATATATATATATAGGGATTTCTCCCTTTCCACAGTTAATTGAGACCGAGATCCCACCGAGACCGCCAAATTCCATGAAGTAGGATCAGCCCCCTGACTGATGTATTCGTACATGTATATGTGTATATAATATCAATAAATTTATATTCAACGCTATAAATGCTTATAATAACAATTAAACATTAAAAAATAATGCATAAGATGTAAATGAAAACATAAATACACAAACACACAGATGCGCACACATACACAGACTACTTACATTTGTATGTGAGTTTGGGTTGTTTTTTTGTTTTTGTTTGTTTGGGGTTTTTTACATAATTAGCCTTGTTTTGTGGCATGTTCCTTAACTTTTTCCCCTATTCTTCCTGAATTTCTTTATTTTTTAATTCAATGAATATTTAAACAAAAAAAGCGATACACTGAAGCCGCATGATATACAGGGATCCCTCGCTACTTCGCGCTTCAATTCATGCGGCTTCAGTGCATCATGCTTTTAAAAAAATAAATCAATAAATATTCATCGAATTCAACATTGTTGCATATGAATGTGTGTCATCTTCTTCTCATGCAATACCATCTGTATGTGTGTGTATTTATATTTTATTGACATCTTATGCTATTTCTGAATGTTTAATTGTTATTATAAGCATTTATAGTATTGCTTATGTATTTATTGATATTATATATACATAGACATGTACGTATACGTCAGTGGGGGAGAGGGTTGGGGGGGTGATCCTACTTCGTGAATTTCGATGGTCGAGTGGGGATCTTGGTCCCAATTAACTGCGGAAAGAGGGATCCCTAATATATTCTATATGGCAGCTCTTTTGCTATTTATAACTGATTCAAATTAGGATTTGGGTGTACATAACATTGTTGGTAATATACCTGCTACACATGGGAGTTTGTCTTGTGTCTGACTGGTGCTATACACACACATGTATATAAATAACCGAAATGGCTCTTCACCATGTGTATAAATACTGTTGCTTTTTTGGCTCCTGACACCTCTTGGAGGAAGAGCATATGTCTTTTGTTTAATCAACTCAAGTGGTGCATTTTCAATGTCGTAAATAACACTTGTTCGGAGATAAACATGAGTGATAGACCAGACTATAAAAAGCATAAAAGTCATATAATGTAGAACCAGCTATAACAAAGTCGAGCCTTTTAATCTACTTATTGGTACTAAAAACTATCCTAACACTTGGATTATTATACATATACAGCATTTGGTAGACATGCTTCTCCAGAGCGACTTACAATTATCTTTATTTTATATACATAAATATATAAACTGAGGGTGTAATGTGAACCACTGAACTGCAGATTAGTAATATATGACCTTAGTCACCATGCCACCACTACCCTCAAGCAAACTGGTTTGCTAAACCACTTTATCCTACTGGGTTGTAGGGATGCCAGAGCCCATCTCAGTTAACACTGGTCGAAGGCATGATCCACATGAAAACCAAATGCCAAAACATTATAGGGTCGACACACAACTATTCACACTCAGACCAAGGGAATTCGCCTTGAATGCATATCTTTAGACTGTGAGAGGAGACCAGAGTACCCAGAGGAAATAGGCAGAAGTGCAAGAGGAACATGCAAACTCCACCCAGGAGCACTGGAACCCAGGACTTAAACCCAAGATCTTCATGCTGTGAAGTGGCTATACTAACCACCCATCATATATGTCAAAACAATATAAATACATTCTTGTGAAAAAACAAAAAAATATATAAAGTTAAATTAATCTTTGAATTCAACCAATCAGACAGATTTAAAACTTACAGAGCTTTGAATCATGAACTCTAGTGTCTACTGAGCTAAAGCTACAAAGTAGGGCAATGGTGGTCTGGTGGTAAGCTGCTGGTATACCAAGTCTAAGGTTGGCAGTTCAATCCTGATTGTCAACATATGTCACTGCTCTTCCCCCCAGTGCAGCTAAACTGGGTTATAACAGGTTGGCTATGTGATTGGAGGTTCATGTAAAGCAGGGGTTAGGAACCTTTTTGATGAAGAGAGCCAAAAAAAACCCCATATTTTAAAATCTAATCCTCTGAGAGCGATATATATATATATATATATATATATATATATATATATATATACTGAATACAACTGAATTGAAAAAGAAGACTGTATGATAAGATTCTAAATTTATTTTAAACAATATTGTCATGACGAAGTTATTTATTAATAAGAAAAGTACGTTTTACTATTAATGCGACTTCTGGTGCTGCATGCTGTTGCTGATGGCTTTATAGTCTGGTTGATACATGTTGAGGTTCAGCTTCATGCAGGTGTTTACACTTCCATCTATTACACGTGACCACAGGTTTGTCTTGATGCTTTTCAGGTGTGAGAAGAACTGCTCGGTGCGCATGTGGAGCCAAACATGGTCAATATGACAAGACTCACACGCTGCAGTGTTTATGTGACAGGAAGCGCATCCCAACTTTTGGCAGTCTGCAGGTTTAAGTTTTTCCATGTCTGTCCATTTCTGTTTGCTTGCCAGCTGTGCTTGGCTTCGTGCAAATGAGCTGATCAAAAACGAGGGAAATTTACCTCTTTACTCAAAAACAACTCGCGCAGTCTGTGCCTGTTGTTATAATCCAACATTATGATGAGAATTATAATTCGAGTTTCAAGGTATCGGACCTGCCCACACACTGGCGTACAGAAAGGATTGGCTCGTCACTGCGCGCCACAGTGACGTGGCATTGGAAATAGATGTATAGATTTAAATGTGCGTGATTTATTCATCTATTTTTGTTTAATTTGATGGCTTTTTTTTTTGTATTTTTATTTAAATGAGAGTGACATTATGTATTCGTTATTCTGTTAAGAAAGGCCACCTGATTTATCTGCGAGCAAGATACAGTCATCAAAAGAGCCACATCCGGCTCGCGAGCCAGTTGACTCTCATCAAGAGAAACTGGGAACTACACAGCTGTCAGCTGAGGAACCATCCAGGGTGTACCTTTCCCAGACTTGTTTGATGTGGGTGCCAGCCTCCCAGCAATCCTAATTTGGATTAGGGAGTCCAGAAAATGAATGACGATATGAATTTCTTCAAAAAAAATGCATCCAGAGTAAATATTTGAAATTTTTACTGAGAGCATTCATGTCTCTTTATCACACTCAGCTGTCGCTTCAGATCAACAAGTCCAATGGTCTCATTTTAGCCGATAAAAGACCCAAATGCTCCGTACTTATATTCTGCAAATAAGTACCTTGGTTTTTAATTCAAAGGGGCCCTGTGTGGTTTATATAACAGTGCATGCTGTAAATCCAAAGCTAAATTTAAATTCTGGTTGTCTAAATAAACATTTATTTCAATTACTGTTAAATGGATTTTCCAAAGAGCAACAAGAGCACATAAAAGTGGCTTGGTCTTATCTGTTAGTGCTACCGCTGCATAGCTGCTTAATGGAGCAACTCAAAAGTGAACTTGAAATGGCTATCAAGTACATTAGACTTCGAGACTCAAGAGGCAGAGAGCTGAGACCACCAGCAGTCTGATATTATTATTGTGCCAGAGGAAACGGCACAGCCTTATCTCGGGTGATTAGAGTCTGTTCTGTTTTTTTGGACTCGACTGCAGACCATGACAGCGAAAACACACCACATTTTAAACCACAGGGTGGCTCATTGACATAGTGGTTATCAAGTCCACCTCATAGCAAGAAGGTCCTGGGTTTGAGGCTCATGTTTCAGTGTAAAGTTTGTATGTGGCTTGTATGGGTTCCCTCTGAGAACTCCGCTTTCCTCCCAAAACGTCAAAGACAGGTACATTTGGCTGTTCCAATAAGTACATCAGAGGGACAGCACATGTTAGAGTTTTTGGAGACAAAGTCAGAGAGGCGAGATTGAGATGGTTTGGACATGTCTGGTAGTTCCAACCTCAGCATCCTGCTACCAATATATTCACTATCCCTCCTCTGTACATGTCCAAACCATCTCATTACATGGTCAACACACAACCATTCACATGCACACTCAGACAATGCTGGCTCACTGATCCCAAGGTTGTGGGTTCAAGCCCCACTGTTGACAATATAGCCTGCCTTTTTTTCTCCCAGTTTGAAATACAATAGGCTCCAACGTCCCTGTGACTACAATAACATTAATTGGTTTGGATAATTCGCATGTATAATGAATAAATAAATAATACAACGAACAATGATTCTTTGGAAGCCAAGAAAGAGGAAAACTGCACAATCTGTATTAATTGTCTTACATTCGTATTCATCTTAATTTCACCATTTAGACAAGACCTTTCCAGGTGGCATGGTGGCCTGGTGGTAAGAGGTCATGGATCACCAAGCCTCGTGTTGGTGGTTTAAGTCCCACTCTCCACATGGTCATCACTACCCCACCCCCATTTTAATCTCCTGATTGGTACTAAAAACAATTCTCAACCTTTGATTACGTATTATACATCTACAGCATTTGGCAGACAAACTTCTCCAGAGCAACTTACAAACTTTTATATATGTCTGTCTGTCTTCCTTTTGGCTTTTTCCCTTTTACTCGGGAGTCGCCACCAGCGAATCATCTGATTCGCACGTTTGATTTGGCAGAGGTTTGTTTTACGTCGGATGCCCTTCCTGTCACAACCCTCTTTTGCAAGGGACAGAAACACGTTGACGACTTTGCAGCTACTCTTTACGAAAGTCAGCAATGGTTCTTTTACATGCCTCTCACCATAGACAGTGACAGACATGGCCAGCCTTTGATAACCCAGTTCGCTGCACTGGGGCCAAAAAAATTGAGGGTTGGTGGTTACATTAACTGCAGATTAGTAAGCCATTACCTTAGTCACCATGCCACCACAACCCTCAAGCAAGCGTGTTTTCCAAACCACTTTATCCTACTGGATTGCAGGGATGCCAGATCTCATCTCAGCCAACACTCGTCGAAGGCATGATACACCTTAAAACCAATTGCAAGCCCATCACAGGGTCGACACACAACCATTCACATGCACACTCAGGACAGTGCTGGCTAGCTGATCCCAAGGTTGTGGGTTCAAGCCCCACTGTTGACAATGTACCCTGCCTTTTCCCTCCCAGTGTGAAATACAATAGGCTCCAACCTTCCTGTGAAGACAATAGGATTAAATGTTTTGTATAATTTGCCTGCATAATGAATAAATAAACAATACAACCAACAATGTTTCTTTGGAAGCCAAGAAAGAGGAAAACTGCACATTTTGACCCAAATGCCTGACATTCGTGTTCATCTTAATTTCACCATTTATACAGTGTTTTTCCAGGCGGTGGTGGTGACCAGGCGGTAAGAGGTGCTGTATCACTAAACCAAGGGTTGGTGGTTCGAGTCCCCTCTCCACATGGTCATCACTACATCATCCCCTTTTAATCTACTTATTGGTACTAAAAACTATTCTAAAACTTTGATTTCGTATTCACTTCGATTTCAGGGGGCAGGGATAAAGAAGGTGGAGGATTTTAAGTACTTTGGCTCAACAATCCAGAGCAATGGAGAGTGTGGAAAAGAGGCAAAGAAGCGTGTGCAGGCAGGATGGAATGGATGGAGAAAAATGTCTGGTGTGATGTGTGATAGGAAGGTATCGGCAACAATGAAGGGAAAAGTGTACAAGACGGCCATGAGGCCAGCGATGTTGTATGGTTTAGAAACAGTGGCCCTGGGGAAAAGGCTGGAGGTAGCAGAGACGAAAATGTTGAGGTTCTCTTCGGGAGTAACGAGGATGGATAGAATCAGGAATGAGTAAATCAGAGGAACAGCACATGTAAGATGTTTTGGAGACAAAGTCAGAGATGCTTGATTGAGATGGTTTGGACATGTACAGAGGAGGGATAGTGAGTATATTGGTAGAAGGATGCTGAGGTTGGAACTACCAGGCAGAAGACCAATGAGAAGATTCATGGATGTGGTGAAGGAGGACATGAAGGTTGTTGGAGGAAGAGGAGAAGATGCAGAGGATCGGGTGAGATGGAGGCAGATCATTTGCTGTGGCGACTCCTGAAGGGAACGCCAGGAGAAGATTATGTATTATACATCTATAGAATTTGGCAGACACACTTCTCCATCGTGACTTACAAACTTTTATAGATATAAAACTGAGGGTTGAGGCCAGGTATGTGAACCACCGAACTACAGATTAGTAATCCATGACCTTAGTCACCATGCCACCACAACCCTCAAGAAAACTTGTTTTCTAAACCACTTTCTCCTACTGGGTTGCAGGGATGCCAGATCTCATCTCAGCCAACACTGGTCGATGGCATGATACACCTTCCAACCAAATGCCAGACCATCACAGGGTTGACATACAACCATTCACGTGCACACTCAGACAATGCTGGCAAGCTGATCCCAAGGTTGTGGGTTCAAGCCCCACTGTTGACAATGTACCCTGCCTTTTCCCTCCCAGTGTGAAATACGATGGGATCCAAGGTCCCTGTGACTGCAAGAGGACTCAATGGTTTGGATAATTTGCATGCAGAATAAATAAATAAATAATGCAACCAAAAATCTTTCTGTGGAGGCCAACAAAGAGAGAAACTGCATGGTCTTACCCAAATGTCTTACATTCATGTTCATCTTAATTTCACGATTAAGACAATGCTTTTCCAGGTGGCCTGGTGGTAAAAGGTGCTGGATCACTGAATCTCGTGTTGGTAGTTCAAGTCCCACTCTCCGCAAGGTCGTCACTGCCCCATCCTGCTTTTAATCTACTTATTGTTACGAAAAACTATTCTGAAACTTTGATTATTATACATATACAGCATTTGGCAGACACACTTCTCCAGAGCGACTTAAAATTAGCTTTTATACATGTATATAAAACTGAGGGTGAGACAAGAACCACTGAACTGCAGATTAGCAGTCCGTGACCTTAGTCACCATCCCACCACTACCCTCCAGCAAACTTGTTTTCTAAACCACTTTATCCTACTGGGTTGCAGGCATGCCAGCTCTCATCTCAGCCAACACTGGTCGAAGGCATGATACACCATTAAACCAATTGCCAGAACATCACAGGGTTGACACACAACCAATCACATGCACACTCAGACAATGCTGGCTAGCTGATCCTAAGGTTGTGAGTTTGAGCCCCACTGTTCACAATACACCCTGCCTTTTCCCTCCATGTGTGAAATACGATCAGCTCCAACGTCCCTGTGACTGCAATAGGATTAAATGGTTCGGAGAATTAGCATGCATAATGAATAAATAAATAATACAACCAAAAATGTTTCTGTGGAAGCTTCAAAAAACTTCATATTCTGACCCGAATGTCTTAAATTCGTATTCATCTTAATTTCACCATTTAGATAAGACCTTTCCAGGTGGCGTGGTGGCCTGGTGGTAAGAGGTCAGGGATCACCAAACCTAATGTTGGTGGTTTGAGTCCCACATGGTCATCACTCCCCCACCCCCATTTTAATCTCCTGATTGGTACTAAAAACTATTCTAAACCTTTGATTACGTATTATACATCTACAGCATTTGGCAGACAAACTTCTCCAGAGCAACTTACAAACCTTTGTATATGTCTGTCTGTCTTCCTTTCGGCTTTTTCCCTTTTACTCGGGAGTCGCCACAGCGAATCATCTGATTTGCACGTTTGATTTGGCAGAGGTTTGTTTTACGTCGGATGCCCTTCCTGTCACAACCCTCTTTTGCAAGGGACAGAAACACGTTGACGACTTTGCAGCTACTCTTTACGAAAGTCAGCAATAGTTCTTTTACATGCCTCTCACCATAGACAGTGACAGACATGGCCAGCCTTTGATAACCCAGTTTGCTGCACTGGGGCCAAAAAAACCGAGGGTTGGTGGTTACATTAACTGCAGATTAGTAAGCCATTACCTTAGTCACCATGCCACCACAACCCTCAAGCAAACTTGTTTTCTTAACCACTTTGTCCAACTGGGTTGCAGGGATGCCAGATCTCATCTCAGCCAACACTGGTCGAAGGCATGATACACCTTCAAACCAATTGCCAGACAATCACAGGGTTGACATTCAACCATTCAAGTGCACACTCAGGCAATGCTGGCTAGCTGATCCCAAGGTTGTGGGTTCAAGCCCCACTGATGACAATGTGCCCTGCCTTCCCCCCCCCCAGTGTGAAGTACAATAGGCTCCAACCTTCCTGTGAAGACAATAGGATTAAATGTTTTGTATAATTTGCCTGCATAATGAATAAATAAACAATACAACCAACAATGTTTCTTTGGAAGCCAAGAAAGAGGAAAACTGCACATTTTGACCCAAATGCCTGACATTCGTGTTCATCTTAATTTCACCATTTATACAGTGTTTTTCCAGGTGGTGGTGGTGGCCAGGCGGTAAGAGGTGCTGTATCACTAAACCAAGGGTTGGTGGTTTGAGTCCCCTCTCCACATGGTCATCACTACATCATCCCCTTTTAATCTACTTATTGGTACTAAAAACTATTCTAAAACTTTGATTTCGTATTCAGTTCGATTTCAGGGGGCAGGGATAAAGAAGGTGGAGGATTTTAAGTACTTTGGCTCAACAATCCAGAGCAATGGAGAGTGTGGAAAAGAGGCAAAGAAGCGTGTGCAGGCAGGATGGAATGGATGGAGAAAAGTGTCCGGTGTGATAGGAAGGTATCGGCAACAATGAAGGGAAAAGTGTACAAGACGGCCATGATGCCAGCGATGTTGTATGGTTTAGAAACAGTGGCCCTGGGGAAAAGGCTGGAGGTAGCAGAGACGAAAATGTTGAGATTCTCTTCGGGAGTAACGAGGATGGATAGAATCAGGAATGAGTAAATCAGAGGAACAGCACATATAAGATGTTTTGGAGACAAAGTCAGAGATGCTTGATTGAGATGGTTTGGACATGTACAGAGGAGGGATAGTGAGTATATTGGTAGAAGGATGCTGAGGTTGGAACTACCAGGCAGAAGGCCCAGAGGAAGACCAAAGAGAAGATTCATGGATGTAGTGAAGGAGGACATGAAGGTAGTTGGAGGAAGAGGAGAAGATACAGAGGATCGGGTGAGATGGAGGCAGATCATTTGCTGTGGCGACCCCTGAAGGGAACAGCCAGAAGAAGAGAAAGATTATGTATTATACACCTACAGCATTTGGCAGACACACTTCTTCAGAGCGACTTACAAACTTTTATAGATATAAAATTGAGGGTTGAGGCCGCATATGTGACCCACCGAACTACAGACGAGTCATCCATGACCTTAGTCAGCATGCCACCACTACCCTCAAGCAAAGTAACTTGCTAAACCACTTTATCCCTCTGGGCTGCAAGGATGCCAGCGCCCATCTCAGCCAACACTGGTCGAAGGCATGATACACCTTAAAACCAACTGCCAGAACGTGACAGGGTTGACACACAACCATTCACATGCACAGTCAGAGTGTGCTGGCTTGCTGATCTCAAGGTTGTTGGTTCAAGCCCCACTGTTGACAATATACCCAGCTTTTTCCCTCCCAGTGTGAAATACAATAGGCTCCAACGTCCCTGTGACGACAATAGCATTAAGTGGTTTGGATAATTCGCATGCATAATGAATAAATAAATAATACAACTAACAATGTTTCTTTGGAAGGCAAGAAAGAGGAAAACTGCATATTCTGAACCAAATGTCTTACATTCGTATTCATCTTAATTTCACTATTTAGACAATCCCTTTCCAGGTGGTCTAGTGGCCTGGTGGTAAGAAGTCATGGATCACCCAACTTAGTGTTGGTGGTTCAAGTCCCCCTCTCTGCATGGTTGTCACTACCCCCCCCCCTTTTGATCTACTTATTGGGACTAAAAACTATTCTCAAACTGTGATTACATATTATACATCTACAGCATTTGTCAGACACACTTCTCCAACACAACTTACAAACTGTTTTATATATATATATATATATACACAGTAAACCTCCGCTGACGAACGCTTAAGCTCACGAACTTTTCGCCTCAAGAACATTAAATTCGTGAGCATATAGTCTCTGCTGACAAACTAGTTTTCGGCGGACGAACCAAACCACGCAGTCGAACAGCGCCACGGTGGCGGCCACGAGAAGCTGACGCACGCTCATGGCGTCACAGTTCGTCACCCCCTTTCTTTGAATGCGGAAGTGGTTTGTGTTTGATAGACATTTTGGACCATATTGAGTGTACTTTTGCTATTATGGGATCGAAAAAGACCCCACCACAGGCGGAGATCATTGAAAAACACGAACGAGGTGCGCGTTTGTGTGACTCAGCGTCCCAGTACCAGTACGCTAAGTCTACCATTGCTACCATCCTTAAGAACAAGGAAGCTATTAAGGGTGCGTGTGTGGCTAAGGGTGTTTCCAAACAGTAGGCGTTTCCAAACTCTCCTTCCAAACAGTAAGTCCCTCCCTCCCTCCTCCTCCCACTCCATTCCATCAAGCCATCAACTACCATCACAAAGGTAAATAAAACGACTTTATTATACAGTACAGTTTATTTCTTTAATTACAATACAATAGACATTTATTATACATAAAATAAGGTATATTTTTGTGTAGTTTTAAGGCTTATTTAGTAGAAAATTATGTTTTATGGGGACCTGGGAACGGATTATTCTCATTTTAATGGTTTCTTATGGGAAATAAATGTTCGGAAGACGAACTTTTCGCCTCACACACACTTTCTGGGAACCAATTATGTTCGTGAGCTGAGCTATCACTGTATATATAAACTGAGGGTTGCTGGTGATTTAAACTGCAGATTAGCAATCCATGACTTTAGTCACCATGCCACCACAACCCTCAAGCAAACTTCTTTTCTTAACTACTTTATCCTACTGGGTTGCAGGGATGCCAGATCTCATCTCAGCCAACACTGGTCGAAGGCATGATACACCATCAAACCAATTGCCAGAACATCACAGGGTCGACACACAACCAATCATATGCACACTCAGACGGTGCTGGCTAGCTGATCCTAAGGTTGTGGGTTTGAGCCCCACTGTTCACAATACACCCAGCCTTTTCCCTCCATGTGTGAAATACGATCAGCTCCAACGTCCCTGTGACTGCAATAGGATTAAATGGTTCGGATAATTAGCATGCATAATGAATAAATAAATAATATAATACAACCAAAAATGTTTCTGTGTAAGCCGAGAAAAACTGCATATTCTGACCCAAATGTCTTACATTTATGTTCATCTTAATTTCACCATTTAGATAATGCTTTTCCACCTTTTAGATAATCCTGCACCCCCCCCCCCCCCCCCCCCCCCCCAGTGCAGCAAACTGGGTTATCAAAGGCTGGCCATTTCTCTCACTGTCTATGGTGAGATGCATGTAAAAGACCCATTGCTGCCTTTGTCAAGAGTAGCTACATAGCCATCAGCATATTTCCGCCCCTTGACAAAGGGTTGTCTCAGGAAGGGCATCCGACATAAAAAAAAATAAATAAAAAACCTGTGCCAAATCAAACATGCGATGATTCACTGTGGCGACCCCTAAAAATAAGGGAACAGCTAAAAAGAAAGAAGAGGAAGATAATGTTTATCCAGTTTGGAGGTAATTTACCCATTAAAAATAAAGCACTTGCAAGCCCCACCGCCAATAAATAAACTATCCCTGGTCGAAGTTATAAATCTTTGTCCTCATGTTATGTGTGTGTCATCTTCATGCAGGGTTATACCAGGCCAGCAGTCAAGCAATCTATCTCAATTAATCTGAAGGTCAGACAGAACGGCAGCAGCTGATATAGTTCGAGGGAAATGAAGGGTGTCTCAAATGTCAAGTCTTCAACTTCAAGGATTTAAAAAAAATGTGGAATGACAGTCATTTGTTCAATAATAATAATAATAATTATTATAATAATAACAACAACAACATCCTTCAACTCACTCTGTGGAACTGACCCATATATGGCACCTGATAAATAATGCAGTATTTGCTGGCTCCAATTTACACGCCAGGGGTCATCCATATAGAAGATAATTGATTTCTCATATAATATGACCTTGGTCCCCATGGTATACAGTATATTTACTGGGAAAGCAAAAATCAGAAATACAAGTGTGAATATTTATATTGGTATAAAGTAGTATGATGTATGTGTGTTTTGGTCCAGAATTATGATACCATTTCTTTATATAGTATACCCATATTTTATATATTATATATTACTTGTAGACTGATAGATTATAGTAGGCGATCACACTGGCTTGAATAATTTTCAGTTTGCACCGACTATTCAATATACACCCACCTGACTGTTCCTCGGATATACAGCCCTGTACACGGCACACTGCAATGCATTGTATGATCTCACATCTTTCTATCATCGCCAGCATTAACAGCTTCAGTAGGTCTGCTGGTTGACATGAAAACATGTACAGTACAACCTTTCCTTCACATGTCTATCAGTGAGTCCTGGACTCCCATGACACTCTTGTCAGGTGACCTTGAACTATCTTTGGTAGATACTAAAGCCAATGCATACCAGGAACATCCCACAAGGTCTGCCCTTTTTTTGTTGTTGTTATTGTTCGATGAATAGAACCAGTTGTTGGGTAAAATCACTCAGGTCCTCACGCATGCTTATTTTTCCTGCTCCGATCACATCAACTCTGAGAACATACTGTTCACTTTCGGTATAAGATATCCCAGTCCTCGGCAGGGGTCACTGTAAGGAGAAACTCAGGTCATTCAATTCATCTGTCAGTGCCTGTAATGTTTGTAATGTTATGGCTGATTGGTGTATACGTTCCATTTTTGGCAGAACAATCAGTCATCGTACGTTAATAATGCTATTAACCAGAACATACGCATCAAGATCCAAATCAGATCATGATTACACCACCTCTGTACTTGGGACAATATCTCTCTTTGTATTTCTACGCAGGCTGTGCATACAGGACGGTCAAACAGTACGGATTAGCTCTTGTTGATAGGATCTTGGGATGAGATGCAATTATTGTCTCTGTACATGACCTTGACGAAGTGAAAACATGAGATACTTTTTAACTACAGCATAACACGGAGTAAAATATTAGCTTGTGATCCCTGTGAAAGCTCTCAAAATGTACACAGTACTGACTAAAATTCAGTTCAGGTACGTTTTATTTCCCTGTGACTTTATGTTAAAGGAGCTTAAATACAAATCCCTAATTCCCCTAATGAGCAAGGCAGTGCTGTAGCCTTACAGTGACCAGCTTCCGACTTTGCATATTCCCAATGCGGCTGTGTTGGTTTCTTCTAACACCCTACACCAGTCCATAAAACGTGTATTAGGTCATCTGGCTACTCTAAATTATCATTTGGGGTGAACGTCAATGTGGTATGAATGGCTGTCTGCCAGCTAGAATTGCTTTGAGGTCACCCACAACCCACAATGAATAAGCTGTATAAAAAAATTAATGAGTCAATGATCGGGCGACACAATTTCATTGTGGTTTGTATGTCTTCCTCACAGTAGAATGGTCATGGGTTTGAGTCCAGGGGGAAAAACACATTTCGGTGCTTTGTCTGCATATTCTCACTAAGCTTCTGCGGGTCTATTACGGGGACTCCGGGTTTCATCCACAGGCGAAATACATGCATATTAGCCTAATTGGCTGTTACAAATTGTCTCTAGGCTTGAATATGACTCTGTGTGTGTGTGTGTGTGTGTGTGTGTGTGTGTGTGTGTTGCGTCTGCTGGTACCACAATGGTCTGGTGAGCTGTTTACAGTGTAAAATGCCTTTGTCCAGAGTTGGCTGAGAAGGACTCCAGTTGTATCATGACCCTAGTAGGATAAAAGACATGAATAAATGAATGAATAATTTAGAGAAAAACTCAAAGTGCAAGGTTCATCTGCCAGGCACAAATAGATTATTATAACTTGGTATAGTTATACTGAAATGTCGCCCCCTAGTAGGCATCGGATGAACATCGGATTTTCCCCTCTGTTTAAAATCCGGATTTTTGTTCAGGATTTCCAGATTCTTTTTTCAAGATGATCCCACGCACGGGTCACTTCTAAAATTGAATTGGTTCCTTCCAGGCCCAGGCCCCGCACACACGTTTGCTCAAAATGAGATTTTTAGTTTTTGTATATTTCAGGGTTTTTTAAATAAACGACTGCTGAAAAACCTTTAAATAATTCCAAAATGTTACAGGGTCCTGGGTTCAATTCTGAGGCACGAGGCATTTCTGTGTGAAGTTTGCATGTGTGGGTTTCCTCTGGGTGTATCGGTTTCCTCCCACAGTCCATAACCATGCACTGTAGGCTAACTGGCTATTCTAAATGGCCCTAAGGTGCAAGTGTAAGTGTGAATGGTTGTGAATGTGTGTTGGCCCTGGGATAGCCTGGCAAGCTGTTCATGGTGTACCTCACCCAGAGTCGGCTGAGATAGGTATTTTCATAATCCTGCTAACAAATGAACAAAGACAGAAACAATGCAGTTTTAAAATATTATATATTTTCCTTGCCTGTAAGCTCGATAATTGTGTAATTAATCCTTCATTAAGAAGTCATAGGATAACTCCCAATTGGAGCGAGTAATGACGGTGCAATTATTCCTGATTCACATTCCTTGGTTCCAGATATGGTTGGATTGTTCTGAAAGACCTTGAACAGCCTCACGAAGGTCAAATAAAACATGATAAAGAAATCTTTTTATCACTATCATCCCCTGATGGACCTCTCAACTTCATAACCAGCGTGCTGACCCTTTGCTCTTCCTATACTCCAGTGAGGATTTGATGCACATGAGCATGAGCAGGGTGTCTGAATGAACAGTCGCTTTTTCTGCTGCCTCATTTCCTACCGGCCGGGGGAAAGGACCGAGAAAATCAGTCTGCTGTGGACATGCCTCAGCACATCAGACTGAAGTTTCCTAAAGTGAAAGCTCAGCATTTTCTCTGTAGCTGGATCTTGAAAAATAACAAACAAAGTCCCTAACCCTGACTGTTAGAGTTTTCTTATGTCACAGGAAGCATGTATTAATAATTGAAAAAAAAAAAAAAAAAAAAAAAAAGTTGACACAGCAGAAGGACTTTCGCTCAAAAACATTTTTTTGTATGGATTTTATTTGGTTAAAAAAAAAATACCAAAAGCTGCTTTATTATTAGTTGACTGTGTTCAGTGTTCTTAGCAATTGCTGTCATGCAACTTGGTGCCGCATAACAGCCAATCACAATCATGATGCAGAACATCCAATCAGGCTTAAGACACGGTGCAAACATCCAGGCCAATAACATTATAATGAGTGCATTCATAAAAATAGCCGTCATAAATAGCCCAGACAAAATTTATAGGGTCAAGTCATTTTAAGAGAGGCACAAACAGAGACACTGACAAGCCTGCATACACCGACACACCATGCGAAACCAGCATGTAAAAAATAGCCTGATGGCTAAAGGGTAGAAACTCACTCGTGTTCAAAAGCTTATGTTAATCCACATATTTAGCTCCAGAATCCAGCAGCATCGGTTATAATATATTTTATTATATATCAGTTATAGTACGCACAATTTTATTAGTCGCTGTGTGGGCAATGGGTTGCACATGGTGCATGGCGTTTCCGACAGGCAAGTTAGCCGTTAGCAAGCTGCACTGTCCGCGGTGAACTCAAGCAGCTTCTAGAGAGGAAGTCAGTGATTTATTGAAGATAAAATGTATACAGAAAATATTCTAAAAGATAAACCATTTATGAAGTCCAGTGAAGCACTCACTCTTCACCGGAGGGCTCTTGTTCATCATAGGAAGGGAAATAAGTCAAAAGCTACCAAAGCCTTGAGAAACACCCAGTTTAGATTTATTTCATTTAGAGTTAGCACTCCAGCCCGAAAAAAAAGGTAAAAGAACTGAAGGGGATTCAAAAAAAGCCACCTTTTAAAGTACCACCCCACACCCACACCCACCCCCAAAAAAGGGGGGAAAACCCCCACAAAATCTTGTTTGCGCTGTCTAGACAGAGATGTGACAGCCCTTGTACCAAAGACCTGGGGCTGAGATTTCGCCGCACAGACCTCACACTCGGGTAATAAGTAGTTCATCATATACCTATACAGTGGGGCCGGTGGCATAGTGGTTAGGGTGCTGTGCTCATGCTTGGGAGGTTGTGTGTTTGAATCCCAGTTAGACCCCCACTATGCTAAGATGCCTGGGCAAGATCTTAACCACAAGTGTGCCTCTGTTCACCCATCAGTATAAATGAATACCAGTAAAATATACTGGGAAGGTAACCTGCGATGGACTAGCGTCCCATCCAGGAGAAGTTGAACTCCTGCTCCCTTCATGCTATGGAAGCTGGGGATAAGCACCGGTCTGATGAGTGACTAGGCCTGGGTGTAAAATGCCCTTTACCTTTTATTTAACTATACACCAGGGATGGCCAACCAGTCAGAGACCAAGAGCCACATTTTTACTGTTACCGCAAAGAGCCACATCATGCACATAGGCACACATGAACATCATCCATCCCTTCTCTCTCTCTCACACACACACACACACACACACACACACACACCTCTGTGGCGGGACAGTTGGACATCCGATACCATGCGTTTTAGTTTGTCGTCTTCAGGAGACGAGATTTCAACAACTTCACTGAGGGATTTTATAACGAACTCTCCTTCATTGTACTGTATGGCGTTTTGGCCCGTGTAGTGTTTCAAGCAAGCTGATATGATGCAAGCGTTACGGTCTCTGAGCGCTTCGTAAATTTTTGGAAAAACCGTACAGTGTGTGTGTGTTACGTATGCCTAATGGATTCTATCAGACGAGCCCCCACTTGTTACGGATAGGAAAATTTAAAGGCTTGAAATTGCCCCGTGAAACCAGCAAAGCACGACAGACCACGACATAAACTATATACACTTTAATACTATGAACAAAATAAGACAAAATTCATAACTTACATTTTAGAGCTAAACCACATACAAGTTAACAAAGGGTCCCATAGTCACCAAGCACCCGCAGTAGGGTAAATTTAGAGATGGCGCATGTGCTGGCGGGGAAAGGCTTTCTATCCCGCGTGTCGAGAGAAACAAAAGATGACCATCCTCGCGTGGGCTGTGGGTGAATGTGGATGATGGACTTTGGCAATGAAGTCCCGAACGGCGACAGCACGTTCCATGGTTTACTTTGGATGAGTTGATCCGCCGAGATGAGTCTCCTTAGATGATCTGCTCAAAGGGACAACAAGAGACCCGAAGAGACTGGAGGAGACGGTCCTTAATATAGATACCATACTGCTCCACAACCACCTGACCCGCCACCAGGGCGTATGCGCAACTAGATAAATCATCTAAACAACTAAATAATCATTAAAAACACACAAAAAAAGTGAATTCACAATTCAAGCAATCTCGTTGATGACGTGTGCGAAGGAGAAAACAAATGTGTACACGTCATCTGCAACCAATCAGCAGGAAGGAGAAACAAAACCTCTCAGCCATTGGCTAAATTTGAATCATGTACCAGTAACTTCCCGGTTTGCCGCTAATCCGTGAGTACGCGGGGCTGCTAGCGCTGAACCGCGAATGGGCAAGGGCTTACTGTATTTTCATCTCACGCACATAAGCATTTGACAATAATACCATATTGAACTCAAGCGAAGTAAACAAACACATTAAAAAAACCACAAACTTCGATATGAAACTAGGCAAAGAGTCACATGCGGCTCGGAAGAGGCGGGTCAGCCACACCTGCTATACACAATCCATAATATTTTAACTTATTAAAAAACAACCTCAAACTTCAAAGCATGTATAAGCCTCTTCCTCCATTTCAGGGATTTGTCCTTGAATGTTCAGTTAAACAGTTTTGAAATTCCTTCTCATGTCTCTGCTTTGCTTTCACAGGTTCCCACAGATTCACATGAACTTGAACACAGGGAATGAGGACACAATAAAATAAATAAATAAATAAATAAAAATCGTAATAAAAATCATAAATCACATGACATGATCTGTCCTTGTACCACTGCATGACTTCAAGCCATTTCGAAACTATACACACATCAGATTTCCACAGACAAGGGACTGTTGCATCAGACCCATCGTGGAGGTCATTTATAGGTGACGTCGAGAATTTATTTGCCAATAAGATGTCAAACTTAGAGCGGTTTTGCAGGAGAAATGCACCCATGGTCTTGCTGGGCTGTTAAATAAAGTGGGAAAACAAAAGGATGTACTGTATATAAAATTCTGGATACATGTAACTGATCAAATCAAGTACCAAGAATCATCAATTCGAGGTTAATGACTTTGATATTTATGATATGCAGCTATGTGACGTTCTACCAAAGTACCACGAATAAATTTCATTGGCAGGTCGTTTGTTCTGGACTTGATTTATTTTATTTATTATTGAAATACCTCTAGTGCTGACTCAGCCGCCTCCCACTCGCACTCCCCATGACATCCAGGAATATTCAAGTGACCATCTGTTTACTCAACACCATTTTGTGCAACACCCAAACTAAAGTACTCCCTGTCAGAGAGGGTGTGGATGCAAAATCACCTTCTCGAGTGTCTGAGAGTGCAGTCTGCAATTTTAAAAACCACCCCTTTAAGAACAACAGTTATTTTCGACATGTATTGTAGACTTGCGCTGTTTATACACCAGAATAAACCAAATATGGGGTTGATGGATGACTGCACTGGTATGAGCTGCTGTTTTGTAGGCCATGTTGAGTAAATATTTGGAGTGGGTGATGCTCTCTGAGAACCGTTGTGGATATGGTCTTTGAATAATTTTTATATTTATAGTGCCGGCAGCAGGGCATACATTAATTATTCTACTCAAACCCACCGACCACCACATTAATTCCTTCATTCTGGATGTTTTTAAGAATTATTTTTGGTCAATTCTGAGTACAATAGTGGCTTCAAACGCATTTAAAAATATATAAAATAGCATATATTTATTCATTCATTCATTTTCCTTACCGTTTTATCCTAATTAGGGTCACGGGGAAGCTGGCACCCATGTTAGCCAACTCTGAGCAAGGGTGGGGTACACCCTGGACAGCTCACCAGGCCATCGCAGGGCCGACACTCACACAAACATTCATACTCACACCTGGGGTGGTTTAGAACAGCCAATTAACCGACTGTGCATTTTTGGACTGGGGGAGGAAACCGGAATACCCGAAGGAAACCCACACAAGCATAGGGAGAACGTTCAAGCCCCACACAGAAACACCCAAGCTGGGAATCAAACTCAGAACCTTCTTACTGTGAGGCGGACGTGCACACTACTACGCCACCGTGCCGCCAATCAACATATACATTGAAATTTAAATACCTTTCACAGCAGTTAAAGAATTTTTACTTTGGCAGAACATAAATAGATCTAAGGACTGGGTGATGTCTTAGTGGTTAACACATCTGCCTCACAGCATCAAGGTTCTGGGTTTGAATCCCAGACACTACTTCTCGACACCTAGGTTTCCTCACACGGTCCAAAGGCATGCATCACAGGCTCTTTGGCTGTTTGAAATTGCCCCTAGGTGTGAATGATGGTATGTGTTGGCTCTGCAATGGTTTGGCGAAGCTGTTTAGGGAGTATCCCACCTTTGGCCAGTATTGGTTGAGATAGGCTCTGCCTCCCCGCAAACCATAAAGGAACTGGGAAGATAGGCAATGAGTAAGTGATGATCATTATGTGCGTGGAGATTCGGCAGTTAATTGGAGCCCAAAATAAAGAACCTCTACAATCCCTACCACCATCAATTTGGAAGAAGTCTTAATTCTATAGAGTGAGTGTGATTAGCATGTCCACCTCACAGCAAGAAAGTCATGGGTTCAAGTCTCGGACTCAGCAAGGGTATTTCTTAGAGGAGACTCCACGTTCTGCCTGCTGTCCTGGGTTTCCTCCAGGTACTTTAGTCTTCTTCCATAATTCATAATCAAAAGACATGCACATGAGGCTACTGGAAGTTCCAAATTGCCCCTAGGTGTGAGTGTAAGGGTCCCTGTAACCGTACTAGCCTACTAGGATTAAATGGTTTATCAGATGAATGAATGAGAGGTTTGTTTCTCCAGAATGCTTTAAAATTACACTGTACTTTACTTAGAATTCATCCCAGTCCAACACACCAATAAGATTCTGCTGAATCTGATGTTTTTTTATTCACTTTCCTGGTGGAAGAACAAGAGGCACCAGGCTGACAAGGCCAACCCATATGTCTCTTTCCCCAGCACATTCCAGACTTTCCCAAACAAATTGTTGATATAACCTCTCTCGTGGGGCCTGCTGTTGCCCCGGTGGGACATGCCTCATTCAGCTCTAGTGGGAGCCTACCATGGGCAATCCATTATAAGGTGTCCAAAAAAACTTTAACTGGCTCCATTTGGGTCAGAGAACCATCAGTCATACCCCAAAGCTGTCCTATATTACCAATCTCCTCACACTATCACATCATGAAGATGAAGCTAAACTCTGTAGAAGAACCTTTTGTAAACCATTTCACTTGTGTTGTACACTTGGAGCAGTGTGCAACTATATTACAGCACCTGGAGAGTAGATGGGGTTTAGGTGCCTTGCTGAAGGTCAATTCACTTTCTTGAAGGTGGAGGAACTTGGCCATCTCAACATAATTTTTCCTGTTGGTTCAGGAATAAACCAGCAACCTTTTGATCCCAAATCCACATCTCTGACCGTTAGGCTATGGCCAACAGTTATCGTGGGGTGTGCCATGTACAAAGCAGAACACAGCAGTGATCCGATCTGGGGACCGACTCCGTGTCCCTTTGTCTCTTTGTCATGATGTCCCACCAGTGTGTCACATGACGTACACTTTCTGTGATGATGTCACAGTGAGAAGCACTACCACCCTGGGATATTTGACCGTCAGAGCTTCAATTATTGCACATGTTAATATTTACTGGCAGAACCATGACACACTTCTATGCTAATCTAAAATGCTAATCTCCATAATTTCAAAACGTCTGTGGAGACATGATTAAATACACCACTGCACCATCCAAATCTGAGAACTGTGCTGTCTTATTTACATTCATTAATTTTCTGAGCCGCTTAATCCGAATTAGGTTCGCAGGGAGGCTGGCGCCCATCTCAGCAAATTCTGGGCAAGGTGCATAGTGCATCCTAAACAATCCGCCAAGTCATCGCAGCCATCTTATTCTTTTTGCAATGTCATTTTCAAACATCGGTTTTTCAACTTTAAATGTCTGCTCAAGCCCACCCCGGAGACTCAAGAAGCAGGGCTGGAGACTCGATATCCTTATGAAAAGCCAGCCTGAGAGCATGCAACATCCCTACCAAAGCTTGGGAATAAGAGACACTTAGTCACTCATAGTGGTGATTGTCCTGTCATTCTGGTGTCAAGAAGTTGTAGTAGAACAATGCAACATTAAACAATGTCAGGATTCCAAATAGAGCCATAAAGCAGCAAATGACCAATCAATGCCAAGTACTGGTTTGGATGTTCTGTCTGTCAACATCGCTGGCGTTTAAGGATCAGATTGATCATCCCCAGCTGATCTCCTCCAGCAGTCCTTAGAGTGAAAGGAGATCTGCTGGATATGACAGCAAAGTCCATCCACCATATGATCAGCCCATGAAACAGGCATAGTCATTCATTCCGTCATTCTTTCATTCATTTTCGAGGATATTTCTAATTAGAGTCACAGCAAGGCTAGTGCCCATCTCAGCCGAAACGGAGCGGGGTCCACCCTGAGCAGCTCACCAGGCTATTGCAGGGCCAACACATATACAACAATTTACACACACTCACACCTAGGGGTGACTTGGAACTGGTCACTTAGCTTACTGTGTATCTTTTTGGACTATTGGAGGAAACCCATGCAAGCACGAGGTAGAACATGCAAACTTCATACTGAAACGCCTGAGACCAGGAATCAAACCCAGAAGCTTCTCGCTGTAAGGCATACAAGGTAACCACTGCACTACCGTCAGCCATAGTAAAAAAAAAGTGTATTTTCAATTAATTTTGTTTTGTATCAAGTCGAGTTTCTGGTGGCTTCCTGGAAAATTCCTTCTCCTTTACATGCACCTGCTTCTCAGAAGCTAATGTGGATTTTCTTGTTTGTGCAGATATTGCATTCATTTTGGCTTTTGTAATATGTTTTTAACACTGACTTCCAGAAGGACAAGGTGTTGTTTTGAACAAAGGTCTCCAAAAGGCAGCATAATGTTCACGCTCTGAACGTTATTGATGTCAGCCTTAAGTAGTATTTCACCTAAAGAGAAGTCGCTGTACTATCACGCACACTGAGACTTCAGGTGTGGTGGTATGAGTGCAGATGAATATCATCAGCATAGCTTTCATTTCCACCTTAATCTCAAGTTCTGACTCCCTTTGCTACATCAATAGAACATTAACAGAGAACACGGTTGCTTTCATTATGTCTCGCAGCTTGGTTAACAGGGACAAAGCAGGCTTTTGTTCAGTGCTAAATAAATGGATATCAAAGAGCTAGACAAGGGTGAAGAGAGGTAGAATGAAATAATACCAAAAGTTCTTTTATATGTTCTCCTTGTCTTTACCCTGGCTTTATACTGGAGCACAATGTGCACGAGTTCCATGATTTGCAACAATCATGATGAGCGTGTAGGGTCCTGGTGCATTTGTGATGAGCTTGAGCAAACTTGGTGGAATCATGATGATCTTGAGAAAACATGGTGGATTTGGGATGATGTTGAGAAAACTTGGTGGAATCGTGATGATCTTCTGGGAACTTGGCGGATTCGAGATGTTTTTGAGGGAACTTTGTTGGATTTTAGATAATTTTGAGGAAACTTTGAGAAATCATAATGATCTTGAGGGAATTTTGTGGAATCGTGATGATCTTAAGGGAACTTGGTGAAATCGTGATGATCTTGAGGGAAATTGGTGGATTTGTGATGATCTTAAAGGAACTTGGTGGATTCGTGCTGATCTTGAGGGAGCTTGGTGGATTTGAGATAATTTTGAAGAAACTTTGTGGAATCATGATGATTTTGAGGGAACTTTGTGAAATCATGATTATCTTAAGGGAACTTGGTAGATTTGTGATGAGCTTGAGGGAACTTGATGGACTCGTGATGATCTTGAGGAACTTGGTGGATTTGTGATGATCTTGAGGAAGCTTGGTGGATTCGTGATGAGGTTACTGCTCATGGCAAAATGTTTGACACTCAAAAATTCTGCTGCGATTATTCCAATGTATTACAATTTGTCACCAATCATGATAAAACATAGTAATCATAGTAGAGCACAATCGAGCGTAACGGACATTAGAACGTGACAGACCTTGATTTGCCACTGTAGGAGATCTTGATAAACTTGGCAACACCATTCCTTCAAATTTTGTGTTAGTGTGTGTACGTGCGTGTGTGTTGCCCTGCAATGGTATTCTGAGCTATTCAGGGTGTACCCTCCCTTTGCCTAGTGTAAGGTGATTATATAATAGTATTAAATGGTTTGGCTAATGAGTGACTGAGTGATGTATTCATTTATTCATTTGCTGAGATGCTTAATCCTACTCGGATCACAGGAATGCTTTATCTTATCTCCGCCATCTCTTTGCGAAGATGGCGTATACACTGACGATCCATTGAAGGGCCAACACACATAACCAGTCTCACACACACAGTCAGATGTAATTAGTGCAATATCAGTCCTTGATCTTGTGAAAATACGTGCAAGTATTACAACACAAGGCATGCTCTGAGATATGTTGCTTTTCTGATTGGCTGTTCCAGTGTGGTACTGATGCAATCTCTTTGGATTGGCTGGGCTATGTCACCAACGTCATGCATCATAACAAGTTATAGGTCAGTGCTGCGCTACTCAAACAAAAAGCACAGAAATCATGGGAAACATTGATTTTTGTTCCTAAATCTACTGACGACAGGAAAGTCGAGTCAGCAAAACGTAAACTGTTTTGGAATCACTGTCATGCTCATGTCTGCCAGCATTCTCGTCCACAGAGTCACTAGAATGTGAAATCTCACTGTCTCCACAAGAGACTCCTCCCTGTCTGCTTCAAATAGTTCACCATTAACACCCATTTTTTTCAAAATGTAGCCGTAGCTTCTTCTGTACTAGACATCCCCGCCCTACAAGTTCACATCACTTCTGGGTAAAAACGCCCACTCATCATTGGTTCAACCCCCGGTACTAATCCACAGGATAAAATGATCATTTAAGTCTCTGTATCACCTAAACCGATTACATTATGCACAAACTGTGCTGTAAAAATGACCAGTCCCGTCGGTACACTTAATTATGAAGAAAAACTCAGAGTGTAAAAATCCAATGAATAGGCTGTCTAACTGTCACCTTTGATCATTTTTAAATCTAAATGCATGATGTTAAAATAAATATATTAATTATCAATAAATAGTGGTACCATGACTTATGAGTATCTTTTATAACGAATTTTCCATGATACGAGCTTCGATCCCACCAAAAATCTGCCCCATCAAATTTGCAAAATTTTGATTTACGAGCTCTGCTGGGGAAATAGCTTTTTCTGGGTCCATTAGCCTCATATTCTTGAACACCTTGAGCAGTGCTTTTCAATTATTTTCTGTGATGCCCCCTGTAGAAAGAAAAAAAAAATTCACCTCCCACGCCAGTGCCCCGCGTCCGATAAATACAGTAGTGTGTACTGCACTTCATATCGTTTGCTCGGTGTTTTTTCTCTACACCACAGGGAGCACAGTGAGAGCGGCACTGCCACCTATTGTAGAGGATGCGCAATTACACTTAATTCTAGTACAATATGGCAAAAAAGCATGTTCCCCAGGGTCATATCCCCCCGTCATCATACCATGACCCCCAAGAGGAGCGCACCCCACTATTTGAGAAGCACTGGCCTTGTGGGAGCTCACCATAAGCCTTTCCTCACTGGTATTCGTAGCGTGCACATGCACAAAATTCTAGTCCTCCTCCTCCTCCTCCTCCTCCTCCTCCTCTGTTACGCATTACCTCATACCTGCCCATGTGACATATTCATGCCCACTTGACATCTTCGCCACAGTCGATGATCGGAAGGGTTAGTTGACTTATTGTTTATTATTGTTTTATTATTATTTATTGTTAATTATTATTAATGTTAATGTAAATGTATTATCATTATTATGAAACATTTATTGTTTTTACATGTTTATCTTTAATATACAGTGGTACCTCACTTTACGAAAGTCATAACAAACAAAAATCCAGGTTATGAAACACATTTTCCTAAAATTTCTGTTTCTGGATACGAAATAAATTCACGTTACGAAAGCGCAATCTCAAAAATTCAAACAATGCGCGAGTTGCTCTCCCATTTCCTATCTCCCAACATCCCGCCCCGCTGGCCTCCCATTGGCTATCTCCCAACATACCGCCCCGCTGGCCTCCCATTGGCTATCTCCCAACATCCTGCCCCACTGGCCTCCCATTGGTTAGAAGGGATGACACAGCTCCCTCCCATTGGCTATTATGGAGCTGTATCTCCATAACACCCATGATGCTTTTCCTGTAAAGGACAGAGTTACTGTTGTTTTGTGAGTTTTTCGAGTGTGCTTGTTGCAACTTTATTTTTTGGCTCAGGCTTTTAACCTTGCATCAACATATGTAAGATTATAACTCTGCTACAAAGACAGGGTCAACACACACACGCGCACACACACACACACACACACACACACACACACATGTGATTCCCGGTGAAAGTGAAAAGAAGAAGTGGGCTTGTGGAATGTGGTTGAGTGATATCATAAAGGAATATGGCCAAACTCGTCTACCATCGGTGCGATATTGAAGCAGAAGGAGGCCTTAAAAGGTATACTTTTATAATTTTTAAAGAGTTTAAGGGTAGTATTGGGGGCCTTGGAACGAATCACGCGTTTTACATGTAAAATTCGGTTCAACTTACGAAAAAGCCAGGTTACGAAACCACTTCTGGAGCTGATTAATTTTGTTAGGTGAAATAGATGTGTTTGTGGCAGGTTATATGAGTTTGGGAGGGGGTTGGAACGGATTAACTGGTTTTCTATTATTTCCGATGGGAATTTTTCTTTTATCTAACCAATATTTTGACTTACAAGCTCGCCCTTGCAACGGATTAATTTCATAAGTCAGAGTACCACTGTATGTCTGTATTTATACCACATGAAGCTCATAAAAAATGCAATTTTTTTCACACTAAACTGAATTTTGTTAAAATAGGTTATTCAATTAAATAAAGTGAAAAAAGGATTGCTGTCTTTCAAAGATTGAAACAGTGCGATACAAAATGATCTTCAGTATAATTAGAGGGAGCTGATACCCTGCTGGAGACATGTCCGCCCTCTGAGCAGTGGTGACGGTACTGTGTGATTTATAATGAGAGAAGACGCAGTGGAGATGAGTAGGGCTGTGTCTGAGCATTGGGTGGAAAGTTTCTCTCTTGTTTCATGATAATTAAAAGCAGCAGGAAGTGAAAGCAGACGTGAGAGTTAAGCACCACAACTCAACTTGACTTTAAGTGAAAAATCAGAGATAAAAATGACAGAATTTCACAGCTTCTACCTTTAAAAATCATGAAACGTTTCACACAAACACTGGGTTTTCCATGACAGGTTTGTTCTGTTATCTAAACTTATGGCATCAAGAGAAATGTGCAGACATCATTTCATTGTTGTTATTGTGAAGTAATGTTCTGTTTAATCCTATTATTATCATATGGATGCAGGAGCCTATCCCAGTCAACAGTGGACAAAGGCAGAGTACTCTGAATAGCATGCGACACCATCGTAGGGCAACACACACACACACACACACACACACACACACACACACACACACACACACACACAACCATTTACAGAATGCTTCTTGTTCGATGGCTGTTGAATTGATTCCTACAAAACACTGACACTGGAGACTCCTTCCATCCATACAGCAATACCCTGATTAGCACATGTAGTTATTCGGTCATTTTGTAATTACTGCAGGAGTTGCTCTTATAGAAAAATAATCTGACCAATCAGAATTTAGATCGGTGCGTTGGTTAATTTAGTAGTGCAATGGTACTGACAGCAAGATGGTCCTGTGTTTAATTCCCAGGCTCAGGTGTTTTTGCATGTTCTCTCAGTGCTTGCATGAGTTTTCTTGGGTTACTCCGGTTTCCTCCCACAATCCAAATACAGGGATCCCTCACTTTCCGTGGTTAATTGGGACCGAGATCCCCATGCGACCATCAAGACTTGTGAAGTATGATACCCCCCCCCCAACTGACATATACATGCATGTATATGTGTATATAATAACAATAAATACATATTCAATACTATAAATGCTTATAATAACAATTAAACATTAAAAAAAATAACATAAGATGTAAATAAAATATAAATACACACACATACAGACGGTATTGCATGAGAAGAAGACGACACACATACATACGCATGGATGCGCAGATGCGCGTACACACACAGATGAAACAATGTAAGTAGTTTTGTGGCATTTTCATTAACTTCTTCCCCTATTCTTCCTTAATTTCCTTATTTTTTAATTCAATGAATATTTATTTATTTTTAAAAAGACGCGATGCAGTGAAGCCACATGAATTGAAGCGCAAAGTAGCGAGGGATCCCTGTATATACACAGTATGCTAATCGGTGGTTCCAAATTTCCTCAAGAGTGAGAATGTGAACGATTGTATGTGTGTTGGGTCTGCAATGATCTGGTGAGCTGTTCTGGGCGTAACCAACTTTCACCAGAGTCAGTTGACATGGGCGCCAGTTTGCCTAATGTGGCTACCTTTGGGCTGTGGGAGGAAACCGGGGTACCCTCTGGGTACATTGAAACAGGAGACATTGAAACTCCACACAGAAACACCCTCACCACACCTGGGACTTGAACCTAGGACCGTTTTGCTATGAGGTGCATGAAGTAATCACTACGCCAGAGTGCCATCATGTGATCACGATAATAAACATTATTACAGTTGGTCCTTTCATTGGATTTTGGTTTCTTCTCTATTGTTCAATGAATTTCTGTTTCAGCAAAGAATGTGAATTTCACTTCCGCTCACAAACTACTGTTCATAAAAGTCTAGAGTATGGTTCACTAATTTATCTATAGCTATGTCTCCTCTCGTAACCGACAGCAACGCTAACTACGCCGTACATCGGCCATCTCTCCTAAGAGCGGACATCTGCTGCCAGCTCACTATCTGAACCCAACCTGAACTCGCCGTCTCGTCTGGGTGTCTGTGTGTCTGTGTGAAATACCATCCGGACAGTGGGCAGCGGGAGAAATCAGACAGCCTGGGAAAGAGATATCGTAATTCAGGCTCAGCCCATAATCACATGAGCGCTACCGATATGGTTGCCTGGAAAGCCTGAGGCTGGGAAAGTTATGTGTGGCATGTGAACACTGGAGAAATATTCAGGAGAACTACAATTCAACCTTTCACTCTTTCTGGAACTTTCAGAGCTTCCTGAGCAAATAGCAAAGCAGGGCCATCTGTCAGAAGGAGCAACACGACAGGTAGCCATCTGGACCAGCTTCTCCTCAGCAGGTGACACGGAACACGTCTGATCAAAGTTTCCATCATGGAAAATGGAGCTTTATCTCATCCAGCCACATCATTTCTTTTTTTCTCAAATTTCATACAGATGTCAGTAGTTTTTTAGTTTGTTTGTAGATTTTTTTATGATTTTTTTGTGTGTGTGTGTGTGTGTGTGTGTGTGTGTGTGTGTGTGTGTGTGTGTGTGTGTGTGTGTGTGTTATGCCTGCCAGATTCAATTCCTATTGATTGTAAATTCTGCCACCGCCTTCCCAAACTCAGCAGCGTCATATGACCTTCCAGGAAATACGTGGAATAGTTTCAAACTTCGCTACACTTAGCAATGGTGTGATGTATCTGAAACAAGGACAGCATGATGGCATAGTGGGCAGCATGGTTCGAGTTCCAAGTTCGGCAAGGGTGTTGCTTTGTGGAGTTTCAATGATGTCCCTGTACCGCCATGGGTTTCCTCGGTGTACTCCGATTTCCTCCCACACTCCAAAGATACTCATGGTTAGGCTAATATCCCGGATGAATGGTTGTGAGAGGTCGGATCTGTGTTGGCCCTGCGATCAAATGGGGAGCAGTTCAAGGTAAATCCCATCTTCACCCGGAGTGGGCTGAGAACCCACAACCCTCACAACTGAAGTAAAATAAAGTATCCCGGTTATTTGTGTATATCTTGGAAAAACTTTCAGGGCGCAACCCCGCCTACCACACGAAGTCACCTGAGATGGGCATCAGCTTCCCCTGGTCCCTGATGGATAAGAGGTACAGGTAATGGCTGGATGACATCATCAATATTGGTATATACTACACAGGAATTGTGTGATCTGATTGGTCTGCTATCAACAGCTTGAGAGGTATTATTCCGAGTGGATAATGCTTGAATTGAAGTGACGGCACTCACAGGTTGTAAAAGTTACTTGGGGCAGTCCATGTCATCTTGAATTAAAATAATAATAAAAAAATTAATGCTTTTTTAATTTATTTTTGTGTGTCCCCATGTCATATAGACTTAAACTTTGGATCAGTTTAAAAAAAAAAATACTGGTCCACAGCGCGGTTTACGTTTCTGTGTCGTTTATGCCTGAACGACTTTAATAACACGACACAGCATGAGTATTAAATAGTGTTGCAATACTTCAGCAAAAGCAAAACAATAATCTTAACAGGAAATTTGCAGGAATATTCACACACTCATTTACCAAATCATGTAATCTTACAAGGGTTGCCTACTTCAGCCAATACTGGATGAAGGAGGAGTACACCCTGATCATACCAGAACAACACAGAACCAATACACACAAACATTCACTCTGACAAACAGAGGCAGTTTAATTTTGGATTGCAGGAGGAAACCAGAGTCCTTGGAAGAAACTCACACAAGCACGGAGAGAACATTCCAGACTCCACATATCTGAGCCTGGAACCGTTTTTACTGTGAGGTACACGTGTTAATTCCAACATCACCATGATACACAGCAGATGACTTTCCCTGTTTATATATTTCTCTTTCATTCATTCATTTTCTGAACCGTCTAATCCTAATTAGGGTCGCAGGGAGGCTGGCACCCATTGCGGCCGACTCCGGGCGAGGACAGGATACACCCGAGGCAGCTCACCAGGCCATCTTGGGGCCAACACTCACACAACCATTCATACTCACCCTCACACCAAGGGGCGATGTGGAACAGCCAATTAACCTACTGTGTATGTTTTTAGACTGTTGGATGAAACTGGACTACCCGGAGAAAACCCAAAACAAACAACACAGGAAGAACACACAAACTCCACACAGAAACACCCGAGCTGGGAACAGAACCCAGGGCCTTCTTGCAGTGAGGCAGACATGCTAACCACTACACCACCATCATGCCACCACTATTTTTCTCTTTATTTTTCTTTAATAAAATGCATTAAAAAAAAAAAAAAAAAAAATATATATATATATATATATATATATATATATTTATATATATATATATATTTTTTTTTTTTTTTTTTTTTTTTTTTTAATACGTACGGAAAGAAGCATCGTAATATTTTTTTTCTCTCTCTCTGCTTACCGCTTGAAACTCCAAAACTGCTTTAAGATGTCGTACCACTGGGGCTTTCTGGCCAATTACTGAAAAAACTCTGTCGAGCACCTGGGAAGATCAATTGTGTAAAGCTCCCCTACCTTTTCGTCCACTGATGATATGAGGCTGGATTTTGAAACAAATGAACTACATTTATTTTGGTCTCTCTGTGTGTGTGTGTGTGTGTGTGTGTGTGTGTGTGTGTGTGTGTGTGTGTGTGTGTTTAATAACCAGGCAGAAATGAACTCTCTCAAGATTGACTGTAATAGTAATTTCTCTGCATGTCTGTATCTCTCCATCCCACTTATATCACCATCGAAGGGATGATTCCATCCAGATAAAGAAACCTTCGCAATTTCCTTCACAACAAACCATGGCTTGCTTTATACACAAACAAAACAAGGATTGATTCGGATCATTTCTGCCCAATATGTAAATACACAATTATCTTTCACATTCATTTCGCTTAATTGGAAATAAACCCCCTCAGTTCGAGAGATGGTTGAAAACTTCCTGTAATAAAGTGCAATCCCTGGCACTCTTTCCAGAACATTAAAGACCCCGTTTGTTATAGAAAGCTTGACACCCTCACATGATTTAATCCGTTTTTATCAAATACTGTAGGTACTGTATTCATCTCTCACTGTAGGTTGTTGCTATAGCACAGACAACTTCCAAGGAGACAGACTTCTACACGCCCAACTCAGACCAATCAGAAACCAGGATTCAGCTACGCCGAGGTATGTTCAAGGCTAATCAAGTCTTAATCCCAAAAACATCACATCACCCCCCCAAAAAAAAAAAAAATAAGTTTGATTTTTGTGATGAAAATAATGATATAATGATAAACCCCTTTAACTGAAAGCTCACAGAGATCTCAAGCATTCATCTTCTGTAACCTTTTCATCCTAATTAGGGTCGCGGGGAGGCTGGCGCCCATCACAGCCAACTAGGGACAAAGGTGGGCGGGGTACGCCCTGAACACCCCCCACCCCCACCCCACCCAGGACATTGCAATGCCAAGACTCACACAACATCAAAATACTGTATAAATATTAAGGCTAATGTATTTTTGTTAAAATGTATTATAACTTAAAAAGTTTCAGGTTGTAGGATGATAACGAGGAGGAGGAGGAGGAGGAGGAGGAGGTGATGTGGGATGCAGCCGTTAAACGCGGGCGTTTCCGGTGTGCTCAGGAAAAGTGATACAGCAGGAACATTAAAAAAAAAAACAACAATATATATGAATTGGGAAAATGCAGAACCGACCTTTATTTGTCATTAAACCCATTAAATAAAAGTAGTAGTAGTAGTAGTAGTAGTAGTAATAGTAATAACAACAATAACAACAATATCAATAATAATAATAATAATAATAATAATAATAATAATAATAATCATCATCATCATCATTAACATCATCATCGTCATCATCATGATTATTAGAGTCATCATAATAAAAATTTGAACTCTGAGAATGCCCGTCTCCTTGAACAGAGTTTCTTTTGTGGGAAATGAGAATTAAAGGTGCTGTACTGAGGTGTCCTCACCTTTGCGCTTCCACTCCTGGACTGTAAGATCTCGAGCCAGGTGAAGCGCCTGCGCTCTGGAGTGTGTTTCCGCCTCACACCGTTTCTTTTCCCTCCAGTGTAAAAGACCCACGCGCTGTGTGAATCCGAGCGCACTGTGCAAGGAGGATGCGAGCACGCGCGACCCGCGGAGCTGCTCCGGTCATCAGCGTGTATGTGCGCGTGCAGATCCACCTCCCCGCGCCGTCACCGTGCCGCGTTTGGACTCGAGGTTTTCATCATCCACAGGAACCCACGATAGTAGATAAGGGGCGGAGCCTGGGTTAAATGGGTCGGGATTAAAACGGTGCGGTCGAATCAGGATCCTTGTTGTGCAAGTAGTGGGCGGGGCTTGAAATTTTCTTGTCCAATTGTGCTCTCTGGTGACGGAGCATAGGGGGAAAATCATCGGAAGGAAAAATGAAACCTCTGGAGGTGCAATAAATCCAATAGATTGTAGGTTTTTATTCGAGGAATTTGATGTTATATAGATTCATTATACACAAACAAACAAATAAACAAATCAACAGAAAGGCTTTTCACATAGGCTGGGGTGTGTGTTTATAAGCCATAGTAATAACTGAAAGTTTGTTTATCTGTTTTTCTTTCATTTTTAATTAAAAACAAATAAAAAAGAACAATTACATTTTAAAATAATAATAATAATAATAATAATAATAATAATAATAATAATAATAATAATAAAAATGTGGCATGGTGGCATTGTGGTTGGCTCATCTGCCTCACAGCAAGAAGGTCTTGGGTTCAATTCCCAGCCTGCAGCCTAATTAAGATTAAGTGGCATAGAAAATGAATGAATGAATAATTTGGACCTTTTTTATATCATTTTTAGGATTTGTTGTCATTCCTATCTTCTTCTTTTCCTTTCGGTTGTTCTCTTCTGGGGTCGCAGCAAATCATCTGCCTCCATCTACTCTATCCTCTGCATCTTCTTCTCTTACACCAACTATCTTCATGTCCTCCTTCACCATATCCATAAATCATCTCTTTGTTCTTCCTCTGGGCCTTCTGCCTGGTAGCTCCAACTTCAGCCTCCTACTACCAATATACTCACTATCCCTCCTCTGTACATGTCCAAACCATCTCAATCTAGCCTCTCTGACTTTGTCTCCAAAACATCTTACATGTGCTGGCTCTCTGATGGACTCATTCCTGATTCTGTCTATCGTTGTTACTCCCCAAAAAAACCTCATTTTCATCTCTGCTACCTCCAGCTCTGCCTCCTGTTTTTCCTCAGCACTACTGTTTCTAAACCATACAACATCGCTGGCCTCAACACCGTCTTGTACACCGTCTTGTCCACTTTTCCCTTCATTCTTGCCGATACCTTCCTAGCACACAGCACACCGGACACTTTTCTCCAACCATTCCAACCTGCCTGCACACGCTTCTTCACTTCTTTTCCACACTCTCCATTGCTCTGGATTGTTGAGCCTAAGTACTTAAAATCCTCCACCTTCCTTATCTCTGCTCCCTGTAACATCACCGTTCCTGCTGGGTCCTTGTCGTTCACACACATGTATTCTGACTTACTGAGGCTAACCTTCATTCCCCTCCTTTCCATAGCATACCTCCACCTCTCTAGATTTTCCTGCACTTGTTCTCTGCTCTCACTACAGATCACAATGTCATCTGCAAACGTCATAGTCCATGGGGAATCTTGTCTAACCTCGTCTGTCAGTCTGTCCATCACCATAGCAAACAAGAAGGGGCTCAGAGCTGACCATTGATGCAGTCCCACCTCCACCTTGAACTCTTCTGTCACACCGACAGCACACCTCACCACTGTCTTACATCTCTCATACATGTCCTGCACCACTCTAACATACTTCTCTGCCACTCCAGACTTCCTCATACAATACCACAGTTCCTCTCTCGGCACCCTGTCATATGCTTTCTCCAGATGCACAAAGGCACAATGCAGCTCCCGCTGACCTTCTCTGTACTTCTCTATTAACATCCTCAAAGCAAACACTGTATCTGTGGTGCTCTTTCTTGGTATGAAGCCAAATCGTTGTTCACAAACGCTGACCTCTGCCCTTAGGCTAGCTTCCACAGCAAACTGGGTTATCAAAAGCCAACCATGTCTCTCACTGTCTGTGGTGTGAAGTTTATGTAAAAGAACCGGGTTTTTCTGTCTTACGATGTCTTGGAGAGCTGTCCAGGGTGTACTCTGCTCTCGCCCGGAGTCAGCAAGAAGGGGCGCCAGCCTCCCTGCCTACTTTAACCTTAATCAGGAGACCTAAGCTGTAAGAGAACCAGGAACATCATAACAACACACTGACTTGATTCCCGGACCTTCTTGCTGCCACCAAATTATTATTATTATTATTATTATTATTATTATTATTATTATTATTATTATTCATTCATCTTCAGTAAGCACTTTATCCTGAGAAGACCAGTCAGGGATCCACACTTATCCTGAGGAAATTTGATGCGATTTAAGAACACACCCTGGTTGAATTGCCAATCCATCACATGGTATAATCCACACACATCCACAGACTCATAGCATTTTGGTACAGTAGGAAATAGCCCAGGCGCCCATCTGTGCAGAGACAGAAATCCAGGGGGTCGAGTCAATCCAATGCATTTCCTCCTAACTGGGTGAATCCAAAACAAAAGCATAAGGGCTTGAAATCAAGTCAGTGTATTGTTGTGATGTTCCCGGTTCCCTTACAGCTTAGGTCTCAGGATTAAGGTTATAAGAGGTCCAACTGCCCTCCCTGGACTTTTTGATCACGAGGGTTCAGAGCCATAGAGTCACACTGTGTCCATATCAAAGGATTTAACACGTGGCTTAAGACCTTAAGGCTTTTATTACTGTTATTACCATGTATTCTGTGATATTTCATATCTCGCTGTGATAAAGAGGAACCCTACTCTCCATTACAATAAGGACTTCATGTCAGAGTCCAGCTGCTCTAACTGTTAAATGCCCTTCTGGGTAATTAGGATCAGAAAATAGAAACAAAACCAGCATGAAGGTGGAATATTTGGAATTGTAGTGGTAAGGAAACTGCACTGGGAATCTCATGGTATTGTGATATTCCAAAGCTGACCATTGTAAAGCAGGGGTGTCAAACTAATTTTCACTGAGGGCCACTACATTAAATTTAAAGGTGATTGAGGGCCGAATAAATCACTGAACATCTGCTTTAAAAATCAGCCATGAAACCCATCGCAAAATGCCATATTTAGAAATTTTACATCTTTTCCTCTTTACTCCCAGTTTCTGACAAAGCTTAACAGCAATAAGTAAGAATGCAATTTTTTGACTCAAGAATGACATAACTTTTTACTTGAAAAAGGCTGCCGCTGCCACCTCGTGGAATGGATGATGGCTGGAAAGGATGATGAATAGAGGTTTTGCAGCTGACGTCATGCATACGTCATCCCGCCATATTGGGGTGAAAATAAACCATTCACTCCAGTCCCAACACAGTAGCACACATGTGTGTAAGGGTTTAATACTTCATTAATTGATTAAACAAGCACCAACAAAAATGGTAGTTAACTGTGTTGCTGTCGGCTGTACAAATTATAGCGGAAAGACAGCGGGTATTAAATATCACAGATTCCCTGCTAATAAAGCCCGACGAGAGAAATGGATTTCTAGTTTGAAAAGAGCTGATACCGACAACAAAAGGAAAGATTGGCGACCAGCTCCTACCAGTCGTGTATGAAGCCAACATTTTGTTGGAGGCAAGTAATTTTTTATCAGTAGATATATTATTATTTATTGTCTTAACCACAGTTTGATTCTATTTAACTGTATATCTGGTGTCCATTTATAAGCTGAGGACAGCTAAAATGCTAGTCTTTATTATAACATGTACAGTATATATAATATAACTATTATAATACTTCATAGATTTAGATCCACATGTTTGTGCTTAATATACAATGTAGGCAAAATGATAAAAAAAAAATGTGAGTCATAATTCCTTTGCCATTATTAATACTTTGGTGACCTCACACAGCTTGCCATGGGCGATATTAGCGGCTTTCCTGGGTATAATATGCTCGCGAAGTGCCGAAACCCATCCGGATAAAAAATATTCATACGCTTCCCAGATTTAACTTTAACAGTCTTTAATATGTGCTCTAACACAGTATCTCAAAACCATTAAATATTATATTGTGGCGATGAGAGACCAAAGTCATGGCCACAGACTGCAAATTCTACTCCTTAAGATGTAACATGCCATCAAAATATCAGAGAACTTTTCCCCAAGATGATGTGACCCATCATGCTCCCTTTGCAAATCACAGCCACATTCTCTCAGCATGTCCAAAAGCACTTGGAGAAGGAAGGTACCGCTGGTGGCAAGACAATGTACTGAAGGAGCTCGCGGCATGGGTAGACCAACATAGGATGGGTATCAATCACCAATTAACACATAGAGGCCCAAAACAAGTACAGTTCCGAAAGGAAGGCGACAAGTTGAAGGTTGCCAAGTCTACTCTGACCAGCTCACTGCTGTCACAAGCACCCGACTGGGAGTTACAAGTCGATGTACAAAAGAAACTTGGGTTTCTGGAAGAATTAGCCAGCACTTCTCTTCAGCCAGACATGGTACTGCTGTCAAGAAGCTCTCACACAATTCTTATCATAGACCTCACAGTGCCCTGGGAGGATAGACTGGAAGCATCACACAAGCTCAAGGCCACCAAATACCAAGACCTGGTAGACGAAGCTGATACAAGAGGCTGGAAAGCAATCCTTATGCCTATAGAAGTCGGTTGTAGAGGCTTTGTTGCACTGTCAACAAGAACTTTCCTTAGTCAGATAGGTTTGTCACTCTCCATGTCAAAGAAAGCCATCAAAGCAATAGGCTCATCAGCAGAGTCAACCTCACGTTGGCTTTGGATTAAGAGAAACAAAGGCTGGATCCCAGCAGCCAATTCAGTCACCACCAGAGGTAAATACCAGCCTGCAGGTAAAGGCTATCACTGCACAGTCTTTGCTGCCCCACTCAGGCGAAGCGTACAGGTTAAGGGCCGAAACGTCAAAGACCCTGAGAGGCCTGCTGAAGATGCAGACAGAAAGAAGAGCTATATATTATAGAGAAGCTCGTCAAGCTCTTTGTAGTAGCATCAATCGATGTTTCGAGAACTTGAACTAATAGGGTATCCATGCCACAGTGTCATCGTCCTCATGTGGAAAAACCCAAGTTACTCTTTAGTCTAAATGACTTAGGAGTTAGAAAAAAGATTAGAGTTTACCCTTTGTGAGCCACAATAACATTACAGCAACATTGTAGGATATTGGAGGTACCGGCTACATAACACAACCAGATAGTTTTGCTCAGGATAAACACAGCAACTCTTACAAACAAATCAAACTTTTATTATGGGACCTGCATACATTCATTCATTCATTTTCTGAACCTCTTAATCCTAATTAGGGTCACAGGGAGGCTGGTGCCCATCTCAGCCGATTCCAGGAGAGGGCAGAGTACACCCAGGACAGCTCGCCAGGCCATCAAAGGGCCAACACTCCTAGGGGAGATTTGAAACAGCCAATTAACCTACTATGCGTGTTTTTGGACTTCGGGAGGAAACTGGAGTACCTGGTTGAAACCTGAATATACACCCACTTCCCTGTCACTCACAGCGATCGCCAGCCAATCAAAGGCATCTGTGAGCTCATAGAAGGAGGTGGATAGCACTTTCCCTCTGAATGTGTTAGACCGTCTCCAAATACGCATGTGTCGCAGTTCAAAGAGAGGCGATATATATATATATATATATATATATATATATATATATATATATATATATATCTGAAAGAGACAATGTCAGGATGGGAGCATATGTTGTTCTAGAGCCTGAATATACAGACGCTCCCC
Source organism: Plotosus lineatus (assembly GCA_024760905.1). Lineage (NCBI taxonomy): Eukaryota > Metazoa > Chordata > Actinopteri > Siluriformes > Plotosidae > Plotosus > Plotosus lineatus. The sequence continues at coordinate 6,132,340 of CM045747.1, read as the reverse complement.
AACTTACGTTTTTGTTTGGTTCTGGAGGCCGAACGTAAGGTGAAAAAAAACACAAGTTGTTACTGTATGTTCCAGTGACGTATGACGTTCATACTGTACTATACATCCATAAATACCATTACCGTATCTCATAAAACACCCCTAAATCAATTATTATAAACATAACATTGTAAAATAATATCAAATTTATCAAATAATATCGACATTAATTTCAAATAAATTAAATTCAAAGAAAATAATTTCAAATAGATAAATTTTAATCAAATTCACTCATCAAATATCAAATACAGTATCAAATATAACCTTTAACATTCTCTGTGATGCGATCTTTCTGCTGGTCAACGGAGCCATTTGGAAGAAATGTGCAACAGTCGCATGTTTTTCGCCAGCATCAATTTTCTTGATACTCGCCATCTCCGTTTCTAACGAGATGGCTTGCCACTTTTTCTGATTACCACTATCACTAGTCGGCTTACGCTTCGAATCAACCATATTTGCTTAGTGTTACAAAAGTTCGTAAAACAATGTAAACGCAAAGATTACATAGACGACGTCTTAACACAAGGGTAACACGCAATGAACTGGGAAGAAGGAGGGGCATGTTCAGTCTGTCGTTTGTAAACAATGGATGCAGCGTCATTACGTCATTGTTTCATTACCTCAGAGTACTATGTATGTACGTGTCATACTACAGAGAGCACGCTCAACTCAAAATGTGATTTTTTTTTTAAACGTAAAATCGAAAAATACGTAAAATGAATGAACGTAAGTTGGGGAGTGTCTGTACCTTTCTGCATTGATGGTGCCTTTCCAGATGTGCAAGCCGCCCATGCGACACGCACTCATGTAACCCCATACCATCACAGATGCAGGCTTCTGAACAGAACGCTGATAACAACTTGGGTTGTCCTTTTCCTCTTTAGTCTGGATGACATGGTGTCCCAGTTTTCCATAAAGAACTTTGAATCGTGATTCATCTGACCACAGATCAGTTTTCCACTTTGCCACACCATTTTAAATATTCCACTTCAATCCAAATCTCAGAAAGATTACATTAATCCATGGAACCACAGTGACAGTGAGACACTGAGAATTACACTTCAATTATTGTAATAAATGCTTTGCATAATTGGGGTCACACACTGGAAATGTCATATCTGTCCAACTGGACTAATATTCTACCAATCTGTGGTCTAATGTTGCCATCTAGTGATACAAGGAATGAAAAAAAAAAAAGTCCAATGGATGCATAACTTGCTTTCCACCAGCAGAGGGCAGTACACTTCAAAACTGAACTGTTAATTGCATAATTTAGTTTTTGGAACTTTTAAATTGATCTCTTCAAAAGAACAAACAGAATGGAAAAACTCTACCTCTCTCATATTTTTATAGATGGATTAATACATTCTTATTTGGACAGGAACACCACAGTCACAAGACCTTGTATCGCAAACCACTATGCAGTCAGTTGTCGGAAGTGAAATGAGTGAGAAGATCAGAGCTGAAAGAAACCAGAATGCAGAGTTCCTCAAAACCTTTACCTACAAACAGACACCTTCATGTGTAGCTCAGTCGCAAAACAGTTTTTCACTTCCTTGTGGATGAAATTTAATATCTGTTGAGGTTTAAATAAGTATGGCTGTTAAAACAAATAAGGAAAACTACACCATTATTTAGTCAATCAAAAAAATTGTGGTAATTTGAGGGTGGCACGGTGGTGTAGTGGGCAGCACGTCCGCCTCACAGCAAGAAGTGTTTG
>CM045747.1:6118081-6125581 GCA_024760905.1 Plotosus lineatus | reverse complement strand
CCAACAATTTATAGTGACCCTATAGGGGCAATGTAAAAGCAAAAACCAAACCTCAAACTGCAGGACTGAACATTTTACTGCAGTCCACAATACATCGCGGTGCATGAGGCATTCGATACATTTCAGCATCACATATGATCCATCCTTACTTTATTACTGATGAATTCTCATTTATTCATAAAAAAAATACTCATTTATTACTGGAATTCTGATATAAAATCTTCAGAATTCTGCTAAAACATCTGGACAGCTGGGAAAGGCTTTAGGACCATGCCGAGGAAAGCTCACTTCCAAACCTCTAGTCACTCGATCCGGTGGGAGGTCTCTTCCTCAGTTTCCCAAGGAAAACCCCGGATCCCGCCCTCCACCACCACCACCACCACCACCACCACCTATTTGAATATTCCTGCACAAACTTCTAGAACTTTCTTCAGCAGTATAAAGAGGTGGCAAGACCGTTAGTTCGCAGCACATCAGCAAACGATAAGAAGATCACAGCACCCGAGCAGCTGGAAAAGGTAAGACTTTAGAAGACGTACCTTATTTCATCCTGAACTTTCAACAGAGGCTTTGCTTGTGCTTGCTTTCAAGTCTGAAATGAGCAAGGTTTTATACTTCAGTGACACCACATCTGTAAATAATGCATTACTGATTAAAAGCTGCAGAAATAACTCCACATTTTAGTTGCTTGTGGTTTCTCTCATCTTTTCTTTTTCTTTCTTTCTTTCTTTTTTGTATGCTGCATGGGATGGGAAGTATTTTTTTCTTCAACAAAAGTGCTTGACAAAATTAAATAAATTGGAACATCTGAATCCTTAAACCAGAGTAAAATTTGGTCACAGATAAAATAACTGATGAGAATAAACATCTGGGAAGACAGATTTGAAATTTTACGGTCATCACAAAATGGATCTTTTTTGAAAATGTATTTATTCTAGCTTTTTTAATCATTTTTATTCTGATCATACTAATTTATAATAAAATATTGAAACAGTGATTTTTAGTAATTTTAAGATTGCAAACAGATCTAAGGAAACCAATGAGGGAGGTTTTGGTGTTGCTACTAAAATCTCAGCCCTTCCTCTTGGATCCTGTTACGGTTCCACTATGGCATCTCTGATTGGTCAGAAGTTTTTTTTTTTTTGTTCTTGTTTTTTTTCCCCCCCTTGAGACTTTTCTAGCCAATAGGAGACAACAAAGTGTCCTTTTCTGTATGTGCATGAATTGCCATGTTGGCATGTACGTTTGCATGGAAAAGTGCCTTTTCAGATCTCTTTCAGAACTAACTGCTAAACAAACAAACAAAGAAACAAACAAAAAATTTCTACTGAAGCAACGATATTTTTTCACATTTTTGTTCTGTACATTACCCACATGCACCTCTTGTCTTTCAGAATGAAAATCGAAATCTTTGACAACACTATGAAAACCTTTCAAGGTATTCCTGTGAATAAAAGAAAAAGAAAAGAAAAAAAAAATCAACAACATACCAAGCCATTAAGATGTATGGAAAAGAAAAGGCTGTCGTGAGACGTGACCTCAGGCAGCGCGTTCAGGCTTGTGTTCTTTTTGTGTGTTAACGCAGCATGCAGGGTCACATCACTGACGATTTCAAGGAAATTTGCATTTTTCAATATGATGGAATGATCTGAAACAGTCTCCTGGCCTGAAAAAGTGACCTGTTAAATACCAAAAGATTTACATTTACATTCCTGTGTGGACCGTTGCTGACCTTTTAAGTAACACAGATGAGCATAGTTACAAAGGCAACCTAATTTCATTACAAAATATTCTTGTAAAACAAAAAACAACAACATACAAATACAAATGGAGCTCATAATGAACTGAGACCAAAATTAAAAACAAATAACACATGCACGCAATATAAATACAAACAAATAACACGTACATACTCAATATAAATATTACACATTTTCTTTTCAAAATGTATATTAGGTACCTAAGCTCTTATCCACCTTCTCTTTCCTCCAGCTTCCCAAACTTGGCCGAACACGCAGCAAGAATGTGGATGACGTACCTTGTCACTCTTAGCCTCTTGGCCATCGCCTCCTCAGCCAAGGAAAAGAAACTCAGCAGCCATGCGACTTCTCTGGCCAACACGAGCAGCCAACTTGCGTTCAAGCTCTACCACACCTTGGCCAAAGAGAAGGACCTAGAAAACATCCTGATCTCCCCAGTAGTGGTCGCATCGTCTCTGGGCTTGGTTGCTCTTGGAGGAAAGTCAAGCACTGCCTCACAAGTCAAAAGTGTCCTAAAGGCCGATGGACTGAAAGACGAGCATCTGCATATGGGACTTTCTGAGCTTCTGAATGAGGTCAGTAACCCAGTGGCCCGCAACCTCACCTGGATGATCAACAACAGGCTTTATGGCCCCAGTTCCATCAGTTTCACCGATGACTTTGTGAAGAGCAGCAAGAAGCATTACAAGTACGACCACTCCAAGATCAACTTCCGTGACAAGAGAAGCGCAATCAACTCTATCAATGAATGGGCCTCCAAATCCACAGATGGCAAGCTGCCAGAAGTCACCAAGGATGTGACGAATACCGATGGTGCCATGATCATTAATGCAATGTTCTTCAAACGTAAGTAGATATTTAAAGCTCAGGTATGGCTTACAGGATCAAATATCAAGCCCTACTCCAGTTTCTAAACTAATTTGTGCTTCCATAGCTCACTGGGATGAGAAGTTCCACCACAAGATGGTCGACAACCGTGGGTTCCTTGTGTCCCGTTCCTTTACTGTCTCCATCCCAATGATGCATCGCACAGGTGAACCCATGCAATGTTGCAGTCATTGAGACGAGGAATAAGTAACCTTGTGAATCACATTCATGCTAACAAAAATTAACAGACACCAACTTTTGCATCTGTCCAGGTCTTTATGGCTTCCATGATGATAAAGCAAACAAGCTTTTTGTGCTTAACATGCCTCTGGCCCAGAAGAAATCCAGTGTGATTTTGCTCATGCCCTACCACCTGGAGCCTCTGGATAGACTGGAGAAGCTCCTGACCCAGGATCAGCTGAACAGCTGGATGAGCAAGCTACAGGATACCGCAGTGGCCATTTCTTTGCCTAAAGTTATCATCGAAGTCAGCCATAATCTACAGGTAGGCAATATTTTAGTGTATGTAGCTACAATATATCCAAACATGCTAATGAACACCACCAGTTATGAATGGGTGTAGTTATGAATTGTTATGAATTGTTATGCAGTTATGAATGGTGCCTTTCAGCCAGAGTCAGCTGGGATTGTTTCCAGATTCCTTATGAACAATGTATTCCTTGGTTTTTCTGAACCTTATAATCCTATTTACGGTTGTGGGGGCTGGCACCCATCTCAGTTGATTCTGGGCAAGGGCAGAGTACACCCTGGACAGCAGGCCAGGCCACCACAGGGCAGAAACACACTGACGGCGATGCAGCTCATCTTGACGCAAGTTCGCAATGGTTCTTTTACGTGAACCTCTCACCACAGACAGTGAGAGACATGACCGGCCTTTGATAACCCAGGTAGCTGCACGGAGATTGGGGAGGGGGCATTTCTGTGATTTATATTCCTCAGTACCGGATTCAGTTAATAGATTTTACAGAATGGGGGGGGAGACTCAACAGCAGTTCCCCATGAACCTAAACAAAATACGCTACATAGATAATGAATGGATGATGACTTGCAATGGACAGGCCCTAGATTATTTACAACACACTCGACTATTTGCATCAGTTGCCAGCATTAGTAAATAACTGACCCTGACAAAGTGCTTGTTTGAAATTAAACAAATGAAATTGAAATTATATTCACTGTGACGTCCCTTTGTTTTTTTTTCATAGAAACACTTAGGAGAAATTGGTGTCACTGAAGCACTGGACAAGTCCAAGGCTGATCTGTCCAATATCTCTGGCAAAAAGGATCTTTACCTCTCCAATGTGTTCCATGCATCTGCTTTGGAGTGGGACACAGAAGGTAACCCGTTTGACGCCAGCATCTTCGGCACCGAAAAGCTCAAGAACCCCAAACTGTTCTATGCTGACCATCCATTCATCTTCCTGGTGAAGGACAACCAGACCAACTCCATTCTCTACATTGGTAGACTGGTTCGACCAAAGGGTGATAAAATGAGGGATGAATTGTAGTTTGGATTTGTTAAGAAGAATAGCCTTTTTTGACAATTGTTATGAATAATGTATGAAATAGTTCTTTTTTAAATGGTGTGATGGTTACCTCATGAATACAATCCAGCGGGTTCTTTATTGTTACAACTAAGATCCTTCCCCCATCTCCCTAAATAAAAGTATACTTAATTGATCAGCCAAACTTCTACAGGAACTAGAATATGGCTCAAGAATCCCACCTGAGAGATTAGACAAACAGTTTAACCACAGGTTTGACAACAACTGGACCATGCGTTTAATTTAATTACTCAATTGTCCACCAGAAAGGATTCCATGCTTATATTAAGTATGTCAGCATTCAAGTCAGCCGGTGTGATTGTGATATTTATAGCTGTTCCTGAAGTGATTGTTTGTATTCTAATCTCCAGAGGTGATGTGACAGCTGTGTGGGTTCTTTAATGTTTAAAGAAAAGTGGATTTTTACACATATGTTCTCGAAATGCTCATATCAGCCAAGCACTACTTGCAATCTAAATAAGCCATGAGATTTCACTGCTTTGCCTTCTGCACTGATGCCAATTTATAAGCATGACAGATGAGATCAGTTGTTGTGTTATGTTTCCAATCGTTTACTTGTAAAAAAAAAAAAAAAAAAAAAAAAAAAAAAAAGCGCTCTTGAGCTCATTTTCCATTCTTTTTATGAAATAAACTGCCAGTAAAATAACTGTCTTTATAAATGTGGACTTGCAGTGAGTTATTTAAATACATCCTCAGGCACACTTATTAAATAAAATCTGCAAAGTTTGAAGAAAAATGTAGATATGTCATCAACTATGATACTTCTGTTAAGCACACACCCTTGTGGGATCCCATAATGCAAACATATTCATATTACTAGGCAAAAGTTTTAGGCACCCCCTTTTTTTTAGTATTAACTTAATGATAGCCCTGCTATGGCTAAGCAAGCTGTCCCAGGTGTACCCTGCCCTTGGCAAAGGTTGGCTGAGACAGACGAGAGCCTTCCCAAAACCCTAATTAGGATTAAGCAGTTCAGAAAATTAATGAGACCTTTAATTTAATGTTTCTATTTATGTGTAAATATAAAGCATCTTTATTCTACACCATTCGATGGCATGTGCTTAAAACCTTCGCACAGTACTATATATCTCTATATCTCTCTCTCTCTCTCTCTCTCTCTCTCTCTCTCTCTATATATATATATATATATATATATATATATATATATATATATATATATATATATATATATATATATATATATATATATATATATATATATACAGCTACTCTTGGCATATGTCAGCAATGGTTCTTTTACATGAACCTCTCATCATAGACAGTGAGAGACATGGCCGGCCTTTGATATGGCTACACTGTGGGGGACATATACATTTATATATATATATATATACATCATGAACTACTTCCTGTTAGTAAATTGTCCATTTTTCCTCACAAAACTACAGAGCATCAAATCCAGTTTTAATTAAAAAACTCCAACTCAAGTAATTTCTTCCATGTCTGTCTTACATACAATTGCCATCATACCTGACTTTAATCTTTCATTTTGCAAGGAGTAATGTCTCAGAATGTCTCCATGTCACCATTTTGGGCAGGACTTTTCCAGATTATATGGATGGCCTGGCAACCAGATAATGACCTCACCAGTCCTGGTTCCAGGGGTAGCACTTGGCTGAGAAGGGTACGCCGTTTGTATTTCTCATGAGGTCATTAACTTTTCAGATCCATTTACTAACTGTGGCCTTTCTGGAAGAAATAGGAAGAAAGTTCCCAGCGTTCAGCCCTGGGATACACGGCGCTATCCCTTTACCAGGATAAGATCTTAATCCAGCAGGGAAATCAAGCATGTAGCATTCAAGAGACATACTTTTGGACATCTGAAAGCTAAAGTATAGAATTCATTCCTGCTTCTTTTTTCATTAGGAAGCCAGAGCCCATACCTTAAGGGATCAGACACATGGTATAAGTCACAAGCTTTTCAAAAAGGTCTCAGCATATCATTTGGTTCAGTCCTCTCTCGACTCGCTGATCTATCTTTGATGGGTCACATTCCTTTCCTGGCTGGAATGCGTATTCAGACAATGGAGAGTTATCTTGTGCCTAAGGGTGACAATGCTTATCTCACACTTCTTCACCAGACCATAAATGCAGGTTTTCCAAAGTCTAGCATACTAGCATGAGGGCCATGAACCAGTACACACCAATAGAAATTTATTTTGGAGGCAGAAAGTAAATTAGCCAGTACTTTAGGTCTAAAAGAAATAGTCTAGAAACTGGAGTGCAGGCTACTGCTGGAGGGCAAGGCGAACACTGCTGTGTTTCCACAGTAACAACAAGATGTTTCATGCTAATATAATAAATGAACGTGTATAGATGAACTGTATGATCAAATTCAAGCATGAAATACACTCTGGTTTTAAAGTCTTAAAAGCCTGCATGCTGTGACATGCAGAATAACGTATGATAGGCAGGAGTCATGGGCAGTGATGGTCTAGTGGATAGGATGCAGGATCGCTGATCTTAAGGTTGGGGGTTTGAGTCCCCACAGGGTTGTCACTGTCCCCCCAGTGCAGCTAACTGGGTTATCAAAGGCCGACCATGTCTCTCACTGTCTACGCTGTGAGGCATGTAAAAGAACCATTGGTGACTTTCGACAAGAGTAGGCTGCAAAGCTGTCAGTGTGTTTCCACCCTGCAATGGCCTGGTGAGCTGTCCAGGGTGTACTCTGCTCTCGCCCGAAGTTGGCTGGAGGCCGAAGCCAGCCTCCCCATGACCCTATTTAGGATTAAGCGGTTACAGAAAATGAACTGAACTGAACAGAAAATGATGGTGATGAGGCATGAGTCATGACATCAGGAGCATGGCATAGATAGACCCTCCTTGTGGAGAGTTGGGAGCATTGCATGTCATTTCAGTGCATTATTCTTAATCATCCTGAAAGAATAAACTATAGAGTTAAAGAAAAAGACAAGATAAACACTACTATTATTAATGCTGTTTATTAAAATTAAGAAATTAGCTTATTAATTCAAATATCAAACCATTGCTGAGTTTCGTCAACAGTAGCTGCATCGTTTTCAGCGGGGTTTCTGCCCTGAGATGGCTTGGCGAACTTTCCAAGGTGGCCAGGTTTCCAACTTCCTCATCCACAATCAGAGAGGTGGGCGTCAGCCTCCCCGTGATCCTATATGTGTAATATATAATAATATATGTAGGTGGCATGCAGTCTTTCCTCAAAGCAAGAAGGTCCTGGGTTCAAGACCCTGGCTGCGTTTTGTCTGGATTTCCTCCAGTTTCTTGGGTTTCCTCCCACCCAGAGTTCA